>KV700126.1:0-487750 GCA_000507405.3 Kwoniella heveanensis BCC8398
CTCGGAGACGAGACGAAAGGCTGCTGGTGTAAGCTGCCCAGGACTATCGATTGTCCACTGTCTTCCATTTGCTCATTCCCGGCTCGAGAGTTGGGAAGACCATCCATTCTGTGACAACCATCTCATCACGATACTCGAGGAGGGCAAGGGTTAAGGCGACAAAAAAAAAAAAAAAACCAAACATGGTGGTCACAACGAGAAGTCAAGCCGATCTCAACTCTAGATCAAAAATCAGGAGCGATTCTAGCCGTCAGATTCGTAACTCTGTCAAGACGACGAAGAAAAGAGAAAAGAAGGTGGTCTCTCCTTCGACCGTGGGTAGAAAGCCTGATGTCATTGAAGCTCGGACAAGTACGAAAGGAGGGCCGAGATCGAAATCGGATTGGAGAACGAGAACAGAGAGCGTCGACGCCGCCAAAGAGCTTGAAAGTGAGCTTGAACGCGAAGGCGAACGCAAGCCACAACCCGACACCAAGTCCCATTCAAATCCGGATCGGAACCTAGACTCAAATACAAACTCGGGCCAAAACCCAGAGCCAGACCGAGTATCACTAGCGATCCTCCGCACCCTCCACACCCTATTATCCCACCTCCGCCACTCCGACTCCACCATCTGCCCGTCCCAGATCCCGCGCTCGATGCACGCTGACGAGCCGGGTCGATACCCCGATTGGAGGGGCATGATGGACGACGTGCGGTCTGTTGTATGGGAAGAAGTGAGGAGGGGGAGATGCGTGGTCACGCAGGGTGGGGAGGAGAGGGGATATGAGGAGAGTAAAGGGGGTGGTGGTGGGAAGCCAGGAGGGGGGATACGGGGGCCTATCAGGGTGAAGAAGGGGCCAAAGTGGAATGAGGGGCTGGTCGATGGCCACGAGAGTGAAGAGAATGATGATGACGATGATGGCGATGGCGCGGGATAGGGCTTGGAGGACATGTCCAAAGCAGAGGTCAAGTCAGACCGACCGGACTCGGCTACGAGACGATGGGGCCAGACTAGAGAGTGTGACTGGGTCCGAGATCAAAACAAAGCTAGGCTATTCGATTCGTCCCGATGAATCACAGCTGGACTGGGACGCCGCGCGCAGACAAGACAAGACAAGACAAACCCAGACAAGACGATCTGGATCGAGCCCATACCGTCGTTGTCAGTCTGTCAAGAAAAGCGTCATACAACCGGGGCGGCACCGAGCCAACGGCACGATCGGGACGGATCTAACTGCCATTCCTCACTTCATCTCGGGTGACGCAATCATCTGGCCGTAGTAGACTCACTCTCTCAGCGCACCGACACGTGTCGTGTCGTACGTGTCGCGCTGCATCGCGGCGCAAAAGATCGACCGACCGACTACGTGAACCCTCTCGCTCATGATTGTAAATCGCGGCCGGTTTGTCTCGCTCACTTGGTGTATTTTTTTGTCCTCTTTACCCTGCTTATGTCCTTTAGACACACACTACCCAAGCTCCACACCCCCCGCTTCGCTTGTAGCTTGTCGATGGAAGAGATCGCAGAATGCTCGAGTACAGCGTGGGCGTGGGGTCGAAGCTTGGTACTGGGTATTGGGTATTTAGTGATTGGGACTGGTGCTGGTGCTGTTGCTGGTGCTAGGACTGGACCTCTCGACCAGACAAGCAAGGAAGTAAATTTTGGAATCAAGCCACATGTCGCGTATAGTGCAAGATACAGCTACCCCAATCTATCATAGTCTGATCCATGATTCCACAGAGCGAATGTGCCACGCCCGTTATTCTCCAGTCCCGTACCTAGACCGAAGTCCAGCATTGGCTCGTACATACACGATATTCTAATGCATTACAACAAACACGGATCTTTGCGAAAGAAACCTCAACAGGCCCCAGAAAACCTACAAACCAAATAAATTCGAATCCCTATCGACTCCCTCGACGGGGCAAAACGCGCAGGCCTGCTGTCTCAAGATCAACGCGTATGATAAATATCTTCGTACGATGGCGGGAGGTGCATCTCCTCGCTCCTGGCTGCTCCTATCGAGCCAATTCCATCGTTGTCGCCATCGTCCTCCTCGTGGTGGTAATTTGCTGAGCCACCATCCGTGTGTCTGACAATCGTCAGTCCCCTTCTCAAACTGCCGGACCCACCCTCACTACCCGTGTGCCGCTGCCCCGACGCATATCGGTCCTGTGGCGAGAGAGCGCTTGACGCTCTTAGAAGCATCTCGTCTTCTGTTCTCCATGATCGACCGGACGCAGGTGATCCCGGAACGTAGCTGTAGCGCTCCTGGTTGGTCTCGCTAGAGCCGACCTCGAACGGGTTGGAGGCAGCGGCGGTCGGCGAGGGGTCAGCGAAAGGTGATGTTGTAGCCGATATAGATAGTAGAGGCCGGGTAGAGTTTGATCGTCCTGGCTCAGCAACGGAACTCTGGTTGTGATTGTTCGCCGTGTTCAGATTGCCGTAAGACGACGGGGTGAGCGACCTAGAAGGGGGATACTGTGTGGTACCACTGCCGTACGTCGGAGTGGTCGGCGAACTTTGCGTTGTCGAAGATGGCAAGTGGGTCCAGCCGGATGATGATGAAAGGGTGCCAGAGGTGACTGTCCCGCTACCACTGCCGCTTGTTCCCGGCATACCAAAGTCTGAGCCGTTTGGGTCCTTTCGATCGCCATTTCGGCTTGAGCCTACAACCCTACCGAAAGGACCACTGACCAAGGTCGACGATCCAGTACTCGTACTCGTATTCGTATTGACTCCTGTTCCCCTATCCGTTCCAGGTCCAGCAGATACAGGCGGAAGATATCCTAGATCCCTCTCCGAATACTCTGAATTCACGCCTTCGCTATAAGTCGATAGTGTGCGAGCGTAAGAACTCCCATCGTGCGCCAGCATATCGTACTCCGTTCCATCCGTGTAAGTGGACTCTGATCGGCGCGAGTTGAAATCGTATTCCGACGCGAACTGCGACTGGGTTCGATGCAAGTCTGACATCGAGCCCGAGCCTAAGCCCAGGTTCAAGGGTGGGTCCATGAATGGTGATGCCGAAGTGAGGGAAGTAGCCGATGTTGGCGATTGCGATGGGTTACCATACAGCACTGCAGGTTGGGGCCTGGACAATACGACGTGTCTCAGATCTCGGTGCGATAGTCTTCGACTTCCGCTTCTGCCAGACCCGGATCGCGCTCGTTGTAGGTTAAAGAGATGGTGGTTCTGCTCGTCTAGGGGTGAAGAAGAAGTTGCAGAAGACGTGGGTGATGGTAGTGCCAGGACGTCGATCTCTCCCCACGGATTCGTCTCCGACTGCTGCACGCCAAGCTGCTTCTTGGTCCGACCAAAGAAGGATCCCTTCTCACCCTTCTGTCCGCCGTGAGCAGCGTTCAACCTCCTCCTCCTTCTTCTGTAGAAACAGCACCCTATACACGATCCGATCACCAACAATCCCACGACTGAAGCAATCGCTATTCCCGCTCCACGCGATATCGGCGGGTGATCCCCTTTGTTGTCGTTTCCTTGACTGCCTTCCATATCTGCTACCGAAGTCGTGTTCATACCCGAGTCCTGACTGTAGCCGTAGGTCTGGTCGTACGATCCGGACGGTGACGCTGAAGGTGAATATACAGACGTGGCAGCGGAGACATAGGTGGTGAAATCTGTGTAATAGCTCGGCGTCTGCACGCTCGAGGTTGCAGCCGCTGCGTTCAAGGTCGCTTTATGGCTACCGCTAGAACCCGAATAAACCGTCGGAGAGGCAACAGAAGAAGAATAGTCGGTGTCATAGTCGTCCCCGACTGCATAGTCTGCATATGTAAGCGTTTGGACGACGATATACGATGTTGACGGGAAAGGGGTAATCCATGAAGTCTCGACGGTGACATGGGGAGATGTCGTTGGGGTGGCCATGTCGAGTCGGCGCGATGCGCGGTCGCGTGAGAGTGAGAGGAGAGGGAGAGGGAGGGGGAGGGGGAGGGGGAGGGGGAGGGATAGGGATAGTGGGTTTCTTGATGATGTGGGCGACAGGTCTTGTCTTGACAAGGATGGAGCGATAGGTCAATCGGGCACGCGAAGCTAAGTGAATGAAGTATGCTGTATTGCTGTATTGCTGTATTGCTGTTGTATGCGACCTGACCTAGACGTGTGTGTATGGGTTCGGGCAGTGTCAAAGGTCGGTGCGATGGAGGGAGCTCAAGAACGAATGATGGTAACTATTGACGCTGGTGGAAATCACGATACGACGATAATAGTGGTGCTTCTTCCATGCACATTCCCAGGCATACCAACGAGGACCTCAACCTCACCTGCAGAATGAACAAAAGAAAGCGGGCGAGGGTGACCGCGAAGAGGAAGGGAGCGAGGGTGCGCTCCAGAGCCCGAGGCAAGGCTGACTGCGGACTTATTTCCCTGTCATGCCTGGTTTTTTGTTCCATTAACACGTTCTCCCGTGAGACGAGAGAAGCGAAGAGAGAGAGAGAGAGAGAGAGAGAGAGAGAGAGAGAGGAAGGAAACAACGTAAAAAGCCCTGAACGAACGAACGAACTTACCAAGCACTTTTTCGCTTTTCCTTTTCTCCTTCACCTTCCTTCCCCTTGTCTCATTAACTCTCACTCTTGCAGCCCTGGCAGCATAGGCTCGAGCCCGAAATCCACCAGTCGATCAAGGAATCTCATCCCTTAGAGGGAGAGAAGCATGAGATCCCCTAATATCCGGCTCTCACTCATTGTACGGGCACCGAATCTCGCCGTTTCGTAAAACAGCCGTCAAGGTAATGGGAATGCATGCTTAATCGAGACCATGCGGGGGGATCGTGCCATTCTGAACACAACCATTTACTTCGAGGTGCTCTACCTGATACCGGTACACTTGCTGGACAATCATCCAAGCATCGCGCATGTCTCCTGCACAGAGTATCTCGTTTCCTTTCAGCAAAATTAACCATTCGACAGGTCGATCAAAGTCTACAGGTGCAGGTCGATGACGAGTGATTGGAGAGGTCTGGTTTTAGCTCTGCACGGTACGCGAGCGCGAGCGGACCCGACCCTCGAATGCGGCTCCTACCATTAATTTAGTAAATATAGTATACAGGAGAGAGTCCAGACCTGGTCTGCTTGCGGTGATCCGAAGGACGTACAATCTGGCGTTTGGATGGTTGAGAACAATGAAGTCATCCCTCGCGGTTGAACGATGTACGACTTTGTGTCGCTGCGTTGACTACATCCAGGGGCTACACAAGGACCACAACAGCTCGTCGCTACACAGTAACATTTCACATAGCCGTACGCCATTTGAGGAAAGATGCAGCGAATGTCAAACTAAGTGAGTGCGAATGACATCAGGCGTAGGCTTGGTATGGTATTCTGTATCGCATCCATCTACGGCCAGGGAGACGTGCGGAGAAGCGAGCGGTAGGAGATGAAGTGGTCGATCTGAGAAATCTCGCTTGAAAGTCACAGGGGTCTCGACGTCGGTGTTTGCGTCCGGAACGGCAAATGTGTATCGTCTACAGCAGATTCATACTCGACAGGTAAAATCTTGGGTGGTACCCATACAACTGGAGCTGGAGACATGAATGAAGTGGTTTATCGTTATCGAACGCCATCATCATCTCCTCTCTCAGTCAGGAGTCGAGCGTTGAAGACAAACTTGGCGCTGCAAGCATGGATTTCTCATATCGAACAAATTTTGGAGACTCAAGGCGTCCATGAATAGCTCGAAGTACATATTCTCACAACGGCCATCGAAAGCCATTGAAGCGAGCACATTGCACACATCAATTTTTGAGGTATGATCGCCGAGAGATATCGTTCCACTCTCAGTGTCTTTGAATGAGTCTTGAGGCGCTGTCGAGTCAAGCGGAACCGCAAGAAGCCACCTGAGGTCGAGCACCATTCAGCATTCATCCGCGCTTCAGATTCGCCAGCGACGGGCCAACAAGCCTACTTGTACTAACCATCTCGCTGCCTCCCAGAATCCTCACCGTTCTGCAGCATTTTTTGTTGCCATAATACTTCGTATCTTGAACACAAGAGCAGGAGGTAGGTGTTTGCAGGGACTGCCTCTGCCAAGTGTGGTTGTATTTGTATTTGATTCCGGGAATAGCACGGCGGTATCACTGCCAAGCCAAAGCTTGTAGCCCATAACATACATACTATGCAGGCACGTTAATTACGCAACTCCCCGCACTAAAACTCATGGGCCCAGAGTAACGCTTCTTCGTTCAAGATCATCAATCAGCATTCCCACATCTCTCTTTCTGCTCGCCATAGACATCTTGATGTGAAGTTGAACACCTCACATAAACTGAACTCTGACAGGTAGACCAGGACCCTTGACAGCGGCGTCAACAGCTTGCTCAACAAATCATCTATTCACATATCTCCTAACATGCCATTCCACCTACCGCACCTCGGCCATCGTCATCATCACGATAACGATGATAAGAAGAAACACAGCAAGAAGGCTTCTGTAGAACACGAGGCTGTGGATGTCGAGGACCCAGATGCCCCGACTGGCTTTGTCCCCGTCTCACATTCTCGTCGAACGAGCATGTCGCCAACTTCACCCGTCCTGTCGCCCACTGAAACGAATGCAAATGGCTCGTCGTCCATTCTCGGGTTGAGGGGGACAGCCAGTCCCCCCGCGAATACTTCTGAGCCGCACCGACCGGCCTTTGCGAATCATCGTTCGACGTCTACCTCTTCAGGCTCTCAACTCCACAGCCAGAGCTCGGGACAAGCGCAAACGCCTGGTCAAACGCAGATCCAGAGTATACTCAAGAATCCCACCAGTCCATCTTCTGTTTCTGGCTCAGAATATACGTTCTCGTCAGGCTCTGGATCAGCTTTCGCCAATATCCATAAGCGAATGTCGTCTCTGGCATTCGATAGAACGGAAACCATTGAGTCGATGTCTTCTTCGATGGATGACAACCGTCGCGGCAGCGGCGATTACCCGCGCTCCTCCTCGTCGCCCTCTACACCCGGTACATCCGTGTCATCATTCAACGCTCATTGCCCCTTGCCGACAAACTCCTTTGGATCCTCAATCGACGCCAAGTTCCCGTTCTTCATGATGACCCTCTCGTCAGTCTCGACCTTGTCGTTCATCGCTCTGCCAGTATCGATGCGGACGATTGTGTTCGAAGCTATCAATAAAGCTTGGAGGAGGGGCGTGAGCAAGATGACAGAGGTTGATTATCAGCCGGAGCTGATGAAGAGGCATAAAGATAAAGGATGCGATGGCGGTGTCTGGGAGGTCACGATGAAGGGCGAGGCCTGGATGCCTACCAGCTCGGAGCAGGTCTCGTGAGTGAAGCGTGTATTGTATCTCCTGTCCTTCTTCTTCTTCTTCATTCATAAATCCTTACTCGGCGGATGCAACATGCAGTATAGTGTGCATCAGGGAGTCAAAGCTGATCACTGATGTCCCTTGACACTATGCGGATTAACGATACCAGATCGAAACGTATCCTTATCAACCTGATGACAGAATTCGCCAGAGAAGGCTACCGTCTTACCTCCTCCTTCCGTACTTCGGCAAAAGGTGAGCGAGTGCAGAGGTCGCGGATGCATTTAGCCTGTGCCACCGCTTCGGATCGCCCTCTACATACGTACATCATTCAGCCAAAGTAAGAATTTGCTCGCTGACGGGAAAACATCGTACAAACACCTCTACCTGCCTCAACTTTCCTTCTCGATCACCTTGTCTCCCTTAGACACCGGCAAAGACGCTCTGATATTCATCCGAGACGATTCAACGGCCATACCCGATCCGGACCCAATCTTCTTCGCTGTAGCCTTCTACTCTCACGACAGGATATGGATTATCGACGCTGAGGCAGATGTCGGCGAAGCGCTTGAGGAGGGCATCAAGAGTTGGTGGGTGGATGGGATAAGAGATGCGAGAGTCAGAGAGAGACATTGTAGGGAGATCAGGCTGAGAGGAGCCCCTTGTGAGTCGAGCTGGCTGGTTGATCCATCCTGCTCCAACTACAAACAACATATCTTCTCGGATCGCTCGAACAGCTTCCCATCCTGAGAACGGTATATATGTACATTTGTATACACGTGTGAATTCTCCAGACTTGGGTCACAAGCTGACATCCCCCCCCCCCCCCCCTTTCCGTCTGGGCCCACGCCACAGGGACATCACATTCGACGACATCGCTCATCTCGGCGCGATGTATCCACCTGACCATCCTCAAACTCATCACCCACTGTTCGACAGGCTACGATTTCGTAGGGAGCGTCGATATGGCCGACAGGGAGGAAGGCGAGATGCCCGTCACTTTCTACAGGAAGAGATGGACCGGAGCGAGTGCGGGGCTACAGTAGTTCTGGCTGATGTGTTTTTACTTTTTGGTCTTCCTTGTGGGAGGTGGGACTGACTGTTTGTTGGCTGGCTGGCTGGGTGGATCATGCTTGGGCTAGCGGCAGTTCACGGTTCACTAGAATTGAACTTCATGTGAAGTCCGATCTGATCGATTGACTTGATTTATGCAGATAGACGTACGCCGTTGTTCAGACACTATTTCTCTCGTTTCCTATAGAGAGTCTGCTTTCGACGATACAGTATATTTCTCTTCACACGTACTGTAGATATATATATCTATTTATCCCTGGTTTGATATCTGTTTATATTATAATACGGTACAGGTGTCTGTTTATGCGATGCCTCTGTCCATCCATACGCACCGAACTGTGTAGATAGTCCATACGCCCCCCTCATGCCACGTTGAGCGAGATGCTACCGTTGATGACGAATAGCCTAGACAATAACGTGGCTAGCGAGCGAGCAGCGGCCTTTGAGTCCCCTTCTCTCCTCCCTGCACCAGATCCAACATCAGCACGACACAATGCAAAAGACAGCTAGCTTCCTTCCATGCAGGTATATAGATATGCTATACGAGTACTCTTACAGCGAGGAGCGAGGCGAGACGGAACGATATTATTTAGGATGACACCGAACCACTTGTAACGAATTTGGTTGGTATTAAAGGCCATGGCCATCTTGAGATCTAGCGCTACAGATTCATCATACTCCACGTGTTCGGACACTCGATGTCTCGATCTCCTTGGCTTCCCTCTTTCACTTTCTCCTTCTTGTTGATCTTGCCCCTGTGCCCATATCGAATCGCTCTGTTATTCCTGTCTCCTAGGTACCAGCGCGCTCCCCCTGTTCCCGCTTTCGTGAATTGAAAAAAAAACGAAGATTGCACTAATTGATACAACGTGTAAAGATATCTACTGTAAGATGAGACTGACCGCCGCCATTGATTACCGTCGGGCATCAGCAGCAGCAGCACCAAAAACGCCGTCGCCGCACGGAACGACCACATTCTCCCCTTTCACTTCGGACATTGATCGGCTAGTCACTGCGATGTTGTGCTGCTCATGTCGATCCGAAAAAAGAAAAAAACACTTTCACGACGGAGAAGAGGCGGCGAATCCGTGATGGTAGTGGTCTAAGAGCCCTGACCCAAAGAACGTGCGGCACCAAAGGAATCCGCGAATGGGTTGCCACCACTGCTCCTTCCACTTTCGCCTTCGCCCTGGTCTTGGCCTCCGGTCGACGGTCTGTCGTCCTGACTTATGAGCCCCTCAGGCGAAGCTTTTGCGATCCCACTCTCCGCGCGTCGTCGAGAACCTTCCTCATCCGCATAAATCCCTAATCTCGGAGTGGTGAGGTCATCTTCTTCAGCATTATCGGGAACCAGGAGAGATGAGGCCGAGAGGTGCATCGAGCCCATCTTCGCTGAAACCTCGGTGCTTGGCCTGCGGATCGGTTGGTTCTGCGACTGAGCCGAATGTATAGGCGTGACTTCCTCGCTTTCGCTTGCAGATCCGATACGCTCCCGGATGGATTGGGCGAAGCGAGACGCGGATGTCGGGGTGGTCGAAGACGAAGCGGGAGACGAAGTGGAATTTTGAGTACTGGTGCTCGTGCTGATGCTGGTGTTCGTGCTGGTGCTGGTGCTCGTGCTCGTGCTGGTGCTCGAGCTCGTGGTCGACTTGGAAGTTGCGCTTCTGCTTGACAACGAGTTTGATCGCTTCGGGCTCGCAGAAGCCACCGCCGAGTTAGACACGGAGGGAAATCCCGATCCTCCTCCTGACAAAGCCGTCTTGGAGGCGACCGGAGATCTCTCGCCAGGACGGAGAGCTCTGTCGGGTTTGTAGTCCGTCTTGATCTCGTAAGGCACTTCGACCTCCTTGCCCTTTGCTTTCTGCTGGCTAGGTTCAGAACCATGTTGACGATGACTATGCTTTTGCACCGCACGGCCCATGTCCACTTTCCTGACGGTGTCCCTCACGTCGACAGCATCATCATGGGCGAGCCCCTCCGCCAGTTGCCAGATCATCTTTGGCACAGTCTCATCAACTCCGGCATAGTACGCCCCGACGACGAACAAGTCTGCAATGATTTGAGCGAGACCAAGGCGAACGTCGACAACATCCTGTGATAATCGAGGTAGGACCGGAAGGAAAAAGTCCTCGAACGCTGTTCGATTCGGGGGCGGCTTTACGAATTCTCGAAGACATCGGACAAAAGTCAGACGCCGCTTGAAGACCGATGAATCGCCCAAATCAAGCAAGATATCTCGGAACCGCTTGGCGACATTGGATTTGGTACCAAGGACATCGTACGCGGCAGGAATCTAGGTGATACACACCGGTTTAGCGCAAATCGTTCCTGATGACGAAATCGATCACAACAGGATGTCCCTACTTACGCCTTTAGTAGCAGCGTCTCGGACCGCCGCGAATGGATCAAGCAGGGCATCCTGCATCATCTCCAAGACTTCTTCAACCATGTCCCACGATTCGAATGTCTTCAAAAAGCTCGGGATATGCAGCGCGAGTTTCTCCCTCGCTCTCCATCCTCCAAGCATGCCTTCTTTCCATCCTTGAGCGAGATGTCGGAACAGTCTCCATCCAACTTCGATCGGCACCGAATCAATGATCACATCAACGTGCTCGAATACGCGCTCACGAATCTCTTCGCTTCCACCCAGCAGCCGGGTGTAAATCGGCAAAAGGTCGGAAGCCACCTGTTGCGGGTGAAGAATCTTGGCAAGTTCGTGCAAGGATGATGCGGTCGTGCGTAGAACCTTGTCGCCCGCTCGATCTTGCAAACGATGGAACAAGTCGCGTATTTCAGACCATCGATCGGGACCGAGAGTAAGGCACACGCCAGGGAACTAGCATGATGACACGATCAGCGGTGAGTACTATAACAGGAACCGAACCGTTACTCACGTTGAAGATGGCAACTACGTCCCAGTCCGAATCCCTTTCCCCTTCCCTGACCTCGGAATCATCGGTGTACACCTCGAGCAGCTCCGATGGTGGCCCTCTTGGGTCGTCATGGAAGATATGAATGACCTCGCCCAGCATCTCAAGAGCAGCGCACCTCACGTCTTCGTTGCCTTCCATGAGGGTCTGCACGGCATTGACCGCGAAAGAGCGCCGGTAGTCCAACGATTCGATACGTTTACATAAAGCAGGCAGGGAGAGACAGGCTGATTGCTTCACGTGATCGTTCTCGTCTTGACAGAATTGTTCGAAAAGAGGGAGCTGCGGAAATGGGTCCAGCCATGTCAGTGCGCAAATTACCGATGCAAGGGATGAAATTCACATACCATTTGATAGACGAACTCCACTGGCACCATCTTAGCAAGCGAAGACATAGCCACTGCAGCCTCAGCTCTCACAGGAACATCACCGTCGCCGGACGCTAATACTTCATCGACAAATCCATTTTCGACCACCTCATAATCTTCGTAGAACTCGCAGACCGATCCAATGAGATTCATCGAAGTCGCTCGACCGGCGGTTGCCTCTTGGATCAACTGAGCTTGGAATGCCTCGTGATCCCGTATATCGTCTTCAGAACTCTCGGGATCATCGAAGATCATATCGGGCATTTCTGTGGACAGCTGTCCCATTCCTATGATAATGCCGTGCAGTAACTCTCGCTCGACTACTGACCTTGCTTCGGATGTGAACGGGCGAAGATCGTGCTGGTGTGGGCCATTTTGCGTGGCAAAGCTCTTCCGTTCATCCAGTTCGGCTTGCTGTCCAGCATGACCCCAGGTTTCGATCGACATTTCCCCTTTCCCTCTCAAGCGTCCGAGTACAGCCACAATACCGTTGCGCACATTCTCCGATATGACAGGGTTCTGGTTGAGCATGAGTGATCCGACGAGTGGCGTAAAGAAGTTCACAGCGAGGATCGGTCGATCTACTAACGCCCCTTGCTCCTTCGTAAAACCGGCCTCCTCACCCTCAGCATCGTCCGCATGAGGCTTAATGAACAGCCCAGGACTGAACGCGGTCTCCTGCGAGGAGACAGAATAGTTCGAAACCGATGAGTTGGGAGTGTCGACATCCATATTATCGGACACCGAAGACGGCGAGTATTTGTTGTTGGAACCAGGTCTTGTAAGGCTCGAGCCACCAGACGAAGGTCCGGCAGTACTCAGCAGAGATGTGTTCGACCGTTGTCGCCCCATGGGTATCGCACTTTCTGTCGCTTCAGCCATAGTCGGGGTGGGTACCATATCTACTCCTTCGGACGTTATGGTGAGGGTATGTCTCCTGTCCTCCGGAGAGCTTTCCTCTGGCTCAGGTTCGGATTCGGGCACTTCCACCATCTCGCCTTCGCCGTCGTCGAAAAGCAACTTGCAGGTAGAAAAAAAGTACCAAAGTATCCTGTGTAGCTCGGACGCAAATGCCTCTTTGACTGTCTCATCGTCGTCCATCGAGAACCCGCTAAGCAGCGGCAAGACGTACTCGACAGACTCGCATGGGTCGACCTCGTTGAGCAAATCGCCGAGGACGCGAGCGACATACGCACGATGGAAGGGATATTCGGATTTGCTGAGAAGGAAAATTCGCTCCAGCGTATTGAGACCCTCGTCGTCGAATGTCACATCCATCTGCACATCTCCTTGAGGTAACACATCTCCTTCATCAATGAGCCCAATATCTCCTACGTAGTCCGCAGATCCGGCCGGACCGGTTCCAAACGTTCCCTCTGGTTGGGCGCTTGTGTCCGAGAAATAGCTTTGTGGTTGAGTCTGCGCTAGATCCCCAACTCTCTCCTCGGCATCGTCTACAGGTCCAGCGGCAAGAGGTGCGATCGGAGCGATCATTGGCAGGGCCAGAGGCGACGCCTTAGGGCTCTTCCTCGCTCTAGTGGTATCTCTATCACCGCCTACCTCAGGGCCAACGGGCGAAGGCATGTCGGCATTTGATGTGGTCCGTTTTGGCGACTTATCCAGCTCGGCGGTGATGCTCAACGTACGATGGAAGGAAGGGGGAGTATTACGCGTTTTGGGATCATAGTCTGATAGGGCCCTACGTAGCATTGCGGGACGGGCTAAAGGCGCAAAAAGCGGAGGAGAGTTGGGTCGGACAATCGAACCCGGTGACGACGGGCCGCCAGAGGGATATTGAACTGGAGGCTCGGCTACAGGAGGAGGTAGGGCAATCGGAGGCAACGAGATTGATGACCCCAGCGGGGAGATTGCTCCTGGGTCTTTTGCTCGCTTCTCGGCGCGTAAACGAGGAGACTGACGTATATCAGGAACTTCGGTCAAAGATGGTCGCATTGAAGACAGACTCTTTCCTCTCGGTCTGCTTTTCGTCAGAGCAGACAGCGGAGGAGAAGCACCAGGGTTTGTGAGCTTCGTCGGTGGCGCAGAGAGAGGAGCAGATTCGACCCTCGCACTGTCCGATTGCACGGTGAGCGGCGTTCTTAGCGGACTTCTAGGGGGACTAGGCTGTACGGGTGATCCACGATGCAACTGAAATCTGCCCTGGGGACTGTTTTGAGATGAGTTGGATAACGATCGATTGTGTTTGCTGAGGTTGACTGAGATAGGAGTAATGGTCGGCGGAGAATGCGCCAGTAATGGCACATCAGAAGTGACCGATCTTCTTCTTCCGCTGTAGAACATATCACTGTGTGTATGGGGATCCATATTAGGCGAGGTACCGCCCGATCGGGGCGAGAACCGAAAAGGCCCTGAACCACTCGGCGTGGGTCCAGCGGGAGACTGGGGCCGTCGTGAGGGTGATATGGGGTCATGTGGGTCAACGACAGGTGATGGAGGTTTGCGAGACGACGATGTCGGTATTACAGCCGGCGAGAAGGAAGGTGTTACGAAAGGCGAAACAGGAGCTATCGGAAAGCGTGAAGGACCGGGATCTGGCGGTACATTCCGATGCATGGATCCTGGCGCTGGCCACTAAACATTGAGGACATACAGTTTGTACGTGAAGTGGACCAATCAGTTAGATGTGAATTTCGATCAGTGATAGGGAGACACGATCAGTACGTACCACGCTGTCCCAAGCATGTTCTGCTGGCAAATCCTGACCCTCTTCTAGATGGGCCAATGCAGTACTACTCAGCCTCCTCGGTCTACTCGGCCCTGCTTCATTGAAATCCTCTTCGGTGATTTCCCCTAACTGAAGTGCTTCACTCGGGGGAGTAGGGTTGATGAGGTTGTAGCGGAAGGCATCATTTGTCGAGACCGAGCTCGCTCGAGTACGTGCCGGCGTCGAAGCTTCCGATTGCAACCATTCTTTCAGCCCTTCTCGCATCTCCGCCAGGTGATCGCCTCCCTCCGATTGTGTGGACGAGACCGAACTCGTACCTGAGCCGGGTGTGGGTATGGACTCTTGCGAGACACGCTGGAACGCTTGTAATTGCGGACGATGGAGAGGCCCTGCCCCTGAAGGCGAGTTGGACGAGACTGGTTCGATAGGGTTAAATAAGGGAAGGCCGGTCCGAGGGGAAGCGACGGCGCTGGTCGATGGTGTAGATATACTGCTGACGGGTGAATCAGTAGGGAAATCGGCCGGCGGGTTGAAATCGGGTGGTGGGATGGGCGGAGAGTGAGGATGCGGCTCGCTCGTTGCTAGAGGTGGATCTGAATGGACTATGACAAAGATACATCAGTTATATTTGCCGTGTTTCTGTTTCCCGAAGGATATCGGAGCGGAAGCCTTCCATGCGATGTCATCCGGGGATACCAGGAACCCCTCCGCCGCCCACCAGGTCTCAGAACAAGGGAAGGGGTGACATCAAAGGTAATGCTGACTCGAGCAGGTGGCATACATCTTCAATCATGCCTGCCGTTGGGCCGAAGATCAAAGGCAGGAATGATGTGATGTGATCATCAGATGAACTTACCGGCCGAGCTGGACCTGGGAGTATGATCATCCTCCGAACCCCGCTCGCTTGGCTCGCCCCGCTCTTCCGTCGACATCGTGATCACGAGCACCTACGACTCAATCAGAAGAGGTTGAAGGCCGAGGGGAATGGGATTATAAAGGCTGATCTCGATGAGCTTGTTGATGTTGATGTTGAAGATCGAATATGCACATGAGCGGTCGAAGTATGGTGGAAGGTTATCAGATGCGATGCGGGGTAATGGATGCCATGCTGGGTTTGAGAGACGACTATGCTTTGTTGAGTTATGCTATGCTGTGGTATGTATGCTATGTATGCTATGCACGGCCAGTCGTGGAAGCCTTCGGCTTTGACTTTAGTTGTTGATGGTGGCAAGGCACTTTTTTTATGGTTGACAGGTATCGGTGACGGTGGAGCTGATGTCAAGCTAATAAACGCTATAAGGGTGAGTCTGGACCCATGCCCATACCCATTATTATATTATCGATTGCCAGGGTATATATATATATATATGTATGTATCTCGTGCCGGAAACGAGCAAGGGCCCGGAGATGAGACTGGTTGGTTTAGCTGTCGTCGCTATTGTCGAGTTACTCTCGTACTGTCTGTCGTGTTGTCGACAGATCGATGTTATGCAGAGTGATCGTTTGTTGCTAATGTTGCTGATTGTTGCTGATGCTAAGATGGGACTGCGATTCGAGCCAGTTGCGTCTGTCTGAGTCTGGTCTGGGTTTATCGAGGATTCATTCAAAGGCAGGATTAAGGGAAAGGAAGCATCAGCGCAATTACGAGGGCGAGTGATCGAGAGAAACACCATACAACCTCACCTCCGTCATTGTGGCATTCGCCGCCTTTTGTGGTACTTGAGTACCTGCCCCTTTCGGATACCAGAATACCAGACCAATGGTAACCACCAATTCTCATATCTCATGATATATATCATTCATTACCAAGCAACAGGCAGCAAGCCTAAGTAAGCACCGAGTACTGCACTAGGATGACATGCATGAAACGCTCTGTCAGGGAAATCAAGATCACCTTGCGCCTATCATCTCCTCACCTCAATCCCGCTGACTTCCATCCCCTGCTTTCGTGGACGCAGGGGAGAATGGTGTTCTCAGGAAGCTAGCTACCATTTATAGTGCGACCGACTAGTACAGCAGTGCAGAGAGCGAGCGGCACGCAGGGCCACTCGACAGGATACTTTCGTAAGAGATTCATTTTGGGCATACACAGGCCTATGGACGCATCGAATGTTTGTCCGTTTTCCCCCCGGATCCAAAAATCAAGGAAGGCATACTATCCGTTCTGTATGCATGCGCATATGTTAGTGTGCTTTCTCACTCGCAAGAACGTTGCAGTTGTATCATGTATTCCATCCGAACTCTCTAAAAGGAACACACTCTGGCTAGAGATTATTGGTGCGCCGGGTCGCGTTTCGTTTCGTTCTGGTTGTTTGGTTCGTTTGTTACCTTTGTGCGCGCTTGCACAGATCATCAACAAAGCTCTTCTCGCCTAGTCCGAAATCCAACCTACTTGTCCACTTTGACGCTTCGCCCGTTTGCTCGTGTGATAGCTCTTATTCTGTCTTCCTTTGACGCATTTGTCGATCCAAGCAATTTTCTCAACGAACTCGACTTATGGCCTCGCATACGAAGCAACTACCGCAAAACGTATAACGCCTAACGTATAACGCCGTCTATGCCTCTTGGCATCGGCTCAATCAGTCTCACGCGCATCCATTGTCACATGCCTTGGAACACTGAACAATCACCAGAGCACGAGTATCATTGCACCAGACATCCCTTCCACCTCATTCAGGAGGCTCCTGCCATCTGATTTGTTCGAATCGCATACCTTATAAGCTTCGTCCCCTACCCTCAAGCTCGATAATGTCTATCCCCGACGGGATCCAGCACGACAACGTCGCCTCTTCAAGTAGGGTCCCATCGGGCAGCGGTATCAGCACGAATGGACAGAACGCTGTGGCTCGAGGAAGAAGTGAGAACAGGACAAAGGGTAAAGGAAGGGAGTGCAACAATGTCCACGAGAACGGTGTCGGTGTTGGCGGCGGTGTTGCTACGGATCGAGATGCAGGATTGAGGAGTCCTCCTCCGCGGAGTGATCGAGGGGACATTAGTCTGAGGACGCTGAGTCCTGGGAGCGTGGGCACGAGTGCAAGGGAAGGCGGGGGTGGATCGACCGCCAGGAGAGTGCGGACAGTACCCCGTGAGTGGTTAACAAGCAACACATCATTTAATTTTCAGTCATTCTAGCGTTGCGTACTAATACTGACGTGCTCACTGATTTCATCACACAGCTTCAGCGATATATGATCCTCCGACCCCCCCTTCCCCTGCACACTCTCCACTCCCCCATCCAAACCCCGAGCCGTCCTCTTCTTCAGTCGTATCGCCTAGACGACCTCGCCAACGGTTGAGATACTCGAGTTCGTCCGATTCCTCAGCCGACACGGACGACGAAGATGACAGCGAGGATGACGAGCCACCTTGGTGGACTTTCACACAGCGCGGTATGGCCAAGTTACGCGCCAAGAGCATGCACAAGAGCGGTAGAGACAGTCATAGGGACATAGAGCAAGGTGTGACAGGTACAGGTACTGGTACAGGAGGGGTACCAGTAAGCGGAGAAGATTCGGCTAAAGAAGAGGTGACAATCCCGTCCAATCGGCATAGGATCAGCGCTGCGTTCTTGCCGTCGTCCAGGAGGAGCTCGAAGGATAAGGACGGGATGGGTTCAGCTCCGTCGTCAATTAAGAACTTTATTGGTGGCGGGAGTGGTCAACGACAGAACACTGAATCGCCGGCCTCCCTCACGCCCAGTAAATTACTCCAACCTGCACCTATCCGATTTTCTAATACAACGCAAAATCTCTTTCGTCGATCGATCGTCAGGCATGACAGTCCGCCCATCCTGGAAGGTGTCGTGCATCCTGGCGGGGGCGGAGGCCCCACTGTTATGCAGCGCACGAAATCAGCTCCGACGCGACCTGCCTCAGCACCTACCTCACCAACGATCGAAGCGCCCAGTCCTGGTATGACTACTCTGGTGGATGATCGCAGCTCGAGATTCCCTTCGAATGAAGGTAATGCGCCCAAGCTGTCCATGGACGGCGGTGAATCCAATAACACACGGGTGGTGAGACGGCAATTGACATCGCCTAATTTCCCTCGGTTCTTCCGGAGGAATGATAGTGAGGACGAACCACTAGAAGCTCTAACCGACACTGAGGTCATCCACGCCGCGAAGGATAAGACGAAGAGTAAATCAACACTATCCAAACCTGTCGCCATTCCGGGTGTGAGTCGCTCCACCTCGGCTTCGGCTGGAATCGATATGAACAACCCAAACGCATTCTCTGGTAATCCTGGAGACACTACACCCGACGCAGGCGAATCAACGCCCACAAGGCCCAGGAACAAACGTCGGGCAACTCAGATGCTACGTCTCAACTTGCCGCCTCCGATCTCTCAACATTTCGCGAACGGCTGGCCTCATGCGGGCAGCTGGCAAGACGCCCTTTACGGATACTACGAAGAAGAACCTGGATCTGTTCCCGCTTCGAAGTCACGATCAAGGAAAAGCACCAAGAATGAGTCTGATCCACCTTTGTTGCCAATCGGAGGCACAAATGCAAGCAGAAATAACGATGAAGATCCCAGCACGCCCCAACGACCGGATTTCAGCTTCACCGGACCCAGTGACGAGAGAACCCCTACTACCGCCGCAACAGGCCTCACCTCTGGAACAGCTGGTACAGCCGGAACAGGACAGAGTGATGGAGGCGATCCCTCAAGACGAACGAAATCGAGAAGGCAGCGGAAATACAGACCTGCGATGGCTCCCCCAACACCGTCAGGCCTGGGTTTCACCCCGCGAACCAGAGACGAAGAAGGAGACGGAGAACCAACCGAATACCCCTGGGCTGCAGGCATGCGCCGAGGGGACATTGCTGGAGGACTAGGGGAGAAGGGAGGGTTTGATTGGCATTCTGCCGTTGCGCAGAAAGAGCTCGCGACGGCCAGCGGTGGGGCACAAGATGCAGACCAAGATCTGGCGAGGCATGATACCATTGCTACTCAAACGGGTACGCATACGTCGGCTGACAGTGAGCAGGGGGGTAGAAAGAAAGGATGGTGGAGCCTCGGCGGCGGTGGTGGTGGTGGGAGAAAGAAGAAAACGAATGAGAAGAAGCGGCGGAGGAAGGTGGACAGCGATTGGAGGAGAAGGTATAGAAGAATGTTGTTTCTTGATGCCAGGGTGACGATCTGGTTGAGATTGGTCAATCTTGCGGTGGTTGTGGTGCTGCTCGGTGAGTGCCTGAACATTCGGCGGCTCCGGAGGCAAACCATTGGCCCCAGTCCTCATTCCGGTATATGGGCTAATGCTTGATATGCTTGATGTTTCTTCGCAGGTCTTGCCGTGACCATCCGTCTTGAGCTCTACCATCTCCGCCTAGCCGGCCTGATCGGTTCTTCGACCACTATGAATATCTCGTACTCTACCCTTACGATCCTGCACGTTCTCACTGCGATCTACAGGGAATATTTCGGCAAACCCATCGGGCTGTGGGGTCTTCGATCCAAGATGCTCTGGGTGTGTCTCGACCTACTATTCGTCGGTTTATGGTCTTCCGCCTTGACGCTATCCACGAACGATCTGATCGCGACCCCGTTAGAGTGTACTTCGGGGAACGCCTGGTGGCGCGCTGGCTTAGCGGACGAATACGCGGAGTTGCTCGACGAACTCAAGTTGCTATCTGGAACCAATGGCACTTCGACTACGTCAATAGCCGAGGGGGTAACTCATGCTTCGCACAGCTTGACAATCACCTTACCGCAGATGGTGATCAGCAGCTCGCTGGCGCGGGAAGCGTGCAGAAGGCAAGCTGGATGTATC
The DNA here is from genome assembly GCA_000507405.3 of Kwoniella heveanensis BCC8398. Lineage (NCBI taxonomy): Eukaryota > Fungi > Basidiomycota > Tremellomycetes > Tremellales > Cryptococcaceae > Kwoniella > Kwoniella heveanensis. The sequence continues at coordinate 20,084 of KV700126.1, forward strand.
GCGCTGAGTTTGCTGGCGTTGTTGCTCTATGGGGGGAATATGGTACTGAGTCTGTTCAGGATTTTCGAGACGGTCAGGAGGACAGCGAACGTCAGGCAGGCTGTAACGTTCTAGCTCGAGAGCGAAAGGGGTAAAGGGGGACATCTGGGAATACGCCTTGGCGTGCGGCACGGTGCGCGGACGAGAGCAGTCAAATGTAGCATAACGGGAAAGGAAGTTTGGGAAGATACAATGGAAGAAGTCTGCACGTTCATCATAATACATTACCAGTACAGAAGCCATACATCACGAAACCATACACGACTATCATGCACATACTTTCTTGAGCCTCTAAACTCTGCACGAGACATGCCTTCAACACTTGTCGTCTGAGCCGGGAAAAGTATCAAACTCACGTCTTGGCAATGTCAGCAAGACAACTATGAAAGCAAGGCACTACCCTACCGTCGCATCGATGTGATTTGATTGATTATTTGCGTAGCGGTACGTCTCGCTGATGGTGCTGATTTGTCCGGCTCACACTTTGCCCATGCTGTACTTCGAGGGTTTGCAACCCGGATTGGACATCGTTGGTGAAGTAAAGAGTTCGCATGCAACTAGCAGCAGCAGCAGCAGAGAGATGCACCACACACGCTGATCGATATCATTGCCCTTAAGATGCCAGTCGGAAACCGTCAAATGCATGAGATCGCCAGACCCATTTTATCCAAAGAAGTACATCTGTACAGACACCGAACCAACTCGCAAGCATAAGCGTACATACGCTTGAGCTTACTCGTCGTCGGAAGCCTCGGCGTCGAGCTTGCCAGCCTTGTAAGCGGCGATCTTCTCCTGGACTCGGGCCTGCTTCTCCTCCTTGGTGAGCTTCTTGTTCTTCCTCTTGAGAGACTCGGCCTTCCACTTGGCAACGTCCTTCTCGGTAGGGGTGAACGAGGGGTCCTCTCGGATCTTGGCGTAGGCCTCGGTGTAGATGTCCTCAATGTCGGCTGATCCGATGTCGGCGGCAAGGTAGGTAGAGAACTGCTTCTTGAATCTGTCATGTGAGACGAACGATATCAGCGACTGCTCAATGCGCTGAATACACGTAGCTGCTCGCGTTTCCGCTGCTCGTACGTGATGTGCACTATACTCACCGCTCGTCATCTTCCTCCTCGAGAGACTCCATGTACTCAGCGACGTGACCACCGACAATGTACTTTTGGAGGACCTCGGCATCGATAGACTTGGTCTCGGGGTCGAAACCGGGGAATCGCTTCTCGTTGTGGGGGATGAAGATACCGCCGTCAGAGGCACCCTTCATGGCACCGAAGACTCGGGCACCGGTGGAGGTTCGTCGAAGACCGACATCGAGGTAGGCCTTGAAAGGTCGGGGCTCGTCGTCTCCGAGGGCCTCGGTAAGCTCGAGCTCACCAGAGGGCTCGGTAACACCCTCGTACTTGTCGGCGAGGCCGAGCTTGGTAAGAGCTCGTCGGGCGACAAGGAGACCGGTGGCGTAACAGGCAGTCCAGTTGGTCAAACCGTGCTCGATACCGTACTTGGGCAGCTCCTTGGAAGAAGCGTGCACAAGAACGTGGTCACCCTGGAGCTTGGCGTAGACGATCTGGCAGATGACCTGCTTGTTGGTAATTCGGACAACCAATCGGTACTACGAACGTCGATTGCGAGACGTCAGCAGCGCTTCAACAATCCACCACAATGCCCGCTCTTCTCTTCTCGTGCCCAATTAACGCTCCCACAGCTGATACTTGCAAGCGAAGGGCTAACCGCCCAATTCTTCTCGACGGCGGTATTGAGCCCTGCTGTCCCGCTCGATTCGTGATTCGCTTCGACCATATTTCTATCCATCCCTCACTGCAAAAAAGAACCACCCGCAGACTCACCTTGGGCGAGGCGTACTTGTTCTTGGCCTGGGAGATCAAAGCCCGTCGAGCTTGGTAGTCGGTCTTACCCTCTCTTCTTCGTCGAGGCTTGACCTGGTACCTGGAGAACTGTATATGCAGAGCAACAAATCGGCGCCTGTCAGCTTTTTCCGTCCTTGTTCATCGTCCTCTGCGCCGCGCTCGTTTCGTCCCCGTCTTGATCCTCAACTCCTTCCCAGTCTCCATCCCCATCCCACACCGATCCACTTCCAATCCCACTCGCTTCCCCCTGTTCTTCTTCTCCTTCTCTTATCGTCGCTCGTCTCGTCTTCTCTGATATCTGTCTCTGTCTCTGACTGCACCTCCATGCGATAGATGGTGACACTGATGATACCCACGTAGGCGTCGTTCTTCTGGGTCTTGACGAACGGCATTTTGGTCGTCTTTTTTAAGGATTTTTGAGGGTTAACTAAAAGAACGAGTATCAAGAATGGTCTTTTCGATGTTTTCTGTGAAAGTGTCGAATCGTGCCACGAGAGGAGAGGAGCAGAGTCCAGTGAGGGTCAGGAGCAGGAGCAGGGGAGCACCGTAGCAAGGGCCAGCAGGAGAGCGAGTAAAGTTGCAGCAGCAGCAGCAGCAGCAGCAGACCATACTGGCGCACCATACGATCCATGCACTCAGACTCAGCAGAAAATAAAATATCGCTCGGCGTTTCGTGAGGAAATTAACCATGTTCGGTGTTTTAGTGTGGCGACAGCGAATTCAGGGATACAGGGCTGGCTGATATTGCCACGTCAAGGGTCAATCAAGCCAGCCTTTATCAATCGGATACAGGGAACGGCGTCGCCCGCTCGTCGCGACCTCCACGTTGGAAGTCCACAGTGAAATGTCCTCTTGCGTCACAGGATGTCGTCTCGCCAGAGCTTATTCGAGACTTCTCCTTGCTCTCTTAACAACGCTCTTGACAACAGTTGGCTCGACTGTCTCCTCAGTGAATCCGAAAAGTAGCGAGGACCCTCCACATCTCGAGACCCACACAGTGAACCTTCAACGCCTCCTATTCACAACATGCGGCTCTCACCAACGATAGCCTTCGCAGCGGCGCTACTGCCGTGGTCTGTCCAGGCGGGGATGTATGGCCAGCCGGTACTCAACCTCGATGCGAGGACTTTCAAGCAAGTCATGGCGAACGAGCATGCTGCCGTGAGTACAGGAAGGAAATCGAGGATCTCGTATTGTTAGGACCAAAACGCTCTCAAAGTTCAAGCCGGGTCACTGATCAGTAGAATGGCGGCTGATTCTTGCGGGTTCTTCTCCTTCGCATTTGTGTCCCTCATCTACACTCCCGCATCCTCTCCCTACAGATGGTAGCTTTCGTTGCTCCTTGGTGTGGCCACTGTCGCAACCTCGGGCCCGAGTACACCGCTGCTGCTTCGTCTCTCTCGCCCTTGATCCCATTCTACGCCGTGGACTGCGACGATCAAGCCAACAAGCCCCTATGCGCCGAATACCAGATCCAAGGGTTCCCCACGATCAAGGCGTTCCCCAGAGCCGGCAAGGGCGCTGCGAAAGATTATCAGGGAGAGAGGAAGAAGGGGGCGTTGATCGAGTATGCGAAGACGCTGGTTCCTGATCGTGTGAAGAAGTTGAGGGTGGAGAAAGAGGGCAAGGAGGACGCGGTGATCAAAGGGTTCTTGAAAGAGGTTAGTGAGCTTGCACCTGCACTTGGATGTTCTATCGCATGCACAAAGCTCACTCGTGGCAAATTCGCGTCTGCGCCATATACAGAAACCCGATCTGCCGCACGTGCTGCTCGTTCACCCTTCGGCGCCATCGATACCCTTTCTCTGGAAAGTGCTAGCCCACAGACTGTCAGGTAAAGTGAGTAAAGCTCATCTCTATGTTCCAGCTATTATCCGTGTCCGAATTCGTATGAGGGCCGATAGCTGACTATCAACGGTTATCAGATGCACCTCGGCTTTGTGCGCGATACTACCTCCCACACGGTTCTCTCTTCGCTTGGCGTATTCGATCCCGATGATTCGGCCAAAGACGCAACGAGAGTAGTCGCTTTTCCCGCTGGCGCGACGAGTAAGGATGGCTTAGCAGAGTACCAAGGTGGGTGTTCCCCGCAGTCAGCGTATCCCATCAGCTTCTACTTCGAAATCCCATCGCATGAATTCAAGCTGATAGACTGCCTTCATGTTTCGCATTGCAGGTGCACTGAAATTCAATGCTCTCCTCGAATGGCTCCAAGGACAACTTGATGGCACGAACCCTCCCTCATCGCAGAGTGAATCCAAGCAGCCCAAATCGACGGACCAAGCCCAAAAAACTATCAAGGCTGAATCAGCCACCACAGACGACAAGAAGGCCAAGGATGCCGCTGCACGAAGAGCTAAGATGGACGAAGCCGAGCGAAGGGACAAAGAGCGTCGAGAGCGGGCGGCGGCGGCTGCTGCTGCAAAGTCTGCTGCCGGGGCGGCCTCGGTAGAGGAAGTAGAGGGTGATACCCCTGACGCTGCTCCCGATGCTTATGGAACACCCGGAGCTGTAGGCGGAAGCGGGGCAAGTAAAGTGGAAGATGCGCCTGAGGCCGTTCCGCAGGAGACCGTCGATCCGGCCGATGGTGGATCGTCATACGACGCACACGCACCGGCTGGAGGTCGACCTGCCGACCCTTCGCCTGAGCAAGCGCCTGCTCAAGCTGATGGTCTTCCAGATGAAGCGGAGGACAGCGAGGCTGAGAAGACTGAGATTGTACATGAGGAGCTGTAAGAGTTACGGCCGAGATCATATATACATATTTATACATTATAAGCGTACATGTGGACTTCAGTCAATCAAGTCTGATCTAGCCGCTCTCTCTAGCCGATCTATGCATAAGTTACCAAATCGCTGGCTTCCATCTTCAGAATGACCTCGACATATTGTAGTAGCTTCCGTTGGTGACTGGTGGAGGAACCGGTTAGAGCACATCCCAAACTTTTGGCGTTGATCGCTCACCCAGTCCCCCAGTCTACCTTGCCTTCAATACGTTGTACGCCCCATATCATATATCGCCAAACTATAATCACATCCCACAGATTCCTGAACGCACGCTTCAGCCCTGCCTCGCCGCCTTTGAGACCGATAGCATCCAATTTGCGAGTGTCCTGGGAATAGAAGCAGAAAGTATTTCGAGTGATGTCGCTCTTGCCTAGATCGCTACGGTCACGTTCCGCTTGTACGCGATGTCTCTTCGGTCACGCCTCTCCATCAAGTCATGGCCTACCTAGAGCGAGTTTCGGGCCAGAGTCGAGGATCAGGTCGATAACTTCTTCCGCGAGGAGATCAATCCCGATCTCGGCTTCGTCCGCATCGTCGTCCGAGCCCTTGGTATCCGAGACTATCATTGAAGATAGCCAGGGAGAAGTGGGGGCTTCATCGTCAAAATCATCAGCGGCAGCGGCAGAAGGTGAAGCTGCAGGTGGGAATGAAGTAAGGACTGTAGGCGAACAGAAGATCAATACGTGGTTTCTTGATCCTTCGTTCTCACCGTCGGCATCTTCGAAATCAGCATCTGAACATATCGCCAGCTCCAGCTCCAGCTCCAGCTCCAGCTCCAGCTTCAGCTCGAGCAATTCCAATGCCAACGGGCAGTTCCGTCAACCGATATTCACGTCCTACAACGCATCCACTACCTCCCCTTCCGCTTCCCCAGTCGCCTCGCCGCCTCCTTTACCGTCCAACACGCCGAGCCAGCTGATCTCTATCCATTCGTTCATGACCTCCCCACAGTCAGAAGCCGCTGACGTGATTCAACTCGCCACCGTGCAGATGTTTGATACTACCCTTCTGAACGAGTACTTGGAACGGCGGGGCGAAGGGTCGATGTTGGATGATGTGGATGGGAGAGAGAGGGGCGGGAATTGGGATTGGGTGATCACTGCCGTTGTGAAGGGTAGGGGAAGAGGGGTTGTCGCTAGAGCCGATGGAGTGGTCAGAAGATGGGTGAGTGGAGTTCTCAAGGCGTCTTACATGTCTTTTTGGTATGATTGCGATAGTCACCTTGTCCAATCACACTTTTTGTAGCTGCACACCATAAGCGCTGCCAGGAGCCGAGACACCATGATAGACTATGGTTGTTCGGTCGCTAACCAGCCTCTCATTCTGAATGCTCGGTACGCACTCTCGCCAGCTGCTCAAACACCCCCTCTCACCTTCTATCGAACCAACAAAGCTCGCATACCCAAAGACACCACGCATATCCCCCGACTCGGACTGGTCCATCATACCCCTCGACTTGGGCTCGCACGCTGAATCGGGTGGCGTGAGGGCCTGTGTGAACCTACTGAGCGAGGAGGGGAGGGATCGGTGGAGACTTGAAGATCTGTGGAATGCCAGGGGTTAGCTATAGATCGGCTGTTGTGTATTATGGCGAGCTCTGCCGATTCAGGTTGGGTGGGGGCGATATGTCCACTCGATGCGGTCGAGGAGACTGGGCATCGTGCATGATTTCGGTCGCGCTTGTACTCAGCCCCCGTGCCCCACCGCATAATGTATCTGACTCTGGGATCACTTAGTGATAGAGTTCTTTTGAGCTCTGTCTCGTGAGATAAAGCTCGAACACATATCATGTAACACAAAAACCCAAGACGAAAGTAGTTGACTGACTGGCTGACCGTCTGACAACAAAAGAATATCCTAGCTGACACTATCTACATTGTCCGTGGTATCCAAAAGCCAATGTACCCAAACATCAAAGCGCTACTCCCCACTTGAAGGAGCCTCCCTCTCGATTGACACGTTGGTCCGCCTCACTCGCGTTGCAGCGCTCCCATGCCAATCGACAAGAGGCTTCGAACTGACTAACGTATGACCCGTTCTTAGAAGGAATATCCAAAGACGGGCGACGCATAAGCGTTGGCAACGTTGAAATAGCTAGTGTCCCTATTCCTCTGAGAATACGACTTGCAGATCCACTTGTCCTCGTCCTCGCCTCCGGGTGTGGAATCGTAGTAGATCTGGAAGGAGAAGTATCTGTTGGGTAATTTCCAGGTGGTGTCGGCGCAGCTCTCGATGGCAGCTTGTTGCGAGGTCGTACCGGGGATCGAGAAGGTGAAGATGCCGAAACTGAATTCGTCGTCGGAGCCTGTCAACGTAGGAAGAGAATCCGACATAACGGTGACGATCAAGGGGAAGGGAATTTGTGGTGGACAGGGATAGCAGCAGCCGCAGCCGCAGCAGCGAGGAGGAGGAAAGGATAGGTAGAGAGGATGGGTAGGACATGATGATGCGTGGAGGAGCACGGAAAAGCCAGACACAAGGCAAACGGCAAGCAAGACAAGTCATCTCGTCAGCTTACATTCATGTCAAGCTCTCCGAAAGTTCCACTATGAGAATGGAAATCAAAACCTCGTCGAAGTGCAGGCTGAACGAACGCTGCCCCCCCTCCCCGGGGAAATACCGCGTTACTCACCTGGATTCTCGTCGTTAAGTGTGAACCCAGAACCCTGGTAATACTTTGAGTAGTACATGGGGCCGACGGGGAACTCATCATCCGGGTCAGGCTGGTTGGCGAGGACCCTGTCGGGAGCGGGCGTTGGGGAAGGTGCGGCTCTTCGGGCGTGCTCTGGACGATTGGCCCTGGCAATGATCTAGTACCAATGTAGTGTCAGCGCTACTATCGTATCTCGGCGCGCCATTCGTGCGAAAGCAGTCGACGGACTTGGTGAAGGATCGATCTGGAGGCTGACGCCGGGCAAGTGAAGTAATTTGCAGCAGTCATGCCATGGTATGGATACCATCCGCCCACTGACCTCATCACGCGTAGCCTGCTTGAGCACGACGGCAGTCGGTTCCAACACAGCCTGACCCTCGCTCAGCGTCGGCGTAGGGACTGCCAAATGCGGGACGAAACCGGTCTCGATGGGGATGGGCAGAGACCCAGCAAGCTTGAGTGTTGCCAACAAGAGGGCGGCGGTGACAGGAACGGCCTTGAACATATTGCTTGTTGTGTTTGTGTGGAGGGTACTCTTTGTCGGTTTTCGCGGGAGTCAGTCAGTCCTGGTCTATGCGAGTAAGGCAAAGCACGTTACGCGGCGTGAGTCGTGGGTATTGTTCAAAATAAGCTCAATACGATCCAGGTCAAGAAGAGTCTCCAGATATGATAGGAGACAGTGTGATAGGTAATCAGCGGGCATTGTTGACTCCGCAGCCCCATGGACTTCATCGCTCTTATACCTTCTCATTGTGCTCAGGTATGACTTAGACCGGACACGACCATCACACCTACAGTCCAATTTGTCAGCAGGTGAGAGAATGCTTCATTCAACCAATAAGTCACACCTTTGTTCGCTCGAAGATTGCTTGGTGCCTTACCTCGCCTGGTCTGGCCTGCGGATAACCCCTAACTAAGGTCCCAGACCTTCCGAGCAGTATGATGCCATCCAATGGATGATACCCGACATCGAGTACTCGAGTACAGTTAGTAGACTGAATCACTCGCTTGCTCGGTCGCCATCAGCCATCAACCACGGTAGGGTAGCTTTGAACGTTATGGAGGTAAACATAACTAACATCCTCCTTTTTAGTGTTTGGTTATCGGTCGCGGTCTCTCATCTGATCCGCGGTCGCCGCTACGGATGTAAAATCAAACAGCCGCTAAGCCGCAGGGCTGCATTGCAGATTCCCACGAACATCGATGGCGCCACATGGACACGGTGGTCCTCCGTTTCCCAACTGACGATCAAGGTCGGTGTGATCTGTCAATTCACATCATTCAGTTGGTTGCTTGTCCTGGCGGACTATGCACCTGGCACTGAAGGAGGGTAGGGTTTGAAGACAGATGCTCGTACACAAAACTCGCGTTCTCTTGGCAAGATCAAGCAACAAAGGACGGCTTTATAGACCCGGTTAGTACACGTTGCGTTGTGGTGGGTGGGACCTGATTGACATGCACCACCCTGTGAGCGGGACGAGCAGAGGGGTTGAAGCGGATTGGCGTTTTTCAAGGCACGAATAATGGAGCAAGAGCAAGCGACTGCAAGCTAAAGCACCTGCTGCCTGCCTGCCTGCAGGATTTGTTTTTTGATACAGTAACATCGGACAAATTCCCAATGGACGTGATTTTTTTTTTTACTTTTGTTTTTTGGATGCCGATTGTATGCATGTTGATTGTGCTGAGCCATGTGTTGTATTACATGTATTACGGCGTGCTCTGCACATCGACTCTGTAGCCTTGTGATGTATAGTCCGCTGACGGCCACTCCTACCATATGTAGTCTGTCATCTTTCGACTGTCGTTGGAAGCGAGGAAGCAGGGTGAAACAGATTAAGAGAGATACAGAGCTAGCACATTCCAATTGATATCGGATCGCAGAAAGGACGACCGACAAGGCCGCCTTTGCGAGCGAAAGCACGAGCTGTCGTTCCGTAACGACACCAAGGTAAACACACCATCACAAAAATACTGTACATGCGCTGAGCTTGAGCACGCGAAGAGAAGAGATACTAGAGCGAGTGCCCAAGGGCGTTGCGATTCTTCATCTTCTCGCAGAGCGGTCTCGTAGTCTTTCTGTGACCGACCGGATCAACACGGACAGTCAGAGACAGATTGGTATAAGCTACCGGCCATGGCATAGCAACCGGATTGGCGTTCCCCAGACACATGCTGTAGAGTAAGGTATCGTATCACAAGGAGGAGCGGAGTTTATACTTCAGGCCGCACATTACGGACGGACCGCGTTGTCACTAGATTAGGCTTAACATCTCTCCGGGGAATTGTCATTGACATGGCGAGGTCATCTGGTCAATCTGTTTCCCGAGGACGAAAGAATTTGACCAAGAAAGGATGTTTGACCAACCTTGTCTTTCTTCATAGAACGGGGCTAAGAAGAAATACGGCGTGACAGCTTCCGATCACATGGAGGTTAGGTCGAGTGATGCTCGAGGCTTAGTGTGATGAGGCTCTGCTTTGTATAGTAGCGAAACATGAGTCAGTATCATGGTAAACTATGGAACTTGCAGCACGCATCTCACGAGAATAGGGATACCACCCGGTTTTTTGGTCAAACGTACAGTGCGGATCCCCCCGGTAGCCATCTCTCAACTGGATTGTCGAGCACTCCGGCCGAACATATCGCGTTACATGTGTCACAATCATGACATGATAATAACAAGATGGGATTAACATATAGGCAAGAACGCCCAGAATAGTCATTATTTTGTACAAAATCGTATTGTCATCTCATTTCGTGTCGCGTGAATCAGTCTTACACTCGAGCTGCCATCTTTATCGACAAAACTCGATCACCATTGTCTTCTGGTCATGCCTGCTCTCGTCCAACGATGTACAGTAATGCTCCACTCCGCTCATTTCCTCCAGAGCTGTTCGTTGCAAACGAACCAACCAAATATATCCTCCTCATCAACATCAATAGCCTCAACGGGCGGTAAAACCTGTGATCTCTCATCATCCTTGGATGACCAGGTGTATCGAAGTCTGCCTGACGTTACCAGGTATTCAAGGATATCAACGAGCTCCAGTCGGTCGAGAATCAGTTCAAGCTTCTTCCTGATCTCGTGCTGCATACAGTCGTCTGTGTCAGCGATCTGAAAGACCGGCCGTATACATGACTCCACAATGGCCAAGTGACTCACCAGGCTGATACCAGGTCGGACAACGACCAAAGACCTAACAGCGTTAATGGCCTTGTTCCAGTCTCCGATCATGAAGTCCCCAAACACATCGCACCATCGCCTTGGATTGGTAGGGTACTCTTGACTTCCACCTTTAGGAATAGTCATAATCGTCCATGCAGTCCAATGATCTTTCAGGATAAGTCGAGCTGTGTCATATCCTGCCCAGAACACCTTTTGAGGCTGAGCTCGTGCAAGGTCCGCCAGAGATGACGAGAGCAAGCTGTACGAGCAGCCAATGGCGTCGAGGAGTTCGGGCTTGGTGATACCTTCTGGACCTGAGGCCATCACCGCTTCGATCACTCGCCTGGTTGTCCTCTGAATCTCTTGCGTTTGGTCGAGAGCGGAATTCCAAGATCTCAAGGGCTTGCACTTCTTGAGGTCTGGCAGAGATGCAGTGGTGTTGGGTCGAGATGCGCTGGAAACGGCCCTTTTGACGCTGAACTCAAATTCGTACGCATCGTCATCTGCCAAGAGGAAGTCAGCGTGAGAGAAGGAGGTCAGACCGTGGAAGTGGCAGCGCACCTAGTTTGCGAGTGTTGATGGGGCCTTTCTCATACTTGATCGTCGGAAACTCATTCACGTCAAAGTCAAAGTCAACCTGACCGTCGCGTCAGCTATACAGCGTTGCTGTTGTGGCCGTTGACGTCTTTATTACTCACTTCGCTATTTGAGACCATTCCCATCAGCGCAGCCAGCTCTCCGGACCGACCGATCAACGGCCAGTGAATTCCCTCGTCGGCATCCAATTTCGTGCCCAGATTACTAGCACTAGCAGCCAGACTTTCAGGTAGAAGGTTTTCGCCAAGCTTCTCCCACCTATCGAGCAACCCAGATTTGTCAACCCATTTCCGCGTCGGGACCCCAAATAGTCTAACTCACTGTGATGCGAACACGTAGAAACGTCCCGCTGTACTAGCAGGACTTTTGTGCTTGATGAAGATCTGCTTGTTCACCATATCCTCGATCGCGACATCGTATGTTTTCGAGTCCCAGGTTGAGAGCAGACGGCTGCCATGAGCAGGTGAGTAGATTTGAGTTGGGGTACCAATGATTATCTGTTGTACCTGGTCAGCAACATGCATTTCACTGGTTTCCCGACTGACCTTGAGAGCAGCTTGTAGAATAGCCATATCCTTGCGCGAAGACTCGGGCTCATAGGAGAGTTTGGCTTCGTCACTGAGCGAGATCGCAGTAACAGAGTTGACCCTGAGATCGTCCGCTGCATTCGAATCGGCGGCGGCGTCGAGCGAATGGTCTTCAGTCTTGACATATGTCCAACGATGGTCTTTGAGGATCTTATACATGCTGGGGGGAAGATCGGGCGCAGGCTCTTGCTGTTCAGCAGGAATGTACGTAGCGAGGCGTCTCCTATGAACGTTTTCAGTACAGCGGTTAGCTCGCTCATCTCGCTTGTCAAGGGAAAACTGCACTTACAATGAGCGCTTGTCAACATTCGCTCGCAGAAATTGGGTATGTTTCTTCAGATCGAAATCTTTTGGGCTATCCCGATTTTCGTCCGGGAGCTTCTCGGTACCTCTATGCTCTTGCCACAGATCATAGTAGGCTTGTTCCAACTTTTCGAGGTATGCCAGTCTCCCCGGCTCTGCGGTTATCTTTCGTAATCGGGTGAGGAATGTTTGTACTTGTACTCCCAGTCCGAGCTGATTCATAGCCGTTCGACCCCTATAACCGCTCAATCGACTTCGGGCTCGAATAATAGCTTCAGCATCGAGGATGTCTTCGTCATCCTCTTCGGTCCATTTCCGCTTGACTCTAGTATGGGGCCCAACTATAATACCAAAACCGTATTGTGGTCAGTATTCTCCAGTGACTGGCGAAATCGCGTGTTAACTCACTCTTTGGCTGTCTTGGTTTCTTCGAGACTCGATTTCTCGTCTTGACCCACTTAAGCTTAGAGGCAAGATCCTGCTTCCGTCGTTGTTGCTGGATTCGATCCCGGGTATGTTCCTCGATCACCCGCGCCCGTTCAGCCTGTGTCAAGTGCTTGGTCCTGCTCCACAGGTCCACCCAATTATCCAACACCGCATCGCTCGCTTCGACTCGCTGGGTCGTAGCAGAGCCCAGAGTCTGTATGCTGATGAACTCCAACAGGGCGTGATCATAAGACAAGGCCTTTCGCTCGGCTGCCGCTTGCACTTTCTCTTCCCATGCCTTCCTGGCAGCTTCCTGTCGTTCTAGCAGCTTCTCTCTAATGGAGAGTTGTACCCTCTCTTGTCGCTCTCTGTTTCTCCTGGCGGTGACCTGAAGACGCTCCGCCGATCGGGCTGACCTATGACGAGCAGCGTCAGAGCGTCGTTGAAGTTCACTCTCGACATACGAAGGCGGGAGAGCGTTCTCGTAAGCGAAATTATCGATCTCTTCCTTGGTAGTGATCGTTCGTTCACCGGTATTGTAGTCGACCGTCTGATCAAGCGCAGCCCGCTGGACGGGCACCAGGTGCATTTCGTCTCTCCATTTACTCCTGAGATGGAAGAGCCTCCTCTGGTCCGGGTTCATCTCGAGTATACCTCCCACGTTCCCCGTGAGTGGAAGACCGGGCTTTATGGGTGCACCGATTCGTCCTAAGAGGTCGACACGGGGTTGAAGTGATGCCTCCTGGATTGTGTCCCAGACTTTATGAACTTCTTCTTCGTTGTGAGTTGGGAGAAAACCAAGTAGAGGAGGTGGGTCGGAGGCAATGTGGTAGATCGGAGCGTAATCGTGTATGAGGTAGTAGGTCGACCAAGTAGTGTCTGGTTGTACCTTATAACCTTCCCGTCGAGGGGCTTCTGTATAGAAAGCTGCTTCCTCCGAAGACGTAGCGGGATCTACAGGGGAGATGAGTTTGAGCGTGATGAGCAGATTGAGTAGTGTGGACATCTTCTTCGTCGTCCCTGATCCTCCGAATCCACCTCGTGGGTGGTACCGTTTCGGCACGTCCTTGACCTTCATTGCACGATTTGCCGGATCCTTCAGCCATTCATCGACCTCCTCGTTGTAGTGAAGCGTAAGTACACAGGAGAACCATTCTCCCGCTGTGATCTCCTCGACCAGAAGTGGTACCGCGAAGATCCGAGGAGAAGTGGAAACGACTGAAGTACAGCCAGGACTGTTGAAAGCCCTGATGATGGCTTTATACATTGTCTGGGTTCGCAGACATCTTCCCGCCTTCCACCCATAAAGCTGACTGACCACTTTGTGCTCCTTCAGCAAAGCCATCCTCCTCTCGGAGAATGACCGTACCTCTCCATGTCTTCCGCTTTCAGTAGGCGTGATGGTATGAGGAGGGACGGTCTTGATTGATCGGGAAGTAACTTTCATGTCGGATAGCGGAGTGTCTGGTAGCCTGGTCGCCCCATGGACCTTGCGGTTAACAGGGGTCATGGCCTGTGCCACTGTTGTCGACATTTGTCGTATATAAGCTTGCAGTCGTTCCTGAGCAAGATCAGATAGGTAGTAGACACTCGTCCTGACCCACCGTCCGGTCGGGGTGGGGACAGTGACAATGGTCTCTTTGATTCTTCCTTCGTTCAGCAACGAGTTGACCGTCTTCCTCACAATCTGACGGTCCATGCCGTAAGGTGTGGCGGGAGCATGCGGATGATCCGTACCGGCATACTTGTATACCCACGCACGATGCTCATGCAAGAGCTTTGTGTCCATGAGTGCACCCCCATTGTCTGATAGGACCTGTGCGATTTCGTTCGCTCGACGTATGTTGCCTAGATCGACCCGGCCATTGTTGAGATCTGCGAACAACGTCAGTAAGCACATAAGCTAGAGAGGGAAAACTCTTCACGCACTTGAGTTGCTGACGCTGAGCCTCGACTTCCTCTCCTTGAGATGCGCCAACTCTCTTAAAGGGGTACTTGACTGATACATAGGACTGGAATCAGACACAGGAGTCATCTGGCGAAGAGGGGTTTGAGGCAAACTAGTCGCTCGCTTTGTGCCCGCTGGCGGCGAAGTCTGGGAGGCAGATGGAAGCGAGGCAGAGGGCGAGGTCAGCGCAGCGTGGCTCTCAGGCTGAGGCGCTGGGGGGTAGGACAGACCGGTAGGATTGGCCGAGGTGGTTGCTGAAGTCTGTGGCGGTACGAAAGGTAGAGCTCCGACCGTGTTCGCAAATTCGCTGTCATATGTTGAACTTACAGGAGCTTCCACACTTGGTACTATCATTGGAGAGGATGCCGGCATGTGTGTTGGCTCAAGAGCCGAAGTGTTCACCGGACGTTGTGCGCCTGGGACCTCAGTAGCGGTTCCCACTCCTACGGATACCGAGACTTCCGGTCTTTCCTTGACTCCATCGGGGGCCTTCTCTTCTGAATCGGCGATGGCTACTATGTCTTCCGCTAGATGAAACGGACTAGCCTCCACTGGACCTCCCGGAAAACTGAAGATTGGTGTTCCGGGCGGCGAGGGGGATCTGTCTTTGGCCTTGCCCTTCCCTTTGCCTTTCTTCACCTTCGTTGGCTTGACAGAAATCTCTGCGACGGTCGACTTTCGCTTCTTGCCCTTGCCCTTCGTGACTTCACTGTTGCTGATTGGGGACACAGAAGATTGCCTTGACCGAGGTCGCAGGCCGGAATGCGCGAGTTCGGTGAGGACGCTATCGATGCTGGCTTCCATCGGGATATGAGCTATATCGGCGCCAGAAGGGACGGCAGAGAGTAGATGCGAGATATCCGAAGATGTGACCGAGCTGATTGCGCTGGGTAGTACATCACAACTATCCTTGGGGGGCGTAACGACCTGCACAGTAAGAGATGTACCGGCGGGACCAATGAGGGGTGTGGTGATACCAGGCACCTCAGCTGCCTTACCCTTTGTCCCGCGAGATCGCTTGGGTGCAGTAGGCGCATGTACCTTCTCCGCATCGTTTTTCGCGTTTCTCCCTGTCTTGGGAGACGGCTCCGTTGGCTGTGCGGCTTCGGATTGTGGCTCTGACGCAGGTGCGCCATTCGAGGGGCGAGACGATGCAGCACTGTCGAGAAGTTCCGATACATGTTCGGGCGCAGGTACTGCACCAGGAGCTGGATCTGGCACTGGTACTGGCGTAGGGTTTTGTACCATCTCAACATTACCCTCATCCTCTTCCAATCCCGCCATGTCGATGTTTTCTGTGTATTTGACCTCTTTGCGTTGTCTCTTGGATTTTCTCGCGGTCGTGGGAGTCCCTTCCCCACCGCTGCTACCGGCAGATTCTTTGTGCCTCTTCTTCCCATCCTTTCTCTTCCCCTTGTTACCGACAGCGTCCACTACCAGACTTTCAGCTGCGGCCGCCTCTTGTTCCCGCTTGTTCCTCTTCGCACGCATTTTGGCAGTCTCTTGTCCAGAGTGTGCAGCTGGGTCTCGCGTGGGGAACTGATAATAGAAAGCAGGCGGTTTCCCTTGTTGTATCGCCTCTTCTGTGACCGGAGGAGGAACCCCGACACCGTTGTAACCTACTGGCGGCTCGACCAATAGATTGAGATCTTTCATGTAGATCAGGATAGGAGGGAGATCAGGTCGTGAGAATACGGTGCCTATGATTCGTCGGTTCACTGTACCGTTCTCCTCCACCACATGGACGTATTTTCTCGGTCGACCTCTGGTTTGTACGCTTGTGTCGTATTTGAAATCTCGCTTGTTGCCTTTGGATGATCCAGGTTCTTCCGAAAGCTCGATATCCGCTTCCGAAGGTGCAGGTGTCGATTCCGAATCCTTGCTCTTTTTGCTCGATGACTTCTTGGTCGAAGCAGACATGAGCGCCTTCGTTGAAGACTTTGGTCGACCCTTAGCTCTCCGATTTTCGAAGGTACCGGTGTCCAAAAATCGATAGAAATCGTCCGCCGAGGTATAGAAGTCCCTATACGACATGTCGGACCACTGACCAGCACTATGAGGCTGTGGGACCGAAGCGAAGCCTTGCAATTCTTGGCCCGATGCGAACAGGATCTGCTGATACGCTGCTGTGGAGAATAACCGCAATCGCCGCTCTTTCCCTATAGTTTCCATCACTGATGATATGGCGAATGACCAAAGATGATCGGGTATCCACGCATTATCCGCTCGCAGGATAGCGAAGTCGATGCTCCGTTTGAAGATGAAGCTCGATGCAGCCCATAACGCCTGCTCCAGTCAGTAGAGGCTTTCGTCCGCGCAGAACTTATGCACTTACAATGATATTCATGCCTTCGAGGCCGGAGTTCACGATGAGTTCTAATATGAGATACTCGAAGGATACCGTAAGGGGAATGCCGCCAATCGGTGTATAAGGCGGTTGTGCAGATATGACTGAGACAGCGTCAGTATCGGATCACGACATGTCGGGCCAGAACTTACGTTTCAGATCATGCTCAGTCTCCACATCTAGCTTGTCCTCGTTGGTTCCAACCGGCTCCGTAGGGGTCTCGGCAGTGTAATCGGGGTTGTACTTGACCAGCCGGATGCAACTTATCGCCTTTTCGCCAACGGACAACCGTTCTACCAGGCCCTCGTATACCAGTGTTTCGATCTGCCTATTCACTGCCCGACGATGTCTGGTGACTACCGGACCTTGCCACCCCTACATTTCCCTGTCAGACCACGCTTACTAGGTGGATAGCCTGTTGGGTGCTCACCAAAGGAGGAAGTAACTGGACAGTCCGGAGTAAGTGGCTCTTCAACCTGGGATGATCGAGCATCTTGAGAAGTCTTTGCTTGACGACGTGTCCCGCCATCAATTCGCTCTCACTGAGAGGGGAGAAATTGAATCCCCATTCCTCGATGGTCTTCATATCATCGACGTCTGGGTCAATTGCTTGATCCTCGTCTGCATTACCCTCGCCATCGGGAGCGACACCCGGGGTCGCATCCTCGTCGGGATTAGGCTCGGACACAGTTTTGCCTATGATCGCTCGATAGTTTGCGTTCTGTTCAAGGAAGCGATGGAAAACGAGGAGGTTGGTGATAGATGCGTGAAGTACGGCAGGTACTTTGGCGCTAGAGATGGCGTTAGCCTGATTGACACAGCGAGCTTTGCCAAACCGTTCCAACTTACCACAAACCGAGATTGACCAAGACTTTCATGAAATAATGCATACTCCCTTGACTGGCGCCAACAAGTGGTCCGAGATCAATCGCCGTGATACCCTTCTCTCGCGACATGGCAGCGAGTTGAAGGACGTGGAAGACCGTTGAAGTGATTTTGTTGATCTTCGAGAAGTCAGCTCAGGTATCAAATGCGAGGCTCACCTTCTGATGAGACCCAGTCAAACGGTAGTAGATCTCATCATCTGCACACCTGATCCTCAGCCGAGCACCCCATTTCTCGGAAAGCCTTCTGTAGTCGGTCCGCAAGACAGGTATACTGGAATCTCCTTCTTGTGAGTCATCGACCTTAAGAACTCGGAGTAGTCCCGCACCTCCGGGTTCCACCTTGATCTCATTTCCTTCACCAACATCGCTCTCGTCGGCTTTCTTCTTCTTCAGGGTAGCCTGCTTCGTCTTCTGCGCCTTCTTCTTCTGCGCCTCCCGCTTGTCCTGTATAGCCTCCCTGTCTGTCCTAAACTCCTGTCCAGCCAGTAAAAAGGCTAGTTGTCGACCTCGTACCCCTTCCTTGTACAACGTTGTCAGGTCGACATCGCCCCGGGACACATGTTGAGGAAACTGCCATCCTTCTGGAAGTGGAGCTGTGCCAATCTCTGTGGTCCCGCCGGGGAGCAAGATGGGTTCCGTTGTCAAAAGGACTTGGATGCTCGGATGGGCACACAAAAGCGTCCAGAGGTGGGAGAAGTAGTCGTAGTCCAGAGTGGGGTCGAGTTTGACGAGATACTGGATGAGACGCGTTGGGTCGGACCCTGTGAACAATGATTGCAACCGTGAGCTCTACATCACCTTCTCTAATCCTCATCGTGAAGTTCGGGTGGACCACCTCCACCAACACCATTGGACCACCAGGTGGGCTTCGAATCCCGGACAAGAAGGGTTTTTTGGAGAAAGCAGGACACTCACCAACAACGCCATCAAAGGCGATATACTCCACGCAGGTCTCAAGTATCTCGTGGATCCTCATTGTGCCATTAGCCCAAGAGGGCCTTACTGAAGAGCGCCGCAAGGATTGTCGCTTGTTGTGATTAAGCAAGATAAGAACATGATTCAGAAATACGGTTCGAGAACTTGGTTCTCGGTTGACGAGGGGTTGAAGCAAGAAGGAATGTGACACAATAACACACCTTCAGAGAATGAGATTTGATCCCGTTATTCATTGTGGCGGAATTAACACTCTGTACACTCTTCCTACAGAGCTGCGCGGGATGAGGACTCGAGTAGGACTTATTCTCCCTCTTCACGGCCATCGCATGCATTGAGTTAATCGCCGGCCCTCCTCCATCGTTCATCCTATAGCTTGCACGGTCTTCTGTATGATCTGACTTGGTTCGACTGGCAGAGGAACCAAACATAAGTGTCTTTTTGCCTGTCTAGTCACTACCTACGCCACCGTAGGAAGATGCCTTATTCTAGTCGCCCATTTTCGAGAAGTCGTTGCGTCACCACATGTGCATCTGCGCTCGAGATGGATTTTGAGCTGGCAACTTTTTGCGTGTTTCGACGTTGGCGTAGAGCAAGAATCGCTGGAGCTTGATCATTGATTTAACATCACCAGGATTATCTTGATAACGACTCTCCGACCGCACAAACAGAATCAACATGAACGGCCAGCCGTCGCGAAAAGCTCTGAAAACGAGGTGTGTCACTGTATGCGAAAACTTAATAGAGCGGTAACTGATCGGTGTATAACCCTGTCTAGCTTCCGAGCGTCTCCTCGATCCATTCGACCCGTCTACACTGGTGGACCTGTCGTCTTGACAAGAGACGGACAATGGCTTGTCACCACCATGGAAGAAGAGGTCCTCGTGACCGACGTGAAGAGTGGTCTAGCCATCGCCCGAGTTCGGGGAGTAAGTTCATGGTCTGTGCTCTATCGCATGTCCGCACCCTAACGATTTATCAGGACACGACTGCAATCACATCTCTGGCGATTTCGTATCACACTGAACCGCCCACTTTGATCACTGCCCACATGTCAATGACCTTGCGATACTATGCCTTTCCCGAGTCTGCACCACCGGCATCGACCACGAAGCCACCGCTGCTCACCTATTCGCGAGCCCTGCCCAGAGCCCATTCCGCTCCGATACTTGTTTCCGCCGTATCCCCAGATTCGACCTTGCTCGCGACGGGATCCTCAGATGGGATAGTGAAAGTGTGGGATCTGGAAGGAGGATATGTCACTCATCTGTTCCGAGGACACGGCGGACCTGTATCGGCGTTACGCTTCAACTTCCCTGTCATTCCAGGAGAGGACCGTCGCCGGATGGAGCTCATGACTGGGTCAACGGACGCGAGAGTCAGGGTGTTTGACCTGAGAGACGCCAGCGCCAGGGTTGTAGGCGGTGGGAATGCTGTGAAACCCAAGGCGGTCCTTGAAGGACATGTCAGCGTTGTAAGAGGGATAGACGTGACACCAGACGGAAAATGGGCTGTCAGTGGTGGTCGAGACAAGGTAGTGTTGGTATGGGACATGCTGGCCGGGAACGCTGTCGGTCAGTCGTCGAAGAAAGCTGGAAAGGCGAAAGCGACATACCAACCGAAGCTGGTCCAGACCATCATTGCTCAAGAACAGATTGAGGCTTTGGGTCTGCTACCGAAAGAGGAGACGGTGTCAGGTGGAAGCGAGGGTCGATTGCATTGCTACACTGGCGGAGACAACGGCAGCGTGCGGATATGGGACGTTCTGAAGGCGAAGCAATTAGGCGCGATGAAGGGAGTAGAAGGCGTAGATGAGGGTGGAGTGGATGATGATGAGCAAAGAGGGGTTTTGAATGTGATGTGAGTAAAGCGCGACAGAAAGTATGATGTGTCTGACCTGCTCCTGTCGCAGATATGACTCAACGTCTTCATCACTCGTATCCGTCCATGCCGACCAGAATATCATTTTCCATTCGTTATCTACCTCATCACCGATTCGACAAATTGTCGGGTTCAACGACGAGATAGTCGACACAATCTTCCTTAACTCGACCGCTTCCTCATATCATTCTCACCTTGCCTT
Source organism: Kwoniella heveanensis BCC8398 (assembly GCA_000507405.3). Classification (NCBI taxonomy): domain Eukaryota; kingdom Fungi; phylum Basidiomycota; class Tremellomycetes; order Tremellales; family Cryptococcaceae; genus Kwoniella; species Kwoniella heveanensis. The sequence continues at coordinate 40,700 of KV700126.1, forward strand.
AGCGACAAACTCAAACCTGATACGTCTGTACTCAACAACATCTTTCGACGTACGTCTGCTGTCAGGTCATTCGGACATGGTGCTCTGTCTCGACACTTCGCCCGATCACCGTTGGCTTGTAAGCGGAAGTAAAGATCGTACAGCCAGGGTATGGGCGCCGACACCAAATGGCCATGGCTGGAAGTGTATTGCGATCTGTGAAGGACATGCGGAAAGCATCGGTGCGGTAGCCTTGTCTCGGAAGGCTGATGGGAAGACCGGTCGATTCCTGTTCACCGCTAGTCAAGACAGGACCATCAAGATGTGGGATCTCGCCTCACTACCTCTTGATTCAGCATCCTTACCGGACGAGCCAATTAAACCTCGATCAATGGCAACATTACGTGTGCACGAAAAGGATATCAACTCCCTCGACCTCTCGCCTAATGATAAGTTCCTGGCGTCCGGCTCCGCGGACAAATTAGTCAAGATATTCCACGTTGACTTCGACGCCTCCTCTGAATCTGGTGCCTCGGGATCTTTCAAGCTTGCTGGTACCTGCAAAGGTCACCGACGAGGTGTGTGGTCGGTCAAATTCAGCAAGACAGATAGGATTGTGGCTAGTGGTGCCGCGGACAAGACGGTCAGATTATGGAGTTTGGACGATTTCTCCTGTTTGAAAGTGAGTGCCACAACAAATCCGGCGCGGGGTCTTGCTGATGAAGTCGCAGACGTTCGAGGGCCACACCAACTCAGTGCTCCGAGTCGACTTTTTGAGTCATGGTATGCAGCTCGTCACGTCATCATCTGATGGTCTTGTCAAGTTATGGAATATCAAGGATGAGGAGTGTGTCAAAACGTTGGACAACCATGAGGATAGGGTGAGCTGAACCGACAGTTTGTCCCTTTCACCTCTACGATGTCACTGACCGGAACTTTCCTCATAGATTTGGTCCCTTGCTGTATCTAATGACGAAAAGACCATCGTATCTGCCGGGTCCGATTCTGTCGCTACTTTCTGGGAAGACTCGACAGAAGTCGAGCAAGCAGAGAAGAATAATGCGCTCGTCAAGGCTGTCCAAAGGTGAGACGACCTGCAACTACCTATCAGCGATCAGCGACTGACTACAATATGTGTGCGTGCAGCGAACAAGACTTCACCAATTACATAGCGTTGAAGGACTATCGACGGGCCATACAGCTTGCTCTGTCGATGTCGCAGCCTGGTCGACTTCTGTCGCTCTTTTCGACGATCGCCAACTCTACTGCCCCTGCTGAAGGTAGCATCATCGGCTCTCTAGAAGTGGATGAGGTGTTGAGAACATTACCCGGACTCGATTTGGTTCGACTGCTCAAGTTCGTCAGGGATTGGAATGCCAATGCTCGTACATCGCCCGTCGCTCAAATCGTTCTGCATACCATCCTCAAGCTTCGATCGGCAGAAGATATCTTGGCGGCCTTCGACTCAGCCGGCAAGGTCCCGTCTCTCGCCGCCGACGGGGATGACAACAAAGACGATGCGGAAGCTGAAGAGCCCGCTGAGAAGAAGAAACTCACCAAAGCTGAGAAGATCGCCGCGCCCATCAGCATCAAAGAACTGCTCGACGGTCTCATCCCGTACTCAGAAAGACATTTCACTCGAGTCGACAAGCTCGTGCAGGAGAGTTATATGCTCGATTACGTTCTCGGCGAGATGGACGGGGGCTTGTTTGGAGGAGAAGTCATGGACATTGACGAGCAGGAAGCTTAGGTGGACCGTTCCGTATCACCCCTTAGAGGATTGTCTGTAATGTATGCATCTTTACTGCGGACTGGCGTATTTCAGCATCAAACGCCATGATCAGAAGCAGGCATTATACTTAGGAGAGGTATACAACACCCAGTCGGAAGCTGATGGCTACCCCAATCGCCAATAACAGGCCATATGGTCGGGCTGAGCCCGACGCGGCAGATTGATACGCCAGCGTATCGTGCGACCCCGAGGTGTATTTCGCGTACGCTACAGCAGCGTCAGAGTCCAGGGCAGCTGTTACGGATGACTGATAACTTGAGTAGTCTAGAACCCTGCCGGATTGCATTCCACACGAGTCAGCCGCGAAGTACCGATGAACTAACTATGCAGTAGTCATGCGGAAGCATGACTCAAGATGGATCGAATGTCAATACTCACTTTCCCTGCGTCACGGTGTAAAACCTTCGAGGCGTCGAAGAGAGACTGATATCGAAAGTAGTCCCATTAGTTTCCTGACAAGTCGCAGATCGAAGACATACGTCGAGATATGGCAGCTCACGAAGTAGGGATGGAGGTGATTGCCGACTGCTTTCGGGATGAATGGGCAGTGGACGCCGTTGCACTGGTGTATACCGTCGCTCTGTTACAGCCGGCAAGTCAAGAGGACGGCGAAAAGCCTTTAATCAGTCTGTAATGCACAGCCAGTGTTTCGAATGTGATGCTTGACTCACACTGCCACCGAATAGACGTTTCCCCACTCATCTGTAGTAGGCGACACTACGATCGTTTGGCCTTGCTGAGCAGCACCCATGAGACTTACAAGTCAGCGCCATCACCAAGTGAGACGTCATGGCTAAACCCCCATACGAACAGTATGAATAGTCTATTCAAGTTGCACACTCACATCATTCTGTATGGTAGCTCTCTGCGCTAGGCAGACAACCATAAGCCCCAGAAAGAGTGCGAGGTAAGACGTGACTCGGAACATTGCCGAGGTGCTTAGGCGCTTCGAGCGTCGGTGAGATGCGATCTTTCTGTTAGATGATCGAACGGTGATCGCAAAAGAGCGTCTTTGATAGTCTTCTCTTCTGTTCCCAGACCAGCTGGTATTGATTGATGTAAGCTGCCAACAATTGGCAAGACATGGACAAGCAGAGGCAACCTCGGTCTTCAAGGATGCTTATGATTGGAGCTTGCATTATCCATGTAAGTCATGTCTCGACGCGTCTGATGCGGCAAGAGAGCCAAGAACCAGACTGGCACGGAAAGATAAACGCGTGCGTGCCTGACGGAAGAAGATCATTTTTGGGTGACTACCGCGTCTTCACTGCACTCGGACACCTGACATCCCATGACTGATACGATGGATACGATAATCTTCTACGAGTCGCACAGCCGTCTACTAGAGCGTGGTCTCCGGAGGCGAGCCTGCGTCATCGGTCCTCGGCGTGCTCGGTCCCTCTGTCGTTCGCTTGCTTGACGACCGTCAAATCGATTTCTGAACGTTTCCAAGCAACCGTCGAAGTGCCAATCCCCTGCAATCGCGGCCGATTCGGACGTGCCTGGAAACCCGGCCTGAACCAGGATGCTCTTGAAACCGGCTGCGGAGTCTCGATGCAGAGACCCAAGAAGAACCGATCACGATGGGTCATCACTGAGATATGCCGAAACATGGCGCATTCCCATACGCACAGATAAGGAGAAATACGCTCTTCCATCAAGATATGAGAACAAAAGGATATCATTTTAACCTTTGTACACGTTGCTTTTCAGGGGAACAGACGTTCCAAGTGCTAATTGAGGGTGGTCCTTTATTCCTTTGAATGGCTCATTCCCAAACTCGAGGAACGGTTTGTCTTGTTACGCGGCCCTAATATGGTACCTCGAAAAACAGAACTAAGAGGGTCCGGGGGGGACGGTGCAACTCCGGACTGATCCTCAGCTTGACCTCGGAACGTGCTGGGATTGGAAGTGCTTCCATCATGATACTTGACACAAGCTATAAGAACCTCAAGTCTTCCAGCATCTCTGCCCGCGTCACTTCTACCAATACCGACCTGACCTCCCCCTTCTTTCCTACCACTTGCTTGCGGTTGATCAGTCACTCTTTGAACCCCACTCGTTAACGGTCTTTCATACCTACATCCTTATACTACAGTACATTCTCTTGTCCACTCCTACAAGCCCACAGCCCACTATGCTTTCGCTCAAGTCGATCTTCGCTTTGTTGCCCTTGCTGGCCCCGTGTCATGCGGCACCCACCAAAAGATGTTCCAGCGCCATCTCCAGCTTCGATGATGTCGATGAAGCCGTGTCGTCCGGCTGCGATATCAGTGAGTGATCGTGTTTCTGCGTGACATTCGGCTTCTGTAATGACTTGGTACGTTATGGCACAATGCTGACGACATTGTCTACCTTCGGTATCATCTACCAGCCATCAACTCTATCGTGAGTCGCTGTCTATACAGATCCCAATGGTATCTGAGCAACGAAGGCTGATGCTAGAACTCACCCAGACCATTCCCTCTGGTCAAGCTCTCGATCTGTCCGGCTTGGGGAGTGGTGTCAAAGTGACCGTCGCTGTGAGTGGTCACCCGTCAGGTGTCGATGTTTGCAGCATTATGCTCAACGGAGCTGACCATAAATCTCCGCTGAAACCGCAGGGCGACGTCACGTTTGAGGGTCGCCAAGAATGGGAAGGCCCGATGTTCATTATCGACGGGGACGACATCACCTTTGACGGCGCGGGTCAGTGCTGCTCCATCACACCTATTATCGGCATGACACTTATGGCTATTTCTATGGCTAATGATGCTCTCGCATAGGTCACACTTTTGACGGTCAAGGAGAAGCTTACTGGGACGGCAAGGGTTCCAATGGCGGAAAGACCAAGCCGGTTGGACACCTTACTGCGACATGTCTCATGGACTAGGCCTCGCGTGAGTCTGAGCTGATATGCAACACGGGTATGACAGAAATTCATGAAAGTCAAAATGAGCGGCACATTCTCGGTGAGTGAACCCTCTCTAGCTTTATGGAATGACTTTGGCTTGACAGGTTGATTGAAATTTGGCTGGACTGGCTACATCGCCAAATCATACATCACACATACAGAACCTTATCGTCAAGAACGCGCCTGTTCAGACTTTTTCGATCGGTAATAAGGAGCCGCTTCTGCTCACCGGCGTCACAGTCGACAACCGAGACGGCGATGAGCTGGGCTCGGACGGTGAAGCTCTGGGCCACAACTCGGACTGTTGTGAGTTCTGATCCGTGCTGATCCACGTGCTTCGTTTCACCGTTAATTGCGTCACCGTATTCTGATGGTCTCCCTGCAGTTGACGTCTCCGCTGTGAGTGCCACTCTCGATGGCAACTTCTGCTACAACCAGGACGATTGTCTTGCCATCAACGACGGTTCCGGGATCACTTTCTCCAACAATTACTGCTCCGGCGGACACGGCATCAGTATTGTGAGTGCTAGTGACCCCGTGCGCAGACAGGAAGACAATCATTGTGGCTGACTGATTAGCTGTACAGGGTTCCGTCAAGTCCGGCAAGCACATTTCCGACATCAAGATGACGGGCAACACCGTGGTCGGTAGCACCAACGGTCTCAGAATCAAGACTATCGCAGGCGCCACTGATGGCTCCGTCATCGGTGTCACTTACTCCGGTAACAACGTTCAAGCGACCAAGTACGGCATTGTCATCCAACAGGATTACGAGAATGGTTCTCCCACAGGTAAACCTACCAACGGCATCGAGATTAGAGATATCAACTTCACCGACGGTAACAGTGAGTCACATGGGCAGTCCCTGTAGCATGACTCTCAGTGACGAAACCGAGCATGGAGAACAGTCACGGATACTTACACGGTCGTATGTGTTCACAGCGGTCGAAGTGGAAGGCGACAAGGCCCAACAGGTCTATGTCCTCTGTGGTGATGGATCCTGCACCGGAACTTGGGATTGGTCGGGTCTGTCGGTCTCCGGTGGATCCAAGGGTAACATCACTGGTAACCCACCCATCACCGGCTTCTCCCTCTAACTTTGATCGATCACTATTCTCAGCGGCTTTGATATGTCTATACGAATTTCGTCTTAGCGCCCTGTTTTTGCCTTTTTTCCCGATGCATTGATGGCATCTCATGGAAATGATGTCCAAATCAACTCTGCGCTGCAAAATGCACCTTGTTAATGACCACGATTGGCCGAGATTGCGAGAGGGTTGAGTCAAGGAGGCGGGGTCAATCGAGAGTTCTAAGAATGGCTTGGAACAACAATTAGGCACTTGCTTGTATGAATGTTTCGTAGATCGACTTCCAACAGTGTATTTTGGGTGGCGGTCCAATTTAGCCGTTACGGCAGATGTTTAACCGTACTCACGATCCTGTTGAGGATATCACCTCATGGACGAGCTACAGGAAAGCCTGGGTTGCTATACATGCGTTTGATATCTTCAGAGGTCTCGCGATCTGGGTTTGCGCAGCTTTCGCCAGGTTGACGGGAGCTTCGCCGAAGTCCTGAAGACATGCATCATATTGTCCATAGTGAAAACCCAATAGAGGAGAATAGGATGCCCAAAATAAGCAAACAAACGATCCGCGGTGAAAAGGGGGGGTCATGATCTTATACAGCAAGTATTGGTAGGATGTTGTGACTGCACGAGTAAAGTTCCCAGAGTAACCAAAGACTGGGTTGGCGTCGGTGTTGGGGACGTTGAAGTAACTGGCGTCACTACTGGGGTCATAGTATGCCCTGCAGATCCAGTTATCTACACTGTCATCATAGTAGATCTGGAATGAGAAGTACAGATCATTGAGAACGTTGTCGTCAGAGAAGCTTGCGCATTGCTGAATGGCTGCGTTTTGGGCGGTGGTACCGGGAATATTCAGTTGTTTAGGTGGGTAGCTATCGTTGTCGTTGCCTGGTGATCATGAGGTCGCTTGTCAGCCTCAACTCTGTCCCTACAACGGTGCCTTCACGTCCTAGACTGTAGTTTGACCGAATGATGCCTTGCTGGTCCTTAGGCAGCCACTCACCGGGGTTATTGTCGGTCTCAATTATCCCAGAGCCAGAATAGTACTGGGTGTACACGGTGTTCAAACCATTTTCACTCGTTACTGTGTCTGGTGCAGGGATAGGTGAAGGAGCAGCTCGACGAGCGATGGTGGGCGATCGTCGAGACCTCTTGATAAGCTGACGGGTCAACGCAAATTATAGACCGATGATGAGCAACACGATTTTTTTGGTTGTACAAGCAAGTTTGTAGAGTGACAGATTCTGAGTTGATTGTGATCCTTGGGTCAAGATGGCGACTCACTTCCGCAGTAGTCACCTGCTTGAGAGCTTTCGGCGTCCTTTGGAGAGGACGCGCCGAAGTCGGTGTACCAGCTACTTCCGGTGAAGGGAAAGAAGAGGCAGATGCCAAGCCAGCAAGAGCGAGCAATACGAGATTGGTGAAAAGCATGGTGTTGGTGTTGGTGTTGGCGTGGCGGCAGCGTGTATGGTGCAGTAAAAGATCGAGAAGCGTTGAAAGTTGGAGAAATATTATTATTTGTGGCCCAGTGTGAACTGCAAGAGTTTCCAAGACTCACTTATATAGCGCTAAGCTCCGTTTCGCCTGGACAAATAAGTGCTGGATTGGGAGGCCTGCCCAAGCGCACATCGTCACCAATGCCAGGCCTCGTGTGTGCGTCGTTTGTCGCTGGACTCGCTGAACAGAGACACAACATTCCTCGATCGTCTGTTCCTTGCATCCAGCAAATTCCCTTGTCAGATATGGGACATGTTCCGACTATCGGCGCAGCAAGTTGTTATCATTTCCTCCGGACGGTCAGTATCGCAAGGGTTGCGTTTGTCCCTTCCTAGGATCTTGCTTGGCGACCGTCCAGACCCCAGATCACAGTCAGACAATACGGAGGGTCTGGTCTGCCAAGACTCCCTGACCGACGCCACGGGGATCTGGAAGATCCGCCCAAGGTGTATCCTTTCGTTGACGCACAAACACCCACCTCGCTCATACAAGAGATGGTACAGTAAGCGATCAGGGCCGATTAGGTTCTAGCGCGTTCAGAACATGAGGGAGACGGGTGTTAACCGCGCGACGAAGGTATGCTTGTTATTACCCCGGTTACGGCGAAGAAACTTAATTATTGGCCCGGAATAACGAGTGATCGTCGGACAGACCGAAAATAAAGGTTGTGCTTTGGGTTGATGATGTCAGCCAATCGCGTGGCATAGGAAGCGCTCACATCGAGAGAAAATAAGGCTTGGACGAGGGAGATGAGGAGCGTCAACCTTGATTTGTCACGGTGAACGCAATGCTAGTGGAAGAACCCTCGACAAAGACGTCTAGAGCACGACACGATCTCTTCGGCCGACGCTCGGTGTGCGTTTCGGACAGTGCTTGTACTCTTAGCTCGCTCTCTCAGATCTGTCTAGCGATCCGTCGCACAAGTTCTGTTCGTTGGTGTTTGTCTATCTGTTTTTTTGTTTGTTTGTTTGTCGATCAGAAGTTACTACCGACTCCGAACCGCGGAAGGATCATCGCGCCACTCCTTGAGCTCGATCGTGGCCCTTCTAGCGCCAAAAGCTCAAAGGTATGCTTTGTTCTGGCATGTGAGCGGATTCTAGTATGAAGTATGTATAGCGAGTGTACCAGACAGATCCGACGGTCAAACAATTCCAAACATTTGTACGTCGGTTTCATAAAACTCAAAGTTCAGCGCGAGTGCGCTTCCAAGTCTTAAGGCTGCTTTTTCCTGTCTGTCTCGTAGGAAGACTTTAACCTGCGGATAATCACCCCTGTTTGCTCACTCACTCTCAAGATTGTGCTGTTACTCCGGACCCAAAGGATACGGAAAGAAGACATATGGCTACAATGAAAATCTACTGTATTCAACGGACATGCTCAACTTGGTTTCGTGGCAGGATCTCAGTCCGCCTCTCTTGGTTTACTCCTTGAGTCCAGGAATGTTGATTGAAATTATACGAGCTGAATATTTGACGACCGCTCACGCTACTAGCAGATCTAATCATCGAGCAGCTTATCTCTCGGGAGTTTGCCGACGAAGGCCCAGAATGCCAGGACCATCACCACGCCTGTCGACCTTGTTCATTCTTCATCGTTATCAAGCCTGAACCTCAGCTGGTACAGGGACAGCCTTCGGTTCCGGTTCAGGCGCAGGTTGATCTCCAGGATCCGTCTTGCGAGTGAAGACTGTCCCTCGTCGTCTTTGTTCGGCTGAATCTCTTCGCTCAGGCTGCGGTTGAGGCAGGGCTTTCGGAAGGGGGAGCGGGAAAGGTGATCGTGCGAACAGCGCGAAACCGTCTTCGGCTTTGCGGATCACCTGAGCGAAAATGCATCATCGTCAGCACATACTGTACTGTACGTCGTTCAATTGTGAAGCTGTACTAGCATACACTGTCGACCTCAGTGGTACAGAGGCCGTACTCACCTGTTCTCTTGTAGCTTGTTTGAGCACCGTCCCGCGTTGTTCCAGGTACTCATCCCGTTCTCGAGTGACGGGTCGTGCTGTGACCTGGAGGACCAGAATACTGAGGATGGCGAGTGATATCTTGGTGGGAAGCATTGTGCAGGTTGGGTTGATCACCGTTTCAAGGATGGCGTACTATACGTGGCAGTAGAGATCTGAAGCTTTCCACTTTCAGCTATAAATGTAGTGCGATACTGGATCTGGGTAGAAGAGGAAGATGGTGGGTATATCACTCGCGGTAAAAGCGAGGGCAAGAGATCGCAAATCGCATAATGTCGCGTCGAGCAAGAACAGCCAGTCTTATATACTCACATCTGGCCTAGAAGTTTCTCCTCTATTCGGTTCGGTTTCCATGTATTGTAGCACAGATTGAGATACGTGGGAAGTTCTTGATGCTAGCATGGAAGGCAAGGCACTGTGGGACTCAATCTTGGAATATCTATCAATGCCCTAAACTCTCACATGAGCAACAGCTGATACTAGGCCTTCGGCGTAGTGTCTGGTATTGGATTGTCTTTATGCAGTAATCATGAAACTAGCGTTATTTGAGCTGCTGGTACTGTTCTGAAGCTGAACCTTGATCGTCGCACCGTGTTCATGTGTGAGTGTAGTGGAGGGGTGTCAGAAACAAACAGTAGATCTTGATCCACGTACCTACACGGATACTCGAGTACGGAAGAGATCTTCGAATTCTTAGTGGTACATTAGACTGGTGATCAGACATGTTGTAGCTCCTGACGGACAATGAGCAGCAATGATTGCCAATGTATAGATGTATCTCGGGGACGAGTCCAGATCATTTTCTCCCCTTGGTAGACGTCAGAGGCGCTCTGATCTGTACAAATGTCGTTTCCGATCCAATTCAGTTATGTTTGATGTTTCAAGTGCCACAGAATCACAACAATCGCATTGATGCCTAATGTGCTGCGTTACTATATTCAGTGCAGATGAGTCGAGTCGTCAAGTTCAAGATCTCAACGAATAAGACATGCCGCCTCTCATTGATTCTTGAAGATGGCTTTTTGAGTGAAACGTCTATTGAAATTTTAAAATGAAGATTGGCAGCGAAGGATAAAATCTGATCTGTCCGCCAAGCAGACCAGATGATCTGCTCCTTAGTGATCATACTTCTGCTCATGCCACGGCTACAAAGAGTACATCGTACGCATCTCGCATGGCGGGGATATGCATAGCTCATGATATGAGTGAGACAGACGAAACTAAGACAATGAACAAGCTCAACTCTATACAAGTATTGAAGGCTTGCACGAACATCCGCACATCCGAGTTTGACCGACAAAGGGTTCCTCTCCTAGCTCCGCGTTATCTGGTTTCCCCCTACACAGTGACATCCAATGTCGACATCCCCTTCACTATTTCAACTTGAAGGCGTCTTCATTCTTAGTCTGGCAAGAAAAAAAGCAGTACGCCTGGCGTTCATCCACTCCATACCATTTTAGTGGTCTATGCACATCGAAGAGCCATCGCTCGAAGTCGCTCTCATTAATGCGCTCGAGTACATCTACTGGAATTCCTTGGATACGTCCGGGTAGACGTCAAATCGCCTTTGAATAGTGACGGGTAGGTTTCGTCGAGTAGTCGCCAGCAAGTCGACATCTGCATATGATACACGGTCAATGTCGGATGTACGTCAGCGAACACTTCCTATCCTTGGCCGACTCGTGACGCCTACTCACCGATATCAGCGTAGACGGTCGTGGGTCCGATGTCAGCCTCCACAAGGACATCACCCCTGATAACGCGAAAAGAAAACATCAGCCGGGTCATTGTCAAGGAAGAAAGAAGCCGCAAAGAGCCGGATGCATCTAGGTGTATTCACAAGGGGTTCACGACGCTCGAGTGACCGTACTGGCAGTAGAAGATCCGATCAGCACTCGCTCCCCGTCGCAGGGAGAATGAATACACACAGCCTGGTAAGAAGCCTCAGGGTGTCGGGCGGGCGAGCACATGGCAACGTAGATCTGATTGTCGATGGCCCTGTGACCGAGAATGCATCAACATACGCCTACTTTGCACTGCCCTATGACCCGACCCCATCGCACGTGGGTCACGAGGTCTGCTCCAAGCACACGGAAGCGCAAGAGTCATAGAGAATACAAGCGCCAACTCACCTCGCCTTTTGGAGGATAGTCCAATGCATAGGTCCCGTGGTGGTATTGAAAGCGGCAGGGTAGATCATAGCGACGCAGCCTGGAGAAGAAAGAGTCAGCCGTGCACGATGTGTTGCAAATAATCAGCTGAAAAGCAGGGGAATTGTAGCTCACCTTGTCTAGCAGCAATCATAGCCATCTCGGGGAATCGCTACATAACGATCGTCAGCGAGGTGCAGGGCAACGAAAGGGAACAAGAAATGTGCGTACAATGTCGTAGCAGATGCCCAGGCCGATCTTGCCGAAGGGGGTCTCGAAAGTTGTCAGCGTCTTGCCGCCGGTGAGAGTGTCAGATTCCTGCATTTGCAACGATAATACATCGTATCAGCTCATGGGGAGCCAACAGACCGATCGTTGCCATGTATCAGCCAGATAGCTAGAGAAGCCGGCTGGCTACTTAAACTAGGCTATTCCGAGTGTTATCGCAGTAACAGCTCGGGCTCACTTTGAACGTTTGTCGACCGGGGATATCGATGTCAAAGAGGTGTACTTTCTGATGAATCGCCACAAGGGTACCTTGTATTCATTGTATCAGTCGTCAGTTACAAATTTCTTCTCACAAGATGTCATCGATACAGACACGCAGACAAGAGGTGACCTTTCAGCGAGCTCACCCTCTGGATCATACACTGTGCAGGTGTTGTAGATGTTGTCGGTGCTAGCTTCTCGTTGCGGGATGGAGCCTGGTGAGGTGAAGGGGAAGCCTAAGTCAGCTTCATACATTATTTTTGCAACAAGCTGCAGGGGAGTGATCATTAACGTCGAGTCAACCGAAACAGGCCGAAGTTTACTAGTAGAGCCTCGCTTCTTGCCGTGCGGGTATGGAGCGGCATGCAGACACACGCGTCCTTCACGCAGCGATAGTTCAGGTCAGAATGGGACAGTACGCACCACCGATCAACCAGCAACCGGCGCTCCTAGCCATCTCCCTCAACGCTGTAACAGTCTCCCCTTCCTCCTTCTCCGCTCCGAACGTACTCCCAATCTTCGGCACGTGCTCCGAATACTCTCTGAAGCTAGCGACGGCATACGGCGAATTCCAGATCTCGGGCAAGACGATCAACTGGGGTTTAGGGGTAGAGGAAGCTGCTTCGAGGACAGCTTTTCGGGCGATGGAGATGTTGGACGACTTGGAGGAGGTGAGCCCGCCCAGTTGGAGGAGGGCGAGTCGGAAGGGCTTGGCTGTGATGGCTGCCATGATGTAGTGATCTGTTCGTCTGCGTCTGCGCTGGTTTGTGTTTAAGCTGCTTATTTGGGAGGGGGGAATCGAGCTCAAAGGTGTGCTGTGAGACGGAGCTGCTCTATATAAGATGATGTAGCAAGCTTCTGAGTCGTGGTGTCGAGCGAAGAGACAAATACCAAGATGCGAGTCGAAATGAGGACCGATCCATTCAACGTGAGCGAAGGCTAGTCTAGTGGTCGAGAAGGCACAATAGGAAGCAGGTAACACGAATCAAGCCAGAAAGTGGGGGAATCGCTCAACTTCACGAAGACCTAGCGATAGTTGGGTCGTGCTAGCGATTGTGTCAGATTTCGGATCTACAGTGAACATGATCTCGGCTAAGTCCGCCCGGGCGCCCTGCAGGTCCTGCAGATGCATCCTCGGAACTTGGCCGGAGAGCGAGGGACGCGCAAACGGCGTGGCGAAGGGCGAGGGTGAGCGTGGGGGGCAAAGGGCGCACTAACAAGTCAAGATCAGCACATGATGCTGATCAGACTTACGCCCATCACACGAACGCTTTATCCACGAATCCAAGAGCGGGTACGTATTATATAAAAGGTAAAGACGCCAATGTGTTGATCTCGAAGCACAGCACACAGCACAGACAGGATAGACCGTTGATATGTATATGTATATATATATATATATGCTGCATCCATCATGAGTATCGTAACGTGTCAAGAAACAGGAAGGAACAGATCGAAACGAAACGAAACGAAACGAAACGAAACGACTGAATAGGTTGCTGAAATCACCACTATCGATGAAGGTAAATGGCGAAGTGGATGTCATCGAAAAACAAAAACAGAGAATCAGCACTGTGAGGTGAATAAAGCTATAGTCATCGTCGAGCCACCAGTACAAAGTACGCTAAAGATATGAGTTTGCTGGTACGTCCATAAAAGAGGATGTAGTAAAGTTGATCCATCCGGTTTTGGTGTTATCATATAACCTCATTTGACCAGCCAAGGGGAGGCTCAAAGATCTCTCGACACTTTGACCACTTTGACCGGAGACGAATAAGACGAGAAGCTGAGATAGGGTAATTGTCCGTGAAACTATGCTAATGATGTGCGGAGGGAGACGGATAGTCAAGAAACTACAGGGTTGTCGTGTGTAAATGCGAAAAAATGTTGTTATAACCCCTCGGCCTTGCCAAAGATGCTGTAAACCGTTACGGCGAGTTGGTGTATGATCGGAGTGCATCCTCTCCTCTCTCACACTGCAAGCGGATCGCCTTCGACTAGGCCGACTTGCTTCGCTTGAGCTCGGATTCAGTGAACTGCGCTCGAGTCGCCGGCTCGCTCACTTAGATCAATAGAGCTCCGACGCCCGCTCCTACAGCTCCGAGAGCGATGGCGCTCCAACCGCCAACCATCGCTCGGTTGATGCTAGGTCCGCTCCCGCTATTAGATGATGAGGCGACGGCAGCTTCGGCGGATTGCAGGACGACCGAGTTGACGTTGGACTGGTATTCTTGGTAATCTTGAATCGTTCCCGCAGGGACGAGGGCGGTGGGTTCTTGGGGAAGACTGTGCGAGTGTTAAAAGAGTTTGAAAGATGAGCATGTGACACAGCTTCCCTGCAGTCACCAGCATTGACCCGCCCGAGGAGATTGGACAGATGTACCGACGGTGTCTTAATAGGTGCCGCCGAGACCTCATCGGGCAGACGAGCCGGTAGCCGCAACGCACAGAGGGGAAAAGGCATTTCATGTCACTCACGTCGTAGTAGGCGCAGTCCAAGTGTAAGCCTGGTAGACACCATCTCCGGGGTCAAGCCAGTAAGTGGTGGTTCGCATGGGGTCGTAGGAGGTTGTAGTGAGCTGATTGGGACCTCGCGCTCTGCGGATGAGTGAAAGGAAGGGAACGCAGCCGGGTCAGCAGGTCAATACGCAATACTATTCACAGCAACGGATTGGAAGGGTGAAATGCGTTCGAGGTAAAAGTCCCATATCATACACGGAAGTTGAAGAGGCAGAGCATTGCCCATACTCACTGGGTGGTAGTAGTAGCCCTCGTATTCCTAGTAGTCGTGGTAGTCTCATCGTCGTCGTCGTCCGCGGCAGCGGTAGTAGTAGTTCTGGCGGTCGTCAAGGCGGTCGTGACACCCGCGGCACCGGTGACGGTGGATAGGGTCGTGGTGACGGCTACACCAGCGGCGTTGGTACCAGCCGAGACGACAACGGTGTCTCCGTTCTGAGATAAGGGTGATGGCAAAACATATCAGTTTTGATGATCAAGCAAGGATCGCTTCCACAGATTCAAATCGAAGTCGTGATATACGTGCAAAGTGCAGCTTCGTTTTCGGTAAGGAAACAAGGCATGAGATGTTTGTTGTAGGTAGGGAAGGCGGCATATGTGCAATGACCATAACGAGATAGGGGTTTGTTACGGGAGATACGAGCTTGAAGGGCGAAAGGCAAATTCAGACTTACAGCCCAGGGGAGGGTGGTAGTGTACCTCTGCGCCAGCGCCGACGAAGCAAGGAGTAACGCTGAGATCAAGGGGGTCGTAGCTGAGACTCGCATTGTAAGTGATTTATTATTGGTGGTAGTGAAGCGAATTCCTTCTCCTTCTCAGTCTATTCCGTTCAAATAGATAAAAATCCAGACTATCCTGCTCTCGCTATCGCTTTCACTTGCGGTACAGCCTGATTGTCCGACCGAGTAACTGAAGCACTGGCGAACTGAGGAGTAGAGGTGTTGGTTATGTTGAAAGGTGTTTCAGTTCGGACTGGGCTGAAAATGGAAAGAAAGAAAGAGAGCGCTGCGCAGTCGTGACAAAATGCGAAGAAACGATCTTCTCCGGTTGATCGATGATCCTGACGCGTATGAGTTTACTTTGGGTGTCTGCTCAACAAGATTGGGGAGATAGGCAGCTGAAAGAGGGAACGAGGAAGAAGCTCGTATGTGATATGACTGGGCGGCGAGGGGGATGTATGAGGCGAGGAGGGGCGCAGGGAAGGGGTCGTGTCAAAGGATCGTTTGGGTTGATTGACCGTCCGCGACTGGTTGGGTCTGGCCGTCTCTTTACTGACTATCGCTGCGGTCAAGTATACTATGGTATGTTGCGTATACGATGTATATGCCGGATGATGATAGCGATTGAAGATTGGTGATATGAAACGAAGAAACGATCGAGAGTGAACGTGAAAGCGAGGAAACAAAGCAAATAGCGTGTATGTGTAGTAGCATGTGCAAAATCCAAGCCAACCAACAAGCTGATCCAAAGCAATTCGTCACAGGGTCCAAGCCGAACCCTGCTCAACAACCTGACAACAACAAAACCACGCAGACGCAGACGCAGGTGGCGGTGCTCATGGCCCATGCTAAATTACTAATGGGGATTACGTCTTTTTCGTAATGACCTGTCTGAGAATTTCCTAATCAAACCGAAAGAAGGAACAAGACTAGGCCAAAACGCGGTGTTTGACTTCGGACTTTTGATGATGTGGCACTTCAACACGAAGGAAAGACAGCTGGTTTTATTCTATAAAGGTGTTTTCAGCATCTGTTACGAGAAGACTGGCTACTACTGGATTGTGGATCTCTCATCAAAATGCATATTCGATGTTTGTTTATATATGGCAGTTGTATGAATTGTATGTATGGATGTATCGCATCGCCAAGAGAGCCTACATATAGTGATGCACTCCTGAAGCGTAGCTATGTCACGAATGCGGTGGCACTCCCCAATTTAGGAGCGCTCTTCTAATACACTCACGCCGATCCATTCAAGGCCTCGGCCAATGTTCCCGCACCGTTCGCAGCTCCGCCGGTAGACGTTGGTGCAGGCGCAGGCAGATCTAATTCTTGGCGAAGCAAGTTGATGTAGTACGCTTTCATCTGAGCTTCGGTATCTCTGGATGATTTTTGGACGATCGAGTATAAGTCCTCTGATGGGTGGATCAAATATTTCAATTATGGTCAGCTAATCAGTTTTCTTATGTCTTGGGTCGAGGGGTTGTCTGAAGTGCGTGCGTTGACGACGACTTACCATGCCAGTCAACGCTCTTGCTCGCGATGGTCGTGCCCGGTTTCAGACCAACTAGCGATAGCGCCGCTTCGCCAGGTGTGACCCTCTTCTCCTTGTCTTCAGGCTTAGATGGGTCGATGAACCAAGATTGCGTCTTGCCATCAAGCAAGTCGGGATACACTCGCCCGGCAATGTCTACAACGGCGAAGGTATGTGGTCAGCTCGGTGCGGATAGTGACGTGCCATGCGAGGCGACGCCTCAGCCGAATCAGATACATCGTGCGCACTCACCGATGACATCGCACGTCACCTCAGCGCCAGGGTCATTCAGCTGTCGATAACCGAATCCCTTGGCAGGCGTGTAAGCAGGCATGATGGGGATATCCTTCTCCCCATTGAGGGCTTTGTTGGATCGGGGCTTTTCAGCGCCGTCCGTGCCCTCGGGGGCGAGCTCGTAGACGTCTCCATACAGGATGCATCGCCAAGCATTCTGGGTCTCAGTGGCCTCAAAGCTGACCTCGATGGAGATGACTCTGTTGCATCATGATCCAACGGACCGTTAGCCAACGCGCGCGTAGAGCTGGAGCCAGACAGCTGTTACAGAAAACTTCGCAATTTTTCGGCACTCACCGGATTTTGATGAATACGCCTCGGTCCTCCGCGCCAGGAGAAGGTGGAAGAAGGCTGTCGGAAGGCAAGTCCGTGCGTTTCTTCTTGAGTCGGACCATGTCTTCGAGCCATATTCTCTCTCCGCCCCACCAGAGACCCTAGATGCACATTGACCCAGTCAGTAAGGCATGTCTGGTAGATGAGAATGTCTATCTACAAAGGTGATTGCATGAAATTTACCCACCTGATACAAAGTCTTTCGCTGCTCCTGTATAGCCTTCATATCTTCTACGCTGATATCGATATCATCTGGAAGGACGTCGATCTTGTCTGTTTGCGCCCAAGAATTCGTGATGATCTGCAACCATTAATCAGCGTAGATTCTCATGAAACACAGAATCTTTTAAGGCAGTCACCCACCGAAGCCGTTTTGAGGGCGACGCTGAGCCTGAACACAGCACTCTCCCATTGTCTCGGCATATCGAGGAATTTGATCCTCTTAGCCCAGTTGGTTTTCCAGGACTTGCCGAGATCGGCTTCAAGCTCTTCTTTGGGCTTGTTCTTATTTTTCTCCGCCTCCGCCTTGACGCCCTTGATGAGTAGCGCTTCAGCCTGATTCCCAATAGCATCCCAGCCGTCCTCTCCCCCGAGCAGCTCATTCCCTACAGCCCATGGTAATAGTTCTTTCCCGTCCTTCACTACTTCATCATGGGGGCTGAACATGCCCAGAGGTCGGATATGGTATTCGTAGTAATGAATGATAGTCGGTTGTTGCAGTGGAGCAGGAGCTTGACCACCAAACATATTCCAGGCGGAAGATGCAGATGCACCGGCAATATCGTCTTGATTGAGAACCTTGCTCTTGAGTGGCACGCTTGATATCAGACCTGGCCAGTGGGTGATGGGGGAGAGTTTGTTGCCGGCACTACCAGAGGGAGGGTCGATATTGCCGATTCGGAACCATACGATCTCTCCTCGGCCTGGGGAAACTCGCCCGTGACAATGTGGCGTATGATCAATATTCCGGACATGTAGACCAAGATGCGATTGAAATCAGAGATACTCACGGAACCTCCTCTGCGATCTCAGTTCTTCAGCTCGTTCCGGGACGACAGCAGCAGGACCATCGTCTTCTTCCTCCTGCACGATCTTCTTCTTCTTCACCGATCCCTCCTTCGCCGGCGAGCTGTTAGACGGCCGCTTGGATGGCCCGGCGCCAGATCCAGGCGTGGACACACGACGGGCACCTGACCCTTTGCTGTATTTGCACCCGCACTATATGGAATGTGAGATAAGCCAGGTCCGTCGTCAGCTCACATCGCTCATCGTTACTTGTCATGTCATCAATGAGAATCGTAGGGCTTACGGTAGTGTGATCGTCCAGGGGTTTGGTGGTGTCAAAAAGCCATCCGGCGTGTTCCAGGAACTCCGGTACACTTCGAAACTGATGTCAGTATGGATCAGGTTAGCTAGATTCCCAGCATCGGCGTTTCCCTCAGCTCAGTGTTGTAAGGTAGACTCACCTTCTGCACATGGGTAGAACCCTGAACGCAGATTCGTAAGCACACAATGACCGTCAGTATATTCCTCATTGCCAACCATGGGTGCGAGAAGGCAGATCTACCAACTCACGTAGAGGTAGAAGTCGGTCCTGATGTCTCCTGCGGGCTGTTTCTTTCGATGGGCAAACAACTTGTACCCGGGGGGCATCGGCATCCTCTGCTTGGAAGCTGGTGCGGGTAGTTAGAAGATTAGCTTGACGATCTCATACCTGCAGCGCCCTTTCATTTTTGTTCCAACGACGACGATTACAAGCAGCCCTCTACACAGCCTTCATTTCATCGGCACACAGCACAGCACCCCTGTGAGGCGACGCGCAGTTGACTTATACGTTACATGCATGAGCAAGAATGACTCACCGTCCACTTTCAGGCCCAGCTTTTGGCAGATGAACTCTGCAGTCTTTGCTTCGTAGAGCTTGTACTTTGGATCGGACAGAGGAACTTCCTCGTAATACCAATCGTCATCTCTCGGCGCGGAGATTTCGGGATAACGCGAGGTATCTTTATCACTTCGTGGCCACACCAAGGCGGGATGGGAGGGAGCCGACATTGTTCCTGTGGCTGTGAGCCAGCCTGCTCAGCTGGTATGGAGGACCTCCACTTGGATTGAGTTACAGGCGGGCAGAAGTGAGAACAACGAGAGACAACTAGGATGACGGCGGTGGGATGGAAGTTCCAGGTGTGTAATGTTGATCTGATTTGACGCGTAGAGATAGGTATTCTAGGGTAAGAGTTAACTGTGCCAGGCGAAAAATCGACGGGATCAATTTTATTTTATTTCTATGAAGGGCGAGCTTTGTTCATCTGATCGTTTTGTTGCAAGCAGCGAGCAGCGAGCAGCGAGGCAGGACAGCGATAGCAATATAATCAATCATATTGATCATTTTGATCATATCATACTCTTCCCACCGTCATTGATAGATCACACGCCGGGAAACATCAAGCAGTGAGGTTCGTATCGGTGCAGCACCAATTCTCATCTCGGAAGTTACACGTTACGAATTGTTAGGAGGACAAGATGATCGGCTTAAAAGGTGTACTCAACGTAAGTCGCCCTACCCTCCTGGTCATTCACAAGCAAACAGGCAAGCTGCTTGGTTCTCTTCCAAAACGATCCGACCGGCATAATGTCCTTAGTCAGCTGGCTCTGATCTGACAGTGAGAGCGTGGCGCCGGCTACCCTGAACTTTGGAACCTCCTCCTCAACTAGGTCATCGATAATACTGGTGCTTTGAAGGTGGAGTGTATCAATGTTCTGAAGGTCAAGACTCGACTGAAGTCGACTGGTCATGCAACTGTCGGTGAGTCGGTCTACTTATCGTCGTTGTTCTAGTATACTATCGCCAGTTCTTGGTACGACACGGCTACTTGAACCCGCCGACTCTTCCCATTAGAATTCCCCAGGGGATCAGGGAGTTTCTTGCTTTGTCCTATGCTGATTGTGTTGACTGGTGGCCTGCCTTCCCTTTATACGCATTGCGCCGCTGCGACATCCAGGTGACGAGATCGTTTGCGTCGTCAACAAAGCGCGACCCATCCCCGCCAACGAGGTAGTCAAGAACCCCTCGTCCTCATCCAACATCCAGAAGATCCGAAAGGGAGACGTCAAGCGAGCCGTCGTTGTCCGCGTACACAAGACCGTTCAGAGACCCGATGGCAGTGTAGTCCGATTCGACGATAATGCCGCCGTATTGCTGAATAACAAAGGGGAGATGTTGGGCACAAGGATCGTGGGGCCCGTCTCGGCTGAATTGAGGAAAGCGAAAGGAGGAGCGGCTGGAGCGGGAGGAAGATGGGGGAAGATCTTGATGTTGGCGCCGAAGGTGAGTAGAGCTGCACGCTCCTCCTCGTTCAATAAGCCTGCGCTTCCGTGGTTCTTTTATACCGGACAACTCGCTCATGGCGATCGAGAACTGACGCTCCGTTCTGTCTTCATTTACAGGTAGTATAACCCGTCTGTACAATCACTCATGTCCCATAGCATCGCTCTGCATCTGTTGCACATCACAATCCCTCGTCGAGCCGATCGAGCAGCACCAGACAGTCCGCTTGCAGCGATCGAATGACTTGAGCGCCCAGAAGCAGGACCGGTCGGAACAAAGATCAACATTTTGATGCGTTTTAAAGGGCACTCTTCACAATCACCAGCTGCATCTGCGATCTCGCCTCCACACCTCTACTTTTCGTACTTGAGGCTAGAGTGGCTGAAACTTGGCCCCGACTGACTGACTGACTGCAAAGATAGATGTGATCCAAGTCCTCGTGATGCGCTTACGTCCCACATTTCCGGGTTCACAGAGTACGATATAGTGTGCTTATCAAAGATACGACACAAGATTCAGTCTGTGATCGAAGCAACAAGCATAAGCGTCTGGTAATGAAGTCCTGAGGATCAGCGTTGTGCCTACAACTTGTGGCTTGACGGAGAAACTCTTCGTCGTTGAACAGCTACGCCCACTTCCCCGTGAGCCGTTCCAATTGCACGTACAACGACAGCGTTGAGAATGTACATCGTACACTGTACCCCTGGCCATCTCTCCTTCATCCGCGTCTTGTTACTTCGAACGCTCCTGTCTAGGATCCCTTCTGTCGCTATACATATACGCAATCTTGGTACAGCTGTCGACCAGGGAAAAAAGTCGCACCTAGCCTGCGCGCCGAACGATATCAGATGTGTGTGACGCAGGCGAATAATGGTTGGACGCCTGGCTGTTTTTATCTTAACCACAAAAAAGAGAAAGAAAAGCAAAAATCGTGTCTTTCTGAAGGTGGGTGATCTGACCTTTTAGATGTAATGCATATATGCAAAGTTATGGCCATGTCGAGACGTGTGCTCTATCACACACGAATGCACGCCCTACCTCGTCCTGGCCTTTGCAGGTCTTCCCTCAACATGGCCAGCTCCGTTTTACTGGTACCCACCCCACTTATTATACCTCAGCTTCAACCTCAGCCTGAGCGTCCTCAGCCACACCGAATATCCCCTTGATCTCATCCCACAGTTTCTCGTCTCCCTGCTCTTTCAGCCTGATTTCCACTTCAGATGCGTTGAGCCACGCGAACGAGGTGTATCCTGATGCCGATGATAAAGTGGGCTGTCCAGCAAGAATATGTCCCTTGAGGAAGAAAGTCTGCGGAATAGTAAGCGGAAGGTCAGCGCTGAGACCTTGAATGTTGGTCGTGAAATGCGCTTGCTTCCACGAGTTCTAGCACGCCAGGTTGGTGGGTAGCATCATTGCAGATTAGGCACTGATGATGGCCGACAATGCGGAGGAGATAATGAGGCCACATGGGAAATGTGTGGAGAAACTGGTGGCTTTCTGTTGCGCACACGGCGCCCTCACGGATATGACAACATTGAGCGGTCCGGGAAGAGCAATGATGGGTAGACACGTTTGGTATGGGGATCCTCACTCACTCTCTGCTCGCCGTTCTTGACCACTCCTACAGGCTTCCGGGTCACGATCCAGCTGTCCATACCCTTTCCCCCCAGACTGCCCTCTACTCCCGTCAATCCCCTCGTGACAGCTTCATCCAGCCCCTCCAGCTTTCCTACCTCTGTTTGAGGGAACACCCACTTCTCCCCCCTCCTCACAAGACAATACACCTCTTCCTCTGGGAATCTCTCAAGGCTCTTTTCTCCTCTTTGGGCACCATCGGTCTTTTCCCAATGATCTCGACTCGTGGTCTCGTATTCCGTTTCGGGCGGGATATCGCCCACGTCAGGTGCTGATCCCGCTAATCTAGGTCCGTAGATGGATTTCACGTATTCGTGCTCTGCTCTCAGATGTCTTCGGAGCGGTAGAGAGCCTGACTTGAAGTAAAAGTCTAGTGGTAACGGAGATGAGAGAGCATGGGAGACTGCTCGAGAGTGCTCGTGGTACGTTGATTCGAGCTCGGTGGGTGTCGGCGTCAGGAGCGGAGCTCGTGAAAGCAAAAGCGAGGCAATCAGAGGTGGTGGAGCGGCAGATGTAGAGGGGTTAGACGAGAATTGTCGGAGGGCTACGAAAAAGTCAGAACACAGCACAACATGGTGTGTCAGTCATTGCGTGAGGCGAGTGGAGATGCTGAAACAATCAGATTACTTACCGGTAGCTCTGCGAGGCGCAGAAGCGGACGCTCTAGCTATTGATCGGGGCACAAATGACATCGTACTGTTAGACGCTCGACAAGTCGATCAGGTGTACAGTTGGTCTGTGTAAATAACCAGAGTCAGAATCAGATGATCACAATCAAGTTGACCGATCCGAAATTTCGGGAAGACACTGATGTTGGTTAGAGAAGTCATACAACTTAGAAGAACGCACCAATTCAAGGTGATTTTTCCGTTACTTAAATTGGTGACCCCTTTAAAAAGCTTACTCCAGTCACTGTTGTCGAACGCGCCCTGCGCCCTCCACCAACGATTGACGATCGTCCTCGAAACACAAAATTCAAAATCACTGAGCCGTGTCGGACAACGCTCTTTCAGTATTTCTCCACCAGGCTCTTCACAAAACAATCACTCGTACATCTCTCGCCTTTCTCAGCGCACAGCACCTTCAAAGAGCAACGAAGGTGGCGGTTCACACAAGTTCTCAGTCAGACTGAGCGAGAATCGAGCTGGTATACCCTCCCTCACAATCGCCGTCGTATCCACTCACATCATTCGGTTCTTATCACAAACCTCAAGAGCCTTTGCGCTCCCTCTGTCTCCATTGCAAAATCACCACTCAATCTCAGTCCCGATCACGAACTATACCCAGTACCAAGCGTCACGACTACGATCATATTCCAAACCCACACGCGCGCCTACCACGAGAGTCACAAAACTTAGCGGCAGTAATCGGCTTGATATCAAAACTGTAGCAGCATCGGCAGACGCAGCTGAAGAGATAGAACAATTCCGCTCTCGCCTCTCAAGACTTCGCACAGCACACGATCATATCAACCGCATCATGGCCGCCTCCTCTACCTCGAGCTCAATCGGCCCAGATGGCAATACGCCAGTACCTTCGCCTACTAAAGCTTTCGCATCATATGTCCCTCACCTTACGTCCGCTCTCGACTCACTGACGACTCATGCAGCCGCTTTGCCCGACAAGTCAGATCTCTCTTTCCACCGGACCCTTGACCGGCAATTCGCCAAGGATCTCGATAGTGCCAGTGATCGACTGCTCAAGCTCACTGAGCGGCTACTGAGTCTCGTTGACCATAGCCAACGGAGCGCCGCTGAAAAGGGGAAGTCAAAGGCCAAAGCTGGTCCGATCAAGGGCAGACGTAGGAAGCTCGAGGATGAGGATGACATCGTTGATGGCTTCAGACAAGGTGTAGTCGGTGTCGTAGATGGTCTGCTGGAAGACGCAGTGAGCTCAAGTTCTGCTCAAGATGGGACAGTCATCCATGCTGACGTGAGAATCAGGACTCGTGTCTCGACGATTTGCGAGGGGAGAAGAAGAAGGCTGCCATTGCTGTCAAACCAGCGCTGGCCGCCGCTGCTGGCCAGAAAGTAAGCTGAATCGCATTAATCGCTGTATGCGCGAGAGTGGTCATCTGACAATCCGATGATGGCTTTCTATAGCTCCCTGGACCCTTCTCGAAACCCAAAGAGAGATTGCCGCTCTCGATATTCCACGCTTCGGACATTCCCAAACCCCAACTGTTGTTCCACGATCAAGTAGATAACTTCCCCTCGTCCGGACCTTGGAGACCATCGATGACAGAGAAGCCTCACGCGATGGTCCCGCTCGATTTCGAAGCCCCCTTGGATTTCCTCTTGACTCGGGAAGAAGAGATGGACCCTTCCAAGGAAGCTTGGCGGAGGGAGCGGGAAATCCGACTGAGATCGCATCCCTACTTTTACGAGACGAGAAATCTTCCTTACCCGACGAGCATGTTCATAGAGGCTCCTCCTACACCGCCAAAGAGCTTTCAAGATACGCCGTTTGAATTCGTAGATACACCGGAGGCGCTGGAGAAGATGGTGGAACAGCTCAAGAAGGCAAAGGAGATTGCTGTCGATCTTGAACATCATCAGATGAGGAGTTATAGCGGATTCACCTGTCTGATACAGATTTCGACAAGAGGAGGGGACTATGTTGTGGATACTCTCAAGCTTAGGAAGGAGCTGAGAGAGGGCAGATTGGGTGATGTCATGTCCGATCCGTCTATCATCAAGGTGAGTGACTGGGCAGCTGGACCCCCTAGTGTCACAAATCTTTATGTACTGACCTTAACCGATGAATATCCGTACAGGTGTTCCACGGAGCAGACAGTGATATTATCTGGTTGCAACACGATTTCGAGATCTTTGTCGTCAATCTATTTGACACGTATCATGCGTCCGTTGTGCTAGGTGAGTTTTCAACCTGTTACCCTTCAATGGTTCCCGCACATCGGTTGATCAGAAAACCATGGCCTAGACATGAAGGAGCGGTCTCTTGCTTCGTTACTCTCCCTGTACTGCAATTTCGAGGCAGACAAGCGATATCAAATGGCCGACTGGCGAATCCGACCTCTTCCTGAAGCAATGCTGCACTACGCCCGTTCGGATACGCACTTCCTACTGTTCATTTACGACAACTTGCGCAACTCCCTTCTTCAGCAATCCTCTCGACCTCCTTCGCCCGATGCAAACGGAAATGCCATTATTGAGCTCGGCCGAAGAAATCCTCAACAAGCCATGAGAGACGTCTTGAACAGATCAGCCGACACCGCTCTCAAGATGTACGAAAGGGACGAATACGACGAGGAGACGGGACGAGGTACTGGAGGGTGGTTGCAAGCCGCAAGAAAGTGGTTGCCGAAGGACGCTATTGACGAAGAATCTGGCTGGGTCTTCAAGAAGCTGCATGTCTGGAGAGATAGGCTTGCCAGGCAGCTCGACGAGAGTCCATTGTGAGTACATCGCTGATTCCTGTCTTCTCTGACCTGAATATCCAGCTGAAAAGGTTCTCATAGCTACATCATGCCTCAAGACTTGCTTAAACGTTTGGCGCTTTTGCAAGGCAGCTCACCCGTGACGATCAAACGGGAAATCAGTAACAAGCGATCGCGAATCCCTGTCTCGCCTATCGTAGAAAAGCGCGCAGACGAATTGGTTCAAATTATAAAGGAGGCCAAGGAAGAATTTGCGAAATCTGGGTCAAGTAAACAAGTCGTCGACTCAAGCTCGGTACAAGTCCAAGACATCGTGCCCAAGCCCTCAACCGCGCCTAAGGCCGTTGCGATAACACCAGTTGTTCAGGTCGCTGCTGGGCAATCAGCTGCGGTCCCAGACGTATGGGGATCGGTTTCCAGTCCGGTACAGAAAACTGCCAAGCCTTCAGCCAAGTCAGGCCTTTTCGGCTCTACCATCAAGCCATCTGCGCCTGCATCATCCGCTTCCTCATTATCCTCAAGCAAAACAGCAAAAGCTTCTACGTCCGGTCTGTTTGGCTCGGCTCTGCCTAACAAGGCTGGTGCGCAAAAGACCGTATCGACACCGGTGAAATCGAAAGCCAGGGCTATGTCTCCAGGTTTCGCAGCCGTACAGCAAACGATACACGGTGCACTCGAACCAAAACCGGTACCTCAGACGCCCGGGCAAGATGTCGACATTGTAAAAGCTATCCAACCCGAACAGGTGCCTTTCGTGCCTGCTGCATCTCGAAAGACTGCATCTGCTTCTGACCCTGCCTCTTCGAGCGCCAATAAAAAGGACACGTCTGAGGGTGTCGGTTCCGATGCTGGCGCTTCCACTGCAAAGGCGGCCGAGAGCACTGCGGCATCTACCAAGCAATCAACGACTCTCAGCGAGGATGGCGTGGTGCAGGTCAAGAAGGTCCGCAAGCAGAAGAAGAGGGACAGAGTCGGATCGACCAGCACGCCTAACGATGCATCTGCCTCAGGTACAGGGTTGAGCAGCGGCAAGAAGTTGAAGCTCTCGCCCCCTGCTGAAGAACCTAACGGGGCTACATTTCCGGCAGCGGGAGTTGGAGCTGGCAGGGTCAAAGCCAAGAAGGGGAAGAAGAAGATTAAGGTTGAAGATGTGCCCGCATTCGATTATGCCAACGAACCGAACTTCCTCGACCAGCCTAGCGCAGCTGCTGTTCAAGGTGAATCGAGTGGTAAGGGAAAGAAGGACAAGAAGAAGAAGAAGCCTCAGGCAGGTGAGTAACGTCCTTTCGCATCACGCCAATTAAAAATGGGTAGTGCTAAAGCTGTTTCAATATTTCCAACCCTAAAGGTATCGGTGCTCTGGAGATCCCAACTTTCGGAAAGCGGCCCGCAAGGGATATGTCACAGCCAAAGGCGGGCAATAAATCCCAAACGTTCGCTTCGTGATCGATGTGTATGGATATGGATGAGGAACTTATACGTGGCGTCGCACACATCGGATGCTACAGTAGATAGACTGACATACGTATAAAGCAGTGCCGTGCGATCAGGTCATACACTCACACGTATGCATATTGTCTGATGCTAGACCAGGCATGTCTTGTCCGCGGACAACACAGTCTTCCCAGTAACGGTGCAAGCTCCAAGAGAAACATACGTATTTATTCAATTGTTTCGTATCAGTGCCATGTATTAGCACGTTATAAGGTGTGCGACGATTGCATTCCTCGCACTCGGTCGATCCACGTTGATCCCATGCTCTTTTAGCCGAGATCTGGTCGATTATATATACAACGTGAGGTGTTCGCATTTAGCCGCCCGTTCATTATGTACTCAGAATAGGCGACAACGCGATCTCGGGGACCTTGGCGTCGAGTCGAAAGTCATGTTGAGCGATCAACAGAATGACAAAGATGCATCATGCTGGTGTGTCGCCCATATATATATATGGTCCATTCAAGAGCACTCAGTCAGGTTGTGTGATCCATCGGCTTGGTTCTAGAAAGTCATTCACCACGTCCGCTTTCTCCCTATATCAAAAGTAACCCAATTCATCGCGCCGCAAGATGACATACCTCAACACGTACAAAGCTCCTCCACCGCCCGTTATCCCCAAACACGCACACTTGGAGACCAAGCCCGAAGAATACGACTTCAACTTTTACTTTGACCCCAAGGAGCTCATTACGGACAGGTTGCAGCTACGTCCGCTCGTGGTGAGTACATTGAACACTCACCCAGACTAAGCCAATCTCTCTCTATATTCATGTGTCAAACTTGTTAATTGGAAAAATGGGCGAAATGATCATCATGCTTCGTCTCTTCCTCCCATAGCCCTCGCTTCATGCGCGCTTGCTCTATGATGAAATCAAGAAATGTGATCCGTCCATGCTCCGATGGTTGGTAGATTACAATACGCTTGATGACTTCTTAGCCTGGTTCGAGGGCACGATCCGATCCCAGCCTGTAAGTGACCTATCCAAGTCGCATGACGGGCGTTGGCCTTTTTACGTGCACGTATGTGTGCAAAGTGACGTACAAACATCGATCTTCGTGCTAATTTGCGCTGCACCCACCTCTGCTGGTTCAGTCCGCTCTCGGGTACGCCATCTTCTCCGCGCCTCCTGGAAAAGAAGAGCCTACCAAACCTGAGGACTTCCAAATTGCAGGATGCTGTGCTCTCATCAACACCGATGTGGGCATGATGGTATCTGAGATTGGATGGATCATCATCCTGGAGAAGTTCCAAGTGAGCACAATGGATATTCCTCGTCCCCATCACGCCATCCTGTTTCGGCTTCGCCTAGCTTAGGCACCAAGCGCATCGGGCGGTCATGTCTTCTGCGGCGGGAATCACTGACGATATCTGACTGCATTCTTTTTTGCAGCGCACCCACGTTCTGACTCACACCGCAGGTCTATTGGCCCACCGAATCCTCGATATGCCCTCGGAGGGCGGCCTCGGCTTGAGAAGGTGCCAATGGTTCGCGACGAGCTTGAACGAGAAAAGCCGCGCGGCGGCCCTGAGACTCGGGTTCAAGGAAGACGGGATACTGAGGAACCACCGAGTGTTGGTCAAGGGGAAAGAAGGTGCCAATCGTGAGTATGAAAACCCCAGGTCGATTGCTTGGTACCATATCTTTGTTTCTGCCCTGATATCGGGCGCCTCCCTCCGTCTGGACTGACGCAAATTCTCGCCTGTGGTCATTCTCGCTCGGTCGCTGATGACGATCATGCCACTCACTCGTCTTCGCTCGACAGGAGGAAGACCGGGTGATTATAGGGAAGATTGCGATTCGAGAGATTCGTGGCTCGCCTGTATCACTTGGCAAGACTGGGAGTCCGGCGCTCGAGAGCATATCGACAAGCTCATGGCAAGAAGAAAGTAGAGAGCCTCTAGACAGATTTATAGACGTTCTTTCTCATAAAGTCCCTTTGCTAGTGCAGTACAGTATGATCCAGATTCGGCTCATGGGTTTGTGATTCGAGTAGAGACTGCATGTGTACTATGCTCATTATATACCTGACTCTCTAAGGTTGCTGTTTACATATATCTATAGACTACATATATTCCCAAAAAGTGGATGATAGAGGTGAATGCGACACAAAAAGCCAAGAGAAAGATACAGATGCAAAAGTATGAAAGAGAGCGATGAGAGATGAAAAACCGAGTCGTACATGGCTTTACGCCTCGATGGGTCGAGGGCCAAGGACTCGCTCGTTCTCCTTTCGCTCCTCCTCCTTCTGGTGCTTGTTCCTCTTGAGTCGCTTGGCGATGGAGGCGCCGGCATTTGAAATGGTGCTGATGAGCGTCTCCTTCTTCTCGAGCTCGGCAAGCTTGGTGGCGGCACCGATGCTCTGTCCGGCGAGGAGGACGTAAGGGGTGTCCTGCTTGCCGAGCAGTCGCTCGAGGGTGGGTACAAGTACTTCCTGGTCCTTTCGCTGGTCGATGTCGACGTAGAATGGCTCAGGCTTGATAATGTACTTTTTAAGGGTGGCTCGGATCTCCCTCATCTTGGGGTCTCGCATGTTGCCGAGAACCATGACGGGGTGGTCCTCCCACTGAGTGAGGGCGAGCTCTTCGATTTCAGCCCTAGCCATGGGAGATCGGGGGTCGAAGGGAAGGAATCCTTCGAGAGACGAGGCGTCGGTGGGGTCGATGTTAGGAAGAGTGTTGGCAGCGGTGCCGACGATGAAGTGCATCAAAGCGGCAAGCTCCTCTTCTTTGGTCATCTGGAAGGCGATTGGAGCACCGGCGGCAGCGGCGACTTGGGCGGCTTTGCCAGCCTCGACCCGCTTAGCGAGCTTCTCCTGAACTTTGAGTGAGTGGTGGTTGGGGGCGGCGTATCGGTATCCGGGCTCGGTCTCGACGAGAAGGTCGGACTCGGCTTTGGCCATAGCAGCATGCTTGACCATCCACTCAGATTGTCGGATGACCTTGGCGTGCTCAGCGCTCATGAGAGACTGCTGGAACCAGGAGATCATGCAGAGCGAACCGAAGAGGAGAACGGACATGACACCGATAACGATGGGTCGTTGCCATCGGGGCACCCGAGGCATGCGCGGCTTGAAGTCAGAAAGGCTGACAGTCTTGGTGGGGACGTGGGTAAGGACAAAGGAGTCCTCTGAGAGGATGTAGGTGGGCTCGGAGTCTCGCTGAAAGCGGGAAACCAAAGTCAGCGCGAGGATAAAGTTTGAATTCGCCGCAGAAGGATGTTTCACTCACCCTAGAGTGGGGGACAAGAAGTTCGAAGGGGTCAAGGAGCTTGCCGAGACCCTGAGACTTGGTCTCCTCCTCAATCCTCCACATAGGGGTCATGGGACCGCTGACAGGAGCACTGGGGAATCGAGGTCTGAACTTGTTCTTCCTGGCCTTTCGTTGTTCCTTTGAAGGGGACTCGAGCTGGAAGTAGGAAGGAGGGGTACCTC
The DNA here is from genome assembly GCA_000507405.3 of Kwoniella heveanensis BCC8398. Taxonomy (NCBI): domain Eukaryota; kingdom Fungi; phylum Basidiomycota; class Tremellomycetes; order Tremellales; family Cryptococcaceae; genus Kwoniella; species Kwoniella heveanensis. Next base: position 71,240 of record KV700126.1, read on the forward strand.
GGTGGTGGTACGATTGTCGTCTGGGTACGGCGGGAGGAGTGACGATTTCGTCCGAGTCGGCGTCTGAGCCAGAGCCGGAACCGGAGGAGGAGGACTTCCGGTCCATAGCGAGGGAGGAGAGGCTTCCTGTGGGCGAGAGGGGGGGAGTCTCGGGGTCGGAAGAGAGCGATTCGGATCTAGAGTCAAGCGTCAAGCTGGACAGAGGATCGATCTGCTCGAAGTCGGCCAAAGGGATAGGCTTCGACAGAGGAGAGGGTCGGTAAGGTGCCTTGATTGGCGTAGTGAACCATTCCGGAGAGGTGGACATGGTCTTGGTGGGAGAAGTAGGAGGAGAAGGAGGGAAGGAGGGGATCTGGAGACGGAGTATAGTTAGCATGGAGCGCCAGGCATTGGATACTCGTGGAAGAGCGGACTCACAATGATGGTGACTTCGTTGTCTGACATCTTGGACTGATGTGGTAGTGGTAGGTAGCAGTAGTTGAAATCGAAAAAAGAGGTGTATAGTAAGCTCCAAGCCTGTTGGAGATTGCGTTGTGTAGTCCTAAACGATTGTGGGGTCGGTTGGTCGGTAGAATGAATGTACGGGGTTTGACTAGACCAGCGACCAGCGCAGTGGTGGTGAAGAACACAAAGAAAGAAAGGAAAGAAGATGTTGCTCGCAGAGCTTTAAGTGTGATGTGATCTTGAGATGATCTCGAAGAGATTGATTGATGAGGGGAAAAGAAAGATGAGATTCCCAACTCGCAGTCGAATGATATATACACCACCGGATGGGATGGGATGGGTTGTGGTCCATTCTCTCGGACCTGACTTCGAGGACATGAGAGAAGAAAAAAAGGTGGTTACTGACCCATCGTCTAGGCTAACCTGCGTATGTCTAATGTCTGAAGCCCTACACCGGCAGGATCACATGGCTGCTTGTCCCCTTTCTCGCTTTCTCGCTTTCGCAACCTCCTTGAGACGCTTTGTGCCTTGGCTGAGTTGCGACAAGGCCGGAGCCACACCATAATCATAAGCTCGTAAGACAACGTTAACACTGGCGTTCTCGAGACATCAAGAACAAGATACTTTGGTCGTCGTCCATGACATTCCTGGCTCTGAAAGAATCCACTTTCTGTAGGCGAGATACCTCGACGTTGGAACCAACCATCGACGAAAGCGGAAGTCGAATGGTTGAATTCAGTCTTCCGAGTCTACTCGAGTCTATCAGCCCCATGTTCCATGTTCCAGCTTCCTGCTAAGCCTATCAGTGGATTCCTCTCTCCAATTGACAGCCAAGGAATGGGATGGTACTCACTTGATCTTATTGGATTATTGGAAAGCCGAATGTAGCAATCGTCCATCTGTCGATCACTCATTTCTCCCCTGGTTACTGTCGGATCGTCCACTGAAACCTTCAGCTGGTCGTGGGTCCTGATCACCGTCAGGACAACCTCGTTTGCCCCACCCAGCATCCTCCTTCGAAGAAAAATCCTGCAGGGCACCTCGGATTCCAGTCGTCTTCACCATCCGCAGAAGGAGAAATGACCGACTTGCAGGCACCATCTCCGGGGGAAAGGTATGGGCTTTGTCGGAGCGAGCGGAGCCAAGGGAAGCGAAAACTTTTTCTCGGTTGGGTCTCTCAAGATCCATGTCAGCGGCGTAAGCGCTGAGGTAAGAGAGGCGGACGCCATGGCCACGGTCGCTGCCGGTGTGCCCAAGGCAGAAGCCGGGAGAGGAACAGATTCGTCACTGGCTGTCTTTAGTCAACCGGATAAGCTTGTTTTCAGGGGCTTGAGCTATGATTCAACAGTCGGAACGAGCGTTCAGGCTTGCCCTCGTGGCGTGCGCCTCGTTCTAACGCCTCTATGTCCTTCCCTTGAACGTTGATGGTGGGGATTAGGAATATTCGCAAGCAGCAAATCCGGGAATCGGACCTGGCGGAGGATTCCAGAGACAACGGAGAATCGCAAAGTGTCAGAGATGAAAAAAAATCCTTCCGTTAGGCGACTGCAGGTTCCAGCTCCTAAGAAGACATGTTGATGACGACGAGAATGTGGTGGGACACGGAAAACGCAAGGAACATGCCGGCAGACCCAAACCGTCGGTAAGTCCCTCCACCATACGTCCAACAAAAAGCGCCTCTACGCCACTGACTCCCATCTTTCAGTAATCGTCCCCCCTTCTCGCGAGCAGGAATGTGGATTCAAGAGATAGAGTTTGGATGCGGTCAGGGTGTTTTCCAGGAAACCAGGATTGTGGCTTCGGAATCTTTGCGGATAAAGGGTTCGCTGTCGAGCTTAAGAGGCCATCAGGCATGTAACCGGGGGACACATCGGCAAATTGGTAGAAGCCGCAGTCCGCAAAACGTAATTTCTTCGGATCCAGATTGATAGATCCCTTGCTCTTCGAGCCTCTCTCCTACGGTCAGATTCCAGTCCAAAAGCAAACTCCAGCATAATGTGTTCATTCTTGTTAGGAAACAAATCTCCGACACATCCCCTGAGTCCCTTCTAACCGAAAACAGAGTTTGTCTGACCAGTAGAGACCACACGGTCGGGCTTTACGCCCGGCTGTGCCTCTTGCGCAAGGTCGGACCTGAGAATTATGCTTGTTTCTGGGATTGGGTTATCGTAACTGTTCCTCTTTCGGTCTTCTTTGTCCACCAACTGACAGTCCGAACCGGTCAGTACAAGCACTTCTGGTCAGTTTTTGCCCAATTCATCGGTGTCTCACTTGTCGTTAACGGTGAAGAAAAAGAAGTTTCCGACCATGCGACACGATATGCTGGTGTGCTGGACCCGTCCGACGTTCAACGGACGGGTCGCTGCTCCCACGCCTGAGACGACCTCATGAATAGCATCCAGACCAACCAATTCGGGAACTAGCATGGCACGTCCGTTGTATGGACCATGAGCTCACGGAGAAAAAGGCGACGCCAGTGGCTTGTTCAGGAATGTTGCGTATGCTGTGCAGATAGCCTTCGATAACCACCCCACCATGCACTGCACGCCATGAGGGATTAAGCACGCCTACGACGTAAGGCTAATAGCGCCGAGGCTGAAGAGTCGGTGACATACCGCATTCGGGCTGACGCACTTCACAACGCCTCACAACGTTGCTTTTGTTTTTTTCTGTGGAGGCTTTGTTTCTCTTATGTCTTCGGAACCTCTCGCTGACTGGTTAGTCCTCTGGGATACGTTTTCCGGTGGTTGTGTAGACGGGTGTTGCCGTGTTGTACCGCATGGCACTGGTTGTACAGCCAAGCTCAGCTTTGTCGTTCACCCCTTCCGTAGGAAGCGAGCACCGCTGAGGACGGATGCACATCCGACAGGCAGGTAACGTGCAAAGCAGCACGTCGCGATGGTACCCTTTTTACCTACCATATGCGGATACGACTGTCGCGCCGACTCTTCCTGACGTTGATGTTGAGCAAAGATCTCGGCAGACTGACGACTGAGGCTTCACAATATCTCGGCGTGGGATGAAGGGACTATACTGTACGCCACTCTGTCGAACGAACCGAAATGTGCGATTTGTATCGCAGCACAGAGTTTAGGCAAACAGCCTGAAGTGGCTCCCTTCGATGTCTGCGCGAAACCACATGCTGAGCTAAGAACGGTGAGCGTTGAGCGTCAGTCAGCCGAACGACCCATCTCTTCCTTGCTCTGTACGGTGAGCAGCACGGAGCCGATGCCGGGACGGTTCGCTCGAGATCAAGCGTTCGGTCGTAGCTGCGCTTGCGATTCAGGCAGGACATCTACTCGACGATGATGCTACCTGGCAGGTTGTACCGAGACTTGCTTCTTCCCTACACCGCTCGCTCACTGAGAATGACCATCCAATTTCGCACACAGGAGGCTCAGGCTTGATCGGCAACTCACATGAGTAGTCATCGGCCAGTCGGCTGAGCCAGATTGATCTGATCCGATTCGAGAGCCGAATAAGGGTACCATCACCTTGGTCCTTATCAGTCAGCTAGAACCTTATCGCCCACCCTGCGGAAGGGTCGTTCGGCAAAGTATCTGGAAGGGTCGTTCGGCAAAGTATCTGGAACATGTCTGATAGACGAAACCGGAAGACTCACAGCCACGCCACGATCGAGAAGCGGCTGGGAATGGCTCGTGTCCGCCAGTCAGCCAGCCACTTCCGTGGGTGCAGCCGAACAAGTCAGTCTACGGCACATAGCGTTTAGTGGCTGGTTGTCATGGCAAGAGATGCGTGATCGAGTCAGGGGGATAGTCGTTCTAGTTCTGCATGATCCTCGAACAGGGAATTTGATATCGGTCCTGCCTTTCCCGCCTCTTACAGCTTACATTGCCGAGCACGAGTATCGCCTCTGCAGGTAGAGTTCGTTACATCTGCTGCATCAGTCAATTTACTGTTCTATATGTGGGTCGATAAGCTTGGCATGTCTAGCAGCTTCTCCGCATCCGTCCTTCCTGAGTTCGCTCCTCCCTCCGAACATGTTTCCGATTCGTCATTGTTATCACCATTGTGACCCTCATTCCCACGAGATGGTACTCGGTCGCTTCCTCATATCATCTCAAGAGGCGAGACACCACTCAGCCATATTGTGCCGATGTCGAGAACCGGCGGGTTACTCTCGATGAGGTCAGATCAGATCAGATGGCGTAACCTAATTTCGGGAGTCGGTTGTCGGATGTCGAGCACGAAATATCAGTTTTCTCATCTTTCCATCTTTTAGCATATGGGATTGACTCTCGACAGGCATAGGCAGACCTCGGGGGTGCTTCAAAAACTGACCGTGCGGCTATGGCTGACACACACGGACGGCAGCGGAAAGAAATGAATGAAGCGTTACTTACGAGGTAACACCTCGCTGGGCTTGCTGATCTTCCACCCGCGCTCAGCAGCAACTTTCTCCCCCTGTCTACCGAAACCAAAACCGCCGAATCTGGCGCCGGGAGCGGTCGAGTTCTCAGGCAAGAGCGGTGTATCCGACGAGGCAGACTTGGATCGAGCCAGCCCTGGGGCTGAGCTGTCATTGTCGTTCTGGCTTGCTTTGCGAATATGCGTGTCATTGCCGTTCGAGGGAGAGCCCGAGCGAGAGGTTTTGACATCTTTCATGATATCCCATGCGGTAGCTGCCATTCGCGTCTGAGGGGTACTACAATATACGAATGCAAGGTGATGATCAGCCCTTGCGATCTCGGCCTCTGCAAACTGATCGTGTAGAGACCATGCACTCACAGCGACGAGACATTTTCCCATGAGAAGATGAGTCGCTTCTTCTTGGCTCCGGCTCGGAGGAAGATGCCCTGCGAACGAACGAGCAGCGTGAGCGGTCCCTACCAAGTGTGACACTGGAAGACTCACAGATAGAATGTTAAAGCAACCGACGATGAACAGAAGCCAGCTTGAGACCTGTGGGAAGAGGTCATAATAATGAGAGAGCACCTGGGCGCCGATCCTTCGAAAAGGGCAAAAGACAGATGTCAGCCCACTTATGGTCCTACGTTTCCCGCACGATGGTTCGGTGGGGAGCAAATCTGTCAAGGAGGCTGTAGACTGCTTACAGAGCTTGGAAGACACCAAGCGGGCCTAAACCATGAGCCGGACCAAGAATCGGTATCCACTCTTCGAATAAGCGACGCGGGATGCCAATCTCAGACATGGTAAGGAGGGTGCATTCGAAGACTGTGGCCAGTACAGGACAGTATACGGTGGGAGTCAATACAAGTACTCGTTCCATTCACCCGTTTAGTCCACGATGATCACTGCATTTGCAGGAATGAAGTGTTACTCACCGATGAAGATTCTGTTCAAGATAGACCAGAATGGGCCGCCAGTCTGTTCGGGAACGCTGGAGTATTCGATGTAGTCGCAGTCTACCTCTTGGGTCTCGGCAGATACGGGTGCTTTGATCGCTTTGATATCGCTGGTTGGGTAACATCACAGCGATTTTCGTCAGTACAGCGATCCCCAAAGATCTGCAGCCCATGATCACACCTGGTGCAGGCAGAATTTCGACTCACTCTGCCATCGTCACGATATTAGCAGCCAAGACTAGAAGGAGCGCGATAATACTCAGTACTCTCAGAGCATTGAGAGCCATGAAGACTGGACCGGAGGGTCGCGAAGGCAGGAAGGGTTTGAGCGTCTTCTCTGCTGACATCGGGAGGGGATGAGAGTCTGGCTGTGCTGAACGTGAAAAAGGCTGGTCGTTCACGATTGAGTCGTTCTGCGACTATTTGTCGACTACTGATCGAAGTTATAGATATACGGTTGAACGCTGTACTTATGGATGTATGATGATGGTTCGCTCAGGTGAGGCCACTGTAAGGCTCTGATCGGGTGGTGGATGGTGAGAGATGGGAGGAGGATGGAGAATGATAGCCTCGAGGTCGAGGTTAACGAGTGGCGACCAACAGATAGACTAAATGGAACGAGTGTATGTATTTATGTGTGCTGAGGAGAAAGAAGAGAAGATAGCACCCATCAGTGTTTGCATGCTGATTCTTATAAGTTATATATCCCATCCTAGACTCTGTGCTCTCCTGCATCGTCGAACGAGACGATGCGATGCGCTGATTGAGAGTGTCAGAAAGACAATAAACGCTTTTACATCCTTGTGCGATCAAGGAGTCATGTTGCTTGACTGTGTCGTGTTCAATAAGCTCATCGTGACGGGATGCACGACTTTGGAAACATCAGCCGCCAGGGGCGAGTGGTGAGTGTTTGATCGTTGATGGTACCTGTATCAAAACTCGCACTGACCACGTCGTATCGGTACGCAGCGCGTTACTTTAATTGTGTGTATAAGCATTAGGCCACACAATTTGGTACCCAGTCAGTCGTGCCATGCGACTTGCCTGTCGTGAGACGAGGCAGATGGCTCAGATTCCAGCCATCAACGCCAAGAGGGATTGCTGAGTAAAGGGGTAGATATTACAGTACTCATAGCGTACACAACCATGGTGTCGCGAGAACAATAATACTGCTCCGTCTAACCGGCGGTCAGATCGCCAGACGATCGAGGGATAAAGTGCCACACCCTGAGCTTTCAGCTCTCTCACAGGGTGATTACATCGGCAATACGGCGGTATGAAATAAGTGAAGCATACGCGGTGGAGGTGGTCCATCCGACGTTGAGCATGTCGCTTGTACGCGTCGATGCAGCAAAAGACATTGCTTAGCTTAAACGCGTCCATCAGTCAATCAAGTATGGTAGAATTGTTCCACTTGATACTCAACCTGAGAGCATACTATCGACTCGTCGCTGATCGTCATATCCAGATATATCTTTCATCAGCTGCAGCGAATCATGGCTTCTTCAAGTTCATCGTCATCTGCCAGTCGAGGGGCGTTCATCGTATTTGAGGGACTCGACCGATGTGGTAAGACAACGCAAGTGTCTAGACTTGTTGAGCGATTGGAGAAAGAAGGGAAGACGGCGCGATTACAGAAGTTTCCAGGTAAGCTAGACGATGCCCTGACCCGACTGCAAAGGGGGCCGTAGCTCTCGGACACCATTGCTTCCATTCTAACATATGCTCTGCTCAGTCAACAGAAGATGATGTCTGAACTGACACATGATGGTGTCGACCAGACCGCACGACAGCCATAGGCCAGATGATCGACGCATACCTCCGCTCCAAAGCCGATATGGATGACCGCGCAATCCACTTACTGTTCAGCGCCAACAGGTGGGAGTGTGCGTGAGTCGCTGCTGAGGGCATGACTGGTTCTGTCCAAGAACCTCTGCAGCTAATGGAGTACTAACATTACCTGATACAGCGCCGCTATACGGAGAGATCTGGCGAATGGGATCACTATCATTGCGGATAGATATGCTTTTTCTGGAATAGCCTTCTCGGCGGCCAAGGTGTGTTACTGTCACTCTTCGAATTTCGGAGAAAATTCATTGTATTTCAATTTCCAAGACACATAGTTGCGAGAGGTCGCTGCTAACAAAACGCTGCTGGTCCGTTATATCCCCCTCTACGATGTTCATCTCCTGCCGTTATGTAGGGCCTTCCCTTTGACTTCTGCCTGAACCCAGATACCGCCCTACCCTTACCCGACATAACGCTCTACCTGACCCTCTCACCCATTATCGCCTCGCAACGCGCGGCATTCGGCGAAGAGCGTTACGAGACAGACCAAATGCAGCGGTCGACCCGCCAACAGTTCGCGCTCGTCGCGCAGGAAGTGGTCAAGCGCCATGGGGAGAACAGATGGCGAGAGGTGGATGCGAATGGGGGCATAGAGGAGGTGGGCGATAGGATCTGGGGGTTGTTGGCACCTTTGCTTGAAGAGGGACAAGGCGGTGGTTTGAAGCGGGAAGTAGGCGAGTTGTGGGTATAGCAAGTGTACTGTTCGAGACTTGGTTCAGTATCTAACATTCAACTAAACGCTGCTCATGCTGAGTGAGGACGACACCCGATGAATTTTTAGTTACTTCGGTTCAATTTTGACCTAGAGTCAATGAGCATAGCATGTCTTGGAACCTTGGTTGGAAATCTTTGCCGTCGCTCAAAATTCCAGAGCTAAAATCCCCGACCCCCCCTTTCATGACTACACGGATGTACACAGTATGATCCGCGTCCGAAAGCGGTCGGCGTATTGCTGGAGGCTAGCGGTCCTGTAGTTTGGGGAAAGCGGACTGGATCGATACAACAGCTAAAAAGTCAAACCCTGGCAGTGCATCTCTCATGTGTCCCGATTGCGAGTATGAACTGTCATCTCCCTTATGTGGTGATGTCTGAGGTGGGCGGCCGAGGACCCAGCCGGCCGGCCAACCGATCACGGCTGATCACTCTCATGAGGCGACGTCTCAGTGGTGATTCTCCTGTGCAAGCATGGGAGATATGTAGGCACGCCTGCCCCAAGACCATGAAAGGGAAGAGAAGAGAAGTGATATATATAGGCGCGCCCTCCACCGGTCTGACTAACCTGTGCAGCTGTTTGGCTGGAATAGTCAGTCGTATGGTGGAGGTGGGGGGGATGAACTGGGCCCAGCGGGGTATGGAAATAACCGGTCCGGAACTAGAATAGCACCTGCCCTCCGTTTCTGTCTCTCACCGTCATTCCACTGCTCTGCTCTGCTCTGCTCTGCTTCTCGACGACGTTGGAAGCGGTGACGTTGTTATTGCCTCATCTTGAATCTCCATCCATCCATACATCTATCCATCTTCCAGTCCAGTCCTTTCACACTTCTCATTCCCTCTAATCCTCGCAATATCAACGTCTCAGTCTCAAGATCACCTTTCCTCACACGACGTCCACTTGTTACCAGTAGCTTCTCGCCTGACGCTAACACAAACACATCACGCCCCTCTTTCATCCAGACACCCACATCTCTTCGTATTGATCGAGATGGTGAGTCTGCAGTCAGTTTCATCTGGCCTGGACCCTGTCCTTCTCCCAGGCCCGTATGACCCATGTCTACCAACGCTCACGATCTGCCATATATGCATGTCTGTGAACTTCTTGGACAGTCTCACAAACCTATAGCGACGGTGAGTGCGATATGATTGATTTATCATCTGTGTCCAGATCGGCAACGGGAAGATTGAGATCAAGCGTCAAGTCGACTTCAAAAACCTCGCCGTTGTCCACTTATGCAGGAATGGGCAATATACCTACCCGCTTGAGCTTCGAACTCGAAAAAATCGTTCGCCAGAAGACCGCAGCGGATCAAGCGCTTCTACGTGTCGCGAGCTTGTATCCACGGTTTCTGACGACGTTCCAAGCTGATCCTGAATCAACCTTCGTATGCGCTCCAGCTCTCCGGTTTCTCCCTCTTGGGCGGTATCTTTGCCTACACGAAGTTCAACTCTTTCCCCTCTTTGATCGGCTCTTTCGGTATCGGCAGTGTCATGCTCCTTTCCAGTATGAGGATCAGGGACGGTATGGACTACGGGTATGAGGGCGCTTTGGGTGAGTGAGGGCACGGTCACGTTCACGTTCATTCGCTTCCGATCTGTGTCCTTGCCGGTCCGCTCATTGGTTTCGTTCGGACAGAAGAAAGTAAGGCCTGGATGATTAGACGGAAAAGATAAGGTGCTCAGGTTCAGAATCGCTGCTCTGTGATCGGTGATGTTCCAGAGACGGCAAATGGCAACATGTATGGCTCAAATGCTGACGATGAGCGGCTTCCGTATATGTCTATGAATACTAGCGAGCTCGGTCGCTCTGGTGGTGCCTACATTACGGTGAGTGGATCCGCACAAGCAGTCTCCCTTGTCTATCGTGTTTCCCTGTCAAAACATCTCACATTAGTCCGTTTCTTGTCCCACACTTATCCTCCTATCAAAGCGTACTTTAGCTTTCATCCCCTACACGCCGTATTTGATCCGCCGCATCACTACAATGCCTTGATCGGTAGATTTGACATAACACAGACAGACAAAGGCATATTGGACAGAAACGGCTGATCCTTGCTATGTCCTGAATACTGCTACGTGTTCGTGCACCCAGCCGAGCCGTGAGAACAAGGGGCGCTATCATCCCCTCGACTGTATGCGCGCTCGCTACGGCCAGTACGGCATATTACGTCCAAGCCATCTCCGAGTTCAGAAGAGCCCATGTCTGAGAGAGCAGCAAACAGTCAGCAGCGAGATCAGATGAGCAATACTGAGATATGCAGAACAGGGAAGGGAAGGAACGATCGATCAGCGCCCAGAGGCCGTAAGGAAGCAGGAACAACACCTGTCGATCGATCGGACAAACGATCGGACGATAGGGCGGACGAGCGGACAGATAAGCCGGGTCAGGCGGACGAAGAAGAGAGAGACAGTAGTGCTTTGGAGCAAGATTGTATCACATACATATGAGGAAACCTCAACAAGTACCGGAATGGATCCCATAGAGAGCGATGCACGATGGGGACGCGGACATCCACCATCGATGGATCGCGCTTTGCTCGGCGAGAAAGATGCAGAGGCAGGGGTTTGAAAAACAGCAGAAACATGGAGGTATCACCGAATGGCAGTCTCGGGCCTCCTGTAGACCCGGGTGTCGAAGATATCAAAGAGGTGGATCTTGTACTATTTATCACCTGCATGCAATGAATGGGCTGGTATGGTATGGTATCGTATGTGCGAGGTATACAGTGTGGTGGACTCATCGCCGGCGCTGTGCGACCATGGGCAGTTTGGAATACCAGGTGAAAGTGAGGAGGGTGATGATGGCATGTCGATAGCCATGATATCCGTAATGAGACAGGGACATCTGCGACATATTGGGCATGCGATGTCGTGAAGGTACGGCAGCTTGGTGAATCGATCATTCATAATTGAGCAGGTCGAGTCGGAGTATCCTATACATCCCAGATATAATTAGCACCACTCCTTTTCTGTTCAGACCAGGCAGGCGGGCGTAGGATGAGCGTGCCAGCAGCAGCTTGACCGATTTTCCAATGATCATTCAAGGAGCAGGATCACTGTGTTATCAATTCAAAACAGGTCCAACTCACGCGTATCATGATGCTGATCCTATGACCCGCTTGAAGGCGCTCACCGTCCCACACCGATCCCTCGGCGGAGTAAGGCAAGATCGAATGCTCGAAGCCGTATCGGATTGTATCTCTGTATTATTCGCCACCACGCCGCGGGCCAAATGATGATTGAGAGTTGAGGGGAACAGGTCAATAGTCGAGGAAGAGTGGACCAGGAAGGAAAAGAAGGGAGCTTTCAGCGATTTATCAACCACCATGAACGCTAAACGGCAAGGCTTGATTTGTGGTGTCTATCTTCCCACTTACTTTTGCATGTATACCGATCCGCTAGGTAGTCTAACATCCCAGCCCCAGCCTAGGACACCTTCATCTCCTCCCGTCTCGTCCGCTGTCCCATCCCCCTTCTGGCGCAATCTCAACGTCCGTTCGGCTCCTAGTGAGACACCGCAGATCACACTTCCCGAAGCTTGTAGATTATCGACGTGCGGTAAGATCTCACCTTCCGGGGAAAGGTGGAGGAGGTGGGTAATGGTACCCGGAGGAGGAATGGTGTCGAGCTGTGGCGATGATGAGCTTGCTGGAATTGAATCTGGACTTAGACTTGAAATGCCATTATCAGAATCAGAGCCGTGCTGCTCCCGGTTCAACAAGAGTGAATACAAGCGGGACAAAGTCGCGGATAGATTGGGCTCGGCCGTTGATGATGACGAAAGCGATGGTAGAGACGATAGAAGGGTCTCGCGGTACTTGTGAATGACCGAATCGTAGTGGCCCTAAGGTGTGTGCAATGATGCAAGGTCCGGGTCAGCTCGTTCCCCCATTGAATCATCCGCGCCTACCCAACGGAGAGCATACATCTGCGTTTCAGCTTGACGTCCAAGAGGGGTGCTATGGGCTCCATGGCTTGGTTGGATGATTAGGTACAAAAATTACAATACGAGGGGGAAACGGACTCACCTCTTCGAACCCATAATCCTTGTTGAAAAGGCCTTGCAGCCCCTCCATCCTGCCCCCTGTCCCACCCTCCTTCTCCTCGCACTCTCCAGCTCCCGATGAGCTTAAGCCTGAAGAGCGTTTTGCAATCTGTCGATTTCGGCGTCGCTTGATACTAGAATCAACTCGATCAAGCTTCCACAAAGCCATCTCTAGTAAGATCTTACATTCCGCTTCGTCGAAGAAATTGGGCCAGAAGTAAAAGTCTGAGTCGGCTGGCACGGAAGTGTTGTCATTTCCCGCAGAGAGTGAAGTCGGATGATGATGCGGTCTGAGATAGGGCGATGACGAATGTAGTGTCAGTGGCTTTGGTTTTGCTGTTGCCAGTGTTGCTGTTGTCGTCGAAACTGATCCAGTCACTGCTGAGACATGGAATGGTCGAACAGGCTTTGACATCGAACTCGGGCCACAGCTACTCTGCCTTGTAGCGGACCGTGCCAGAAGGCGGAACGTCGGGGAGGAGACTCGCATCGTGAGAGTGGATCAGCCGTCTCCTATTCCCCACTCATCTGGGAGTGTTGAATGAATGCTTGTAACGATCGCTGTTCGGAACAGACACAAAATATGGACTATTCGCATCATTGTAGCCGCTTTGCCGACGCCAAGGTCATCGTCATCGCCGAGGGGCGGAGATATCCGCCTCGTTCGCTTCGCTTGTACCGGTGCACCGTGCAGGTGCAGTGATTGCGTTATCGCAACGATGTCTCACGACTCACTCAATACATGATGCCCGAACATTCCTGTTGATACCAGTCTGAGAGTTGATACAATCGCAAACTCGGTTCTGCTGTCTTCTCAACACTGTCATCACCAAAATCCCACCGCAGTCCATCAGTCCAGCCTTACTCATTCCTCAACTGGCTCCGAGAACCTTTCGTGGCTTCAGTACTCGTCGAACTCGCACACAGGCTTTGCTCACCGTCGAGTTATAACGCATCGCCGCCCGTATCGATACCTCCGATAACCTCCACAGAGCCGATTTTTCACGCCTTAAACACGAAAACCACAACCAGCAGAGTGCAATCGCCATGGCAGCTCAAGCTCCTGCCCCCGCACCACCAGCAGCCCCCATGGCGCCCATCTCAAGATCGAATCGTCCGACCATCGTAGGTCCCGATCAGCCTGAGACGCCGTACCCCCTCTATCTGGAGGGTACAGTCACGAAGGGTTTTGGTAGAGGAGCTCGGTTCTTGGGGATCCCTACGGGTGAGTATGAGTTCGGATCATTGACTTCCCGTCACCGATAGAGCCCGGCGTTGCTGGATTGCCTGAGGGCTGCCCAGCCTGAATGCCTGCATGCTTTATCACTCACTATCATAGGAGCTGCGAGCTCTGTTGATATGCTTACCTCCTGTTTTCATTCTCTGCTTTACTCAACAGCGTCGCTGATACTCTTGAGACCTCTAGCAAACCTTCCCGACACCTCTTTACAGCCTCTCAACGACCTCCAAATGACAGGTATATACTACGGCTTTGCCCGAATCCACCCGTCCACTTCGACTCCCCTCCCATCCACTTTCCCGACACCTGCTCATTCTGGTCCATCGACACCCTCCCTCCTTTCGGCTTCTGCACCCGACCCACTAAGTAAGCCCCGAGATGGGGAAGCCGAAGCACCGGTCGGAAACGAGTCGCTCGAGACGCTGCCGACGGTGACGGCGCCGTACCCTCCCGAAGCGAATGCGCAGCGGTGGTCGAGGGACGACGAGAAGGTCTGGCCGATGGTGATGAGTGTGGGATGGAATCCGTACTTCAAGAATGAGAAAATCACGGCGGTGAGTCGAGCCGTGATCTGATATACCTCACGAATCTTGCCCGTCGCTAGCTGCTCCGGAGCAGTCGCACTCTTTCCCCTGACCGTTGCATAACCTTGAATTTCCGTCATCGTGGCATTTCTATTGGACTCTCGTCGCCCATGCAAGCAACAGGGTCGATGGGGTTTCAGACTCTCAGTCAGAATCGACCACATCCAATCCCCTGCTGTCCTGGTCTTCATATTATCACTGCTAGGGCCGTTAATCCTTGGTGCTGGACTATATTCTGCGTATATTAGAATAAGTATGCGAGTATGAAGGCGAAACTGATCTGAATCTTATCATTCCAATGTCACTCAACAACCTGCACATCGCCTTCTTCGCCTACTTTTACGGTCATCTCGCACTCGTCATTTCCCGCGGTTTGTCGTTATGCCCGCTCAGGAGGTACATATTATGCACCCTTTCAAAGCCGACTTCTACGGGCATCACATGTCTGTCGTGGTCCTGGGCTATATCAGACCTGAGCTCGATTACGTATCGAAAGGTGAGCAATCCCGATCAGCTCTAGATCAGATGTTAAGGTGGCCGAACTAAGTTGATGAACTATCGTATGTGGTCATTCTCACTTACTGCAGAGGCATTGATCGAAGATATTCAGACCGATGTTCGGGTAGCCCTCAACTCATTAGCGAGACCCGACTATCAATCGTACGCGCACGATCAGTTCTTGACGAAAGCGCGTTTGTGATGAAATATCAGTACTGCCGATATCGTTGTCATCTGCTTCGACCCGATCCGAATTCGACATAAAAATAATGCATTGGAGGCGCAAGGGAGGAGGAATTCGTAGATGGGCTTGCCCATTGAGAAAGATAATTGCCGATCGGTCGGTCCAATATCAGTGGACAGAGAACAGCGGTCATTGGGCTGGAGTAGAATTATGGTCCGTTGCATGTGTAGCTTAGGATGCCCTCGTTGAGCTCAGGATCGAAACGATCGAACGCACGAACAGCCATATAATTTTGCGGTTTAAATGGTTTATCTTGCTCTAGAATAGGCTCGATCAAGCTGGGTTAGACAAAGTGCCCTAGAAAGAAAGCTGGATTCCGTGAGCATTGTAGAGTTCATAACATCATGAAGACCAAAGCCAGATAGGCGCATACATCACAGCAAGGATGTCCATCGATTATCGCGTTGCAGAGACGAAGACATGATAAGGTGCGAAAAGCTGCACCCTTACTGTACGAACCGCAGTATACACGACAGACGTCTCAGGCTGGTCAACGGTGCAGCGTCATTCCGTTCATGCCTTGGTGTACCAGCGAGGACGGGACCGAAAGTGTTCGATCTCCAACCCACGATCGCAAACGCTGGCTTAACGGTCTCGCTGGGTCAGACCGAGTTGATTGTGTTCGTGCGATATGGTGCACTTCTTTACATCTTTGGAATGACTGCTATCACGTCTTCGTCACTGCTACCGCCTGCGCTACTGCTGTTTGCCCGGCATGGCTCCTTGGTTGCTGAGCTTAGTACTCGCCAGACTGGTTGAGGGCCTCAACGGCCTGCTGCTTGGCGTGTCGCTTGGCCTCCTCTCGGTCGTACATGTCGAGGCCTACGAGGGATCGAAACGACACACATTATCGATAGTCAGTCAGCTTTGTTTGGCATCATGTGAATGCGTTTTGAGTCGCCGCGCAGCTCGCAGTGGGAAGGAAAGAAGTGAAGTCACGAGTTGTGTTCACAGACGGACGGCCATGCTCACTCACCCTTGGTCTCGAAGAGCTTGTCGACTTCGGCAGCGGCGAGACCGGCAAGGATCTCCTTGGCCCTGGCGTGCTGTTTATCGAGACAGAATCAATGGTATGCATGGCGATGGAAAGAGATACATCCGTGTCAGCTGACTACTTCGAGATTGAGATGGAGGCCGAACCAGGGGAGATTGCATGCTGTGATGGACCGGCTGTGGGATATCCGCGACGGGATGTATCACGGGGGAAGGGGAAAATCAGGTAGGACTGAAGATACCAATGCAGCCACTCACGCTCTGAGGCTTGCCCTCCCTAGCACATCGGTCTTCGTAGGCCTTCATAGCCTCGAAACCAGCGGCGCCGCTGAAAGCACACAATATCGTCAACACCGTACACCGACACCGAGAATAGCGACAACCAACATAGCCCCGAACTGCAAAAGGAAAAGAAGTGATCATAATTGGCAGGCAATTAGTCTGTTCGCACTCACCCAATAAGCTCGTGGGAGAGCTTAGACTTGTGGTTCTCGTTGTCGGGGTCGATGTTGCTGTGAGGGTACGGGTGGCCGGGTCAGTAAAGCAGCTCTTTCATTCTATATACCGAGCTGTTCTCTATTGCGCTGGGCGGAGCCATGTGATGCAGCTTGCACCCCCCGAGAATACGGTGCACGACGTATGCAGTAACGAGATAGGTAGGGATACGGCACGAGGGTTCTCACAAAACGAGACTCACTAAACCTCGTTCCTGCCCGAGTCGTCGTTGTTGAAAAAGTCGAAGAGGCCTACAGTGGATTGTTTCAAACAAGGAGAAGGTGGTCAGTTGGAACGCAGTCTGAGCAGATCCGAGTTCGACTGCATATGGTGTCCGGTACAGACACGAGCACAGTACCCGTACTCACCCATCGTGGATATGCGTATATGTGTTCGTTGAGAGGAAGAATGGTTAGATCGTTATTCTATTCGTGAAATGGTTCGATGTATCAGATGGGACAGAACAGAACGACAGCCGAGGGGCGTGATGCGGTATATATACATATTCTTCAGCTGTAGCCATACATACTGAATGACTAGTCTACATGTATTACGGAACTCAGACAGCCAGGCGAACGCGCTTCGTTCCAGTATATCGTCATAGTCATCCCTCCCACAAGCTCAGCCCCGACTTGCGACCGATGTACGTGACGTGTACCACTCGCATCACTGGATGAAACAAGGTCTAGCCAGGAGACGTGACGTGGGACGAAGATCAGAGGTGAAAGTGTATAGGTGTGAGTGTAATTATCTATTATTGGATCCCACGGGTGCGTGGGTATACGAGATTGCGTCACTCAGTTTGACTTTTTGAATCGGCCTGAACTGTACGAGTACCCTTGTACCTCCTGTCCCGCTGACCCCGGCCGCCTGAGCATGTCTGTCAGCAGCGCAGAGATGTGCTGTGTCACGAAGAAAGCTGCGGAATGAAATGATCGGCTCCTCACGACTCCTCGTACACAGACAGGAATGTACTTTGAATTCGTATGGGACAACGACAGAAGGCAACGATGAGTACCCAGAAATAGAACGGCTAGCTGCCCGCCTTCGCACCCTCGAATAACAGGTCGTTTGCAAGGGGCTTCTGCGCCCAAAGTCATACACGTTGTATCTGCGTCTTCGATCGCAGTGACGTGGGACTACTTTACTAGACCTTCGAGATACACGTTACATCACATCTCTACCGACCACTGCTGTGTCAGACCACTCGCGGACGTTCAATACCCGGCCCACGCGGACTCCCTCCACCATATAGCGAGCGGAAGCTGAACTATAAATAGAATACGTACGATTGCCGAATTGTGATCACAGTGCGGGTGGTGGCACCCTGACGATGGAGACGAGACGTGCATGATTTCATTTTGATCGTTGTCCTTGAATCTCTACCCGTAGGTTGTTTGTAGCGTAACCACAAAGCTGTGCACCGTTCATTGATTGGGCATTGAGCGCTGCGCGCTGTGTCTGATGCATGTCTGCTTCATCTCCAATTTGGACCGTTGGTTACCAAACACATCTATCTTCTGGAATGACGGACAGATGACAGTAATCTGATCGGGCGATTCCCCTGATTGCGATAAGCGCGACCCGGCTAACGAACCACCTGCCTTGTGATCTGGTCGCTCCGTTATGTGTATCGCCTCTCCTGCTTTGACTGGGTTTCGTGAACAACAAGAGATAGCCCTCAATTGAACGTACCACTTGCTCAGCAGGCCGCTTTCTTCTGCCTCTACTTCGGGGAAGGATGCTTGAGCAATCAGGCAGCCGATTGTTGAGTTGTGACGCAGGTTCCGTCTCACGCATTGAGTCCACAGATGACTCGCTGAGAGTCGCTCCGCCCACGTAGACTACATACACAACGCGTGATGCAGCGCTTGACATGTAACGCGCACAGAACCCATGTCTTGCATACGTGGTACTTACAGACCTTATAGCGCTTTTCTCTTGCCCTTGTGATCTGCGCTTGTCGCTGCTGCCTCTGGCAGTGAGCTCTTACCGCCAGCAGCACCTGATGCACTCTCCTCATGACCCAGGAACACCCACCCTTCGCCCCACCCGCCTCTCGCATCTCCTATCTCCCACCCACCTACACCGCCTATCCCTTCCCACAAGCTCTCTACCCCACTTCGTAGCTGTCCAACGAGAGATGTAGGGTGATGCAAGGGGTAGTATTCGGTGATGAAGAAGTATGTTGCCCCGAATGATAGACCAGCTAGGTAGCCTGCTATTATCTGGATTGGAGAATGGTAGTGCAGGTGATACCTGTACGAGTCAAGCGATTGTTAGCATCAGTTTCTATTGAGCATCAACCGGACAATGGGTTGTACCCGGAATATGGGCCGGTGGGCTATATGTCGCGAGGTATGAGCAACTAAGGACCCCACGAACTAACCTGGAATACGAGACGCCGAGGGACCAAACCAGCAGCCCGAACAGATATATCCCATTCCTAACACTCCTCACGATTCCCAATAAGCCGTTCGCTCCGGGTTCTGCTCTCGCTCCCGCTCCCGCTCCCGTTGGGGGTCTTGTTCTCTTCGCTAAAGTGATAGTATATCCCATACCCCAAGCTAGCAGAAACCCAGCAGCTTGAGAATGACTACTCGGCATCCCATACCCTGTCCCAACCTCGCCATAACCAATGTACGGTCTATCGCCTTTCAATAACCTTTTCAAAATCCACGATAGAACTTCATTGGCGAGCTGGCCAGCAGCGAGGAAAAATATCGTGATGTTCCGGTTGAATATCAAGAGGGTGAAGTACGATACAAATAGAAATATGGGCGATAAGCTCAACAGAGTCAGCGGTATAGAAAGTGGGTGGGTAGGGTCGTATAGGATGTGGGTCAGCGAGAATGACTTGAGGGGTGGTAGTGGAGAGAGCGCCTTGTTCGGGTCGAGGGAAGTCATGGCGACGGCACTGGTAGAGTCGGTCACGGACTCGCAGTTTCCTGAATCCTAAAGATCGAGAGTCAGATAGCAGACCAAATACAGCTTAGCCAGGACGCAGAAAACGTTCAGCGCTTTTCTATAGCCATTTTGTACCATGTCAGCCATTACAACGTCAACATGCATGCATCTTATCGAGAATGCATCGTCATCACTTTTCACGGCAAACATCATCTCGTGTCATACACGTGGTCGAGCTTGCTCGTGACGGAAGCTTTTCACAGTTCAGCGGTGCCACGGAAAAATGCCGACGAAACTCTCTCTCGGCGATAGGAAGCGTGGCGACGAAATTTGCTTTGGTGACTGGGGGTGCATGCTTCGTACGGTGGATGTCAGAATGTCCGCCCAGAGCCAGTCTCAGTCTCGTGCTCGCTGCTTCTCCCTCTCTCTTGCTGCGTGCTCACTGCTGCTTGTTCGTTGCTCGTTGCTCGTTGCTCGTTACTCGTTACCACCTAAACCAACTTAGATCATCATCATTCTTATCACGTTTCCCGTCTCTTCTTCTCCATCCCTCAAGTTCTGATCATTCAAAATGGTGCGTACTCCCCGTGATGCTCTTTCTCGCTATTGGCGGAGGACGAAGTAGAAATGACAAGGGGACATGCTGATCTGACCGACTTTGTGTCGCTCTCTATAGGGTAAAGTACGTATTATTCCTTGAACGACCAAACCAAACCGACATCGACTCCTCCTCCCTTCTCCTCATTCAACATCCAGTCGAACGGAATGGGAGGATGGAAGATGATGCACGGAGGAATGGATTAGCGAAGCGAAAGCAAAAAACGGAAGGAACACAATAGCTGACGGAAGGTCTCTTCGTTGATTTGACCTGGTCGCTTCCTTGTGCTATAACAGGGTACACCCTCTTTGTGAGTGCACGTCATCCAACAACAACAAATGATCAGTGTGGACGCATGTACAATTTGACTGACAGACCCTCCTCTCCATCCGCATGTCCCCGTTCACAGCGGTAAACGACACTCCAAGTCCCACACCCTCTGCCGACGATGTGGTAACAGGTCGTTCCACAAGCAGAAGCACAGTGGGTATCCCCGATTGAGCGTCTCATTGCTGGAGACTTGACAAGCGGTCTGCCTCAGGACTGAAGAGAAGAACACATGCACTGGGAGAAGGGTTGTGCGGACGAACGTTTGAGGCAAGGTTCGACAGACCAAATCGGATCTGTGGGGATTGTGTGTGAGAGAGACAGATGAGGGCAGGGCCGGACCGCTTGTCAGGCCTCAAAAGGAAGGAACGCTTCTCGCATTTCTCGTTCTAACTAACATACTGTTCAATTCGCTCTCACAGCCTGTGCTCAGTGTGGTTACCCCGCTGCCAAGCTCCGATCCTTCAACTGGGGCTTGAAGGCTAAGAGAAGAAAGACCACGTGAGTGACGAACACTTCTGATCGTATTCTAGTCGCCTCACTGACGATTATTTATCTCTTTTACTCACCCATCCCATCTAATTCTTGCACGACACCCGCTGCTCGCTACTTGCATCACAGCGGTACCGGCCGAATGGACAACATCAAGGACGTCAACCGACGATTCAAGAACGGTTTCCGAGAGGGTGGTGCGGCCCCTAAGAAGGCCAAGGCTGCCGCTTCTTCCGCTTAAACCCATTAGCAATCAACAAATTGTACTTTTGGGTTTGGAGTAGTTGAAGACAGAACGGAAGCAGGAGAGGCGGGCCGTGTGGGCGGATTATATGAGGCATTGCATGTACGCATGAGTGATGTATTCATCTGACCCGAGCTGTTTTCTTTATGAGACTTGGAGATCTGATATCGTGTCGCGACCATTTGGAGTACATGCCTGATATTGAGTAAAGCCCATTTTAGTCAAGTCGAGTCTCGTTTCCGCTGGTCTCTTGGGCGTCTTTCTCAAGCCAGCGAGCGGACCGTCAAAGGTGTCTGATTTGATGTGGGTAGTCGATACGACGCTTTTCATTGAATTCGAGCACTACCTTCAAAACATGCATAGGAGTATTACATCGTGATGCTACATGACCAAGAATTGGCTTTACTGAAAATATCAAAGCCTGCGCTCCTTTTAAGAGTTCCCATGATAGCCTGCCGCTCAAACCTCGGCTTATCTGTACTCAGGCTTGAGCCTCAACATCTTCTCTTCCTGGTCCGCCAACATCTTCATCCAAGTCAAGAACAGCTTTTGGTTCGTCTCCCTGTTCTTACCGGCGTTCATGATTCTGCCTCTGAAGGCAGCGATAGCTTCCGACATAGGGATCGTATCCTTGTTTGAACGCTTGAACCAGTCAAGCACATCTTGCTTGGTGATCATGCCAGGGAAAGAAGGGATTTCCTCCGGACCGGGCGTAGGTGTCGATGAACCCTTTTTGGACTTCTTGCCAGGTCGAGGTTGTTCACTTGGTCCAGCTGAAGCAGACGGCGCAGGCGAGTTCTTGCGCTTACTCGAGGGCGACGGTTGTGCAGAATTGAGGCCTCCAGCGCTTGGACCGGGTGATTCAGACGTTGTTTTTCGCTTGCCCGATTTGGGCCTCGCACCAGGACCGGATCCAGAAGCGGACGGGGCGGGAGAAGCATCTCTTGTGGGAGGTGCGGAACCGGGACTGCTTCCCCTCGCGACTCCGGCTCCTGGAGCAGGAGATGCCCCTCTAACGGACACTGGGCTACTTCCGCGCATTGGCGGACTCGCAGCTCGCCCACTGGCTGCATCAGGACTCGCCGCCCGACCCGACAAAGGACTTCCCGCTCGACCCACGCTTGGCGGACGAGGACTCGCACCCCGAGATGCAGCTCGCTGAGCCAGCAAAGCGGCGCCTGAGCCCGGTGGTGCAGTGCTAGCTTTGCCAGTTGGCAGACCATTTGGTCGGCGGCCAGCAGGTGATGATGTGACGCGTCCACCGGGACCTCGAGACGAGGGTCGCGAAGGTCGATCCTCGGTCCCATTTGTTGTCAGCTTTCCTTCTTTGTCCATCTCCTTGTCTTTTCCTTTTTCCTTTTCCTTGTCTTCAGCTTTGCTGTCAACCGTCTCGGCCTCAGACTCGTCCTGACAACATAACATAGCCCCTGTCAGTTCATGATGAAGACATAGTAGCAAACAGCTCCGCTCACCGTCTCATCGTCGTCCGAGAAGTCGCCCTCATCCATTCCATCCTCCCTCCTCCTCCTGATTATCTTCTTCAACTTCCTTCCTTCATCATCCAGGACCTTTTTCTCTCCGAATAAATCATCTTCGTCGTCATCGCTAGCGATCTGCGGTCGATCACCGACGTTCGCATTGGCGAGCCTATACTCCTTTTTCTGCTGCTCTTCTGCCTCGCGCGCGGCATCCTCCTCTTCCGCGTTTCGGTAAAAGGTGTTCACCTCGTCATCGTCTTGGAATTCTTCGGCTTCGTCGAAATCGAGTTCTTCGTCGATGCCGCCCTCGAGACCCTATGATGTGTAAGGCGAGCCTCAACATTTAGCCACACGCCTTTGGAGTCCGGCGATCTCAGTGGCAAGGATTCATGGGGTCTAAAGAATTCAAGGTCACTCACACGCTCCGCTCTTCGGCCCTCACGCTTATAATCATCTTCGTACCTTTCGACCTTGGGCTTTCTGTCGATATCCATGCCCCGACGAACCCGGATCCCAACTTCCATCCTCATCGCTCTTTGCTCAAGATCGCGTTCGGGCTTGATCCCACTCGCAATGCTATCGGCATGGACTACATTGTTGGAACCTTCGGGTCGAAGCGCCCATCGATCATGGATCTTGTGCTTCGCCTGGTGTTCGTACTGAGGCCAGAAAGACAATCCTAATTAGCATGCAAATTCATTTAAAGGTAGTGAGTGAGACTCACCAGCTTGTTGGCCGCATCAGAATCGAGAGCTTTGAATGGTCTCTCCGGGTCGAATCGGTATGTTCGACCTAGCGGCACCATCTCGAACCCTTCCGTAGTCCCATCGTTGACCAGCAATACAGTAGGAAGCGCACTAGGTTCTTGCATCCTCCCTACCCAGTGTTCCGGCACGGCTGACTTCTCTTTCGGTCTTCCGCTTTCCAATACCCATGGTACAGCCTCTTCTCTCCGCAGACGCATGATTTCGATATCCTGATGAAAGACCTCTTTCGTCCCTTTCTTCATCTTCTTCTTGCTTCCTGCCCTGTTGCCTCCGCCACCAGTTCCATCAGGTGCCGATCCAACGAGGGACATATCCATCCCTTCTGCTTTACGCTCGATAACAGGTTTCCCCTCGCTGTCCAGTACGGGTTTGCCAGCCGAATCGTAGACGTATTTACCGATGATCTTGCCTTCCCCATCCGTTGCGAATAAGGGTGGCGCTTTTGGTCCAGGTCGTTTACGATTCATCAGAACAGGTTGAGAAATCTCCGTTGGATCAACATCCCGGCCCATGCTTCCCTGCCCTGTGTTCAGGCGCATGATGTTGAATCGAAGACCAGTATTCGGGGCAGACGAGAAGATCTTTATCTCTGTGAGATTCGCCTTCTTGGCATTGCTGCCATCGGAGGAGGGCTCGGTCTTGACCGGAGTCCCACTACTGGCAGAGTGCTTCGATTGAGAAGGCTTCGACGAGCTCGAGGCTGGCGAAGGGGCATTGCTAGCTCCTGCTGTCCCAGAAGGGCCGGCACGCGCTGATGCCGACGCAGAGGTCGAGGCGACTCGATTCCGCCTGTCTTTGTCCTTCCGCTTTCGCAGGAAAAATGCGTTGTCGGACATGTCTGGCCGGCTACAAGCTAGATGACGGGGTTCCGAGAATCAAGCAATATCCGAAATATCGATTGATCAAGATAACCAACGTCAGGTGAACTCGAGTGAATAGTTGCAAGTTGGCATCAGAAAGCGTGGGTGAATGACGAGTTGTGAAGCGGTGGTCGCCGCTTCTGCGGAGAACACCATGAAAGCAGCTCAGTAAGCTCTTGTGCTTTTGTCGCTCTTTAGCCGCCTCTTCCTCCCTTCTCTTCTCCCTTCCTTCACACCTTTTTCACCATATCTATCTCTCTCTTCTCATCAATCCGCGTGTATTCCATTATATAGCACAATCAACGGAAACAATGACGAGCAATCTCGATTCTGTACTGAAGCGAAATGCCAATGATCTGGCCAAGGAGTTGGAGGTGAGTTTCCTGTTGTTTGTCATTTATTGTTGCCCAGGTCGCGCGCTGACACCTCCGCTTCGGCCTTCACTTAAACAGGTAGACAGGATCATGAAAGCATTCAAGTTGAAGTGAGTTTGCTTGTCGCACAGTGGGTGGTCGAGAAATTCAGCTGACGAAGAGACATTGTAGCCCTTATGACATTCTTGATCTGCCTATCACCGCCACCGAAGCTGAGATCAAAAAGCAGTACCGTAAGAAGTCGTTGATGATTCACCCCGACAAGTTCAAGCATGAGAAAGGTTTAGAGGTGAGCACATCGCTATATATTTCATCTCCCCTTCCGACGGTTCTTCCTGAAGATCGAATCATGAGTTGTTATCGACGAGCCACTGCTGATTATTGCTCCCCGCTTTTCTCGTTGTTCCATAGGCATTTGATTTCTTGAAAAAGGTCAGTCAGATACAATCCTTCTTGCTTATGAAGAATCTCAACTGATCATCTAGGCATCGGCATCTCACGCATACAGGCTGAGGACCAGCTTTCTGACCCCCTCAAACGAAAAGACATTGACATGATCATGACTCACGCGAGAACGCAAGTACTGAAGAGGTGAGTGGGCATTTGATGTTAGACATCGTAGCTGGTCAAGAAACTACCTTATTCCTCTCCTTGATGGTCCTTGTCGAGAGAGTAGAACTGACTAAGCACCATATGTGTTTCTGTAGCATCCTAGGAAGTGGTTTCTCAACCGGTGTACCGGACGATGATCCTCGATTGGCGAACCTGACTCCGCCGCTTGATCAGCAAGTACGAGCGAAGGGAAGGGAGATCTTAGTCGAGGATGAATTGGCGAGAAGACGGTATGTGTGACCTCCTTCACTAAAGCAAGACTTGCCCATGCTGATCGTGCAAAACAATAGGAAAACGAAACTCACTTACGCTAACGAAGGAGCCGAAAAAGCCAAACACGAAGAAGAGGTGGCGGCGAGAAAGCGAAAAGTAGAAGAACAAGCCAAGTGGGAGGGTGAGTCTTCCCTATCCCATACCTCTCGAATCCTGCTTCTACCCTTCACCCTTCGTCGTTACGTTCTGCAAAGTGTCCCTCGGGACAACAAGGCACGTTCTTACGATCTTGTCGCACAGGTGGTTGAATGGTATACGACTTGGCGCAACCCAGCACACCCTCACTGCCCAACTGAGAATGACGCTGTCCATGCTCCTTGGGTTTTTCAATGACCTGCAGCATTGAGCTTTGGCGCAATGGCGTTATCGTTGTGTTTGTCATTGGCATCTGGTGAGCATCTTGCTGACACGTATGATTGCTCCATCACCTGTCGTCAAAATCGCTCTGCACCAAATTTTTCATTTTGCAACAGAGCGACGAGACGAGCGTATCCAGGACTGGAGGGCTTTCAGCAACAAGAAAGCCAAGAAGAGCAAGAAGAACGCGAATGTACTGGGATGAAGGACCAAGCAGGATACCGACTTCCGGACCGATACCAACTCTTCAGCCCTGCTGTCACGACGTCAATCAACGCAACCATAAGCCAACCCCCGTGGGGATCCTCAAGCCGGGTGTTCGGCGCCATTGGGCCAAGTGAGCGGAGTGACAGGCGGTTTCCCATTTGTAATAGTACGTCTCGCTCTCGCCAAGCTGATCTGATCGGATTCGGCCTCTCGATTGAGTGTGTATATCCACCTTTGTTGTTAAAGTTATACCGTCTCTGAGATCTATGCAGCGACATTTCCAAAAAGAAGGCCAAATTAGCACTGGCAGTCGAACTCTCAACCACTTGGCATACTTTCGATTTCGACTTGACTCCAAGAAATGCCAACAGTATGCACATTGGCGTAAAGCACGGTGTCTTCCTCGCAATGATCCCCCTGTAACCGAGCACACATCTGCACGCATGCCATTACACGACTAAATGCAGATCTACATGGGTCGACCATGACCCGCCATCTACGCTGGAATAGCCCGAAACAGAAAACTATCTGCGTACTACAGCCTGTACTCATTCCATCTCAACCAATCAGTCAAATACAATCTCAGACTTTGTGCTCCCCTTAAATCTGCCTGCGAAAAACCGTTCAGTCCCCGACGTCTTCCCCCTCTGTAAACGAATCATCCGACTGCCCATCACCCATGTCCCGAACCAGGGAAGTGTCATTTGTCCTGCGCCCTCATTGGGGCCGATCGGTACGGACTGTCACGAGCACACAAAGTGAATATCGGACGGGCCATTCAAGTCAGGACGAAGGGTGGGGATGATGCGAGACCCAATTGCTTCAGCTCATAGCTTTGTGAGATAAGAGCCTTCTGATCTTGCTCGTGATACAGTAATCACCAGGTTTCTGACCTGAACTATGTTGATCGAAAAGCAAGAGTCGGGAGATATCTCCTCGATGCGAGTGAAGCGAAGGCTACCGGGACTAGCGGAAGAGATGCCACTTACTATACCTTGCGCTGATCCAGGATTGTACTTGACGACCGATTTCCCCTTGATCTCATTGATGATACTATTCGAACAAGCGAATTGAAGATGAGGCTGAGAGTAAGCTGAAGGCGTCCCACGTCACATGGCATAGTCCTCGTACTCACTTGCCAGCTGCTCGATGAGCAGATGAAAAAGCGTTGTGCGCGATCTTGAATCCGGGTGTATTACACACGTCTCCTATGGCGTAGTATTGTCCTTTGCTGAAGATGGACGATGGAGTAGTCGAGGTGATCTATTAAGGAACAGTGCAATTGGGGCAGAGGGGGAGATAGGCATGGAAAGAACATGTCAGCAGCTGGACCTGATTGAAACGCTTGACCCGTTGTTTCGTTACCACTGGATGGCACCGTCATCTAGAGGTAACAGCGGTGCTGACTGTACACCGAGCCGCGCTTCGCTCACCTTGAGATAGTCATCAACAGCCACCAACGCTCCATCCAGTGCACCCATGTCCGCGCCACCAACTATGTCCGAATTAGGCCTCATCCCGCACCCAGGGTAGACATAATCCGCTTCTAGGGTTCTTCTGCTTTCCAGCGACACTCGCCTCAGACCATCTTGCAAACCCCATTTCCCGTCCCATGTTGGTGGCTCTTGTGCAGGCACTTCTCCTTCGGCGTCACTGCCCTTCTCTGTTTCACCGCATTTATCACAGGTATCAGCGGCCTGAGTCGATGAGGTGGATTCGGTGGAGGGAATCCTGACACGATCAGACAAGATGACCTCGATCCCCAGCTTATCGCATATCCTCTCCATCTCTTTCGATAATCTGATATCCGTCGGTGGAGTCGACCAGCTCTTGATCTTCCCGTGCTCTTTCGCCAACGCTGTTGGGTCCACTGGCTTAGCGCACGCGGTGGGAGACATGAGGCCTATATCCTTATGGACTATCGTGACTTGCTTTTCGGGATAATGCGCTTTGATCTCCTGCGTGAAGCATGCGTGATGTTCAGTGAACGCAGCAACCCGTGTAGCTACAAAGTGGATTACCCGCCACTCAGGAAGGGCTCGTCATCGCCAAGAAGAGAAGGCGAACGAATACCAGCGAAGCCACCACTCACACCCGCGATCTCGATCCCTACAGCCCCGCCACCTGCTACGACGACTCTGGTCGCTTTCCGAATATCATCTTGCGCTATTTTGAGACCAGCCTTAAATTCGGCTTCGGACCATCTGGGATCAGGCATAGTAGGTACAGGTTGAGAAGCTCCGGTAGCGATGATACATCTCTGCGAGCAGGTACAAGACGCTACGGTCAGTAGGTTGTCCGAGTGGAATTTGGATGGAAAATCGAGTAGAGTTAAGTCAAATGTATCGTGCCAGCTGCTGTTTCACACCTCCAGAAGGACTCACCCAGAATGGTACCTCACAAGAACCCTCGAAAGGCTTCTCCAGCACCACAAAATCCTCACGAAGCTGCAGGACTCTGTTTGGAGCGATGACTTGGTGCTGTGATCCCGAGGGAAAGACCCGGTCGGTAGTCAGGGGGATCGATACTTTGTCTTCCCATCCTGCGAGTCATCGATCAATGCGATAGAGATTTAGTATCAGTAACCGGTTTGTAAGGAGGCTTGAAGTACGAGTACAATAAACACAGTTGTTCGGCCTTAACTCTCTAAGGTTACGTTCAGCTCTCGGGCTGGGTACATGCAGCGACATTCTTCCCCCGTTTGTTCCACTTCTGTACCCCTACAGCGTAGTACGCCCAAACAACCCATATCGCAGCTGACCGGCAATATGAACTCACCTGGCACAGCAACCGCTCTCAGAATTGTGATAGGCCACCACGCAAAGGCCATCGCGTCGATCAACAAGATTCGATAATTCCTCGGAAGGGACGGTACGAGCGCATTGGTCGCTTCATGGCCACCAATCGAAGCTGTTGACAAAGTCGCACGGCACATATGCAGATGCAAGATGCAAGAGCAAATAGAGATCAGTAGTCATCGTCATACGAGTTATGTATTTTTTCAGACCCTGCTTCCGAGCAGCTGCTCCAGTCTGCTTTAACACCACGTTCTTACGGGCTCCTGTGTACGCACGAAGATAGACCAAGAAGATAAGGGTAAGGGTGCATGAGAAGAAGATACGATGCAGTTGGTACAGAAGAAAACCCCACAACACCAGGTATCGAGACGACCAGGCCCACTCACCACCGATGATCACAATGTTTTTGTACGCCTCTTTGTTCTCCGCTGGCATCCTTAAGAATTCTAAGTGGGTTTTGTCTTCACTGAAAGAGGTGTTGGTACGCTGGATGGGCTAAATCAAGCTACAGTCCTAATAATTGGCGGTAGCCAAATGGTGTACGGTCTGGTCAGGGTAGAAACGGATTGTGTCGCACCAAGAAGAACGGATGATGTCCTTCTCTGGACTTTTAATCGACGAGCTGAAAACTCGGTTGTTTAATAGTATGCTTAGGTCTACGGTCGCGGTGGTGCAGCTTGAAGACCTCTCGCATAATATATCTGATATAAAACAATATACCCACGAGATCAACCCATACAGACCATGCCCCTCGGTCATCAACATACTGTGCACTCGTCTCACGGCCGGCCATGTTGATCCGACTACACACGTATGATCCCGGCCTGATCTGATGCACGCGCAATCTACCGCTTCAACGCTAGGCACTGGGTAGCTATCATCGCCTAGATCTAGATAGTGAGGAAAAGTCATGGCGCCTAGCCTGGCGGTTATCTGATAAGCCATGAGTGCGGGAGGAACTTCCGGAACAAAGGCGAAGAGAGGCGAAATAACCGAAAGAGTGAGTATGTACAGTGCGCCTTTCCCATCCTTCGGCCGATCGATAGTTGACTGAACAAGTCCAGATGGCGGTGTGTTCGACGCATCACCTGTGTGCATGTATGGATGGACTGCAGATGATTTGACAGTCATGCGGGGCCGCGTCATGCATACGCGAAGCATCACGGTGAAGATTGCGGCTCTCTGAACGATCTCAAACCTGCTCACCGCCGCCTATCTCCGTGTCCCGAGGGAATCCCCTTCGGCCATCCGTCCCAGTACCACGTCAATCGACCACCAGCATAGGGACTCTGCACAACACACTATCGTTAGATCATCGGGATCGTAGGACTGTACAATCGCGGATTGTATGCTTGTGCCTTTGTCCGCTGGCTGAACTGCTATTGGGTCTCCGTGAGACCGAGAGAATAGCATAGTAGGATGAGTGGTTCTGTCTGTACTCGTGTGGAGTGCGGGAAGCTGACCGCGTAGCTCCGGTCGGTAAGTTTGCAAAACTATATACTACACTTTGCGTGCATCTATTGAATCATCTACGTGTGATCTGAGAGCGAAGGAACACTTGCTCATCGGATTCTCTGGACAAGAGTAGCATCCTTTCCAACACATTTTTTCAAAGTACCTGAGAACGATTGCTGTCCTGACAAGCTGCTCCCCATATTGCATGCCATGTTTGATGGACCGGATCTGAGTGATCCATTTTCTGATCCTGGTGAAGATGCACTCGGATCAGTTGCGGTTGATGAAATATCGCCGAGTGACATCAGGCGTCTTTGCCTCGCAAGGGATCGCAGATCGCACACAATCCAGCCGAAGGGTATCGTGGATGTACAAGGGCACCGTTGCGAGTGCGGATGCGAACGTCAGTACAAGTGCTTCTACCGGAGTATGCGTCGTCTGCGTCGGTGTCGACGCCAGCAATGAGATGGATACATCGTACGAGGTCGATGGCTGTCGGTACGCATGGACCGACCAGCCGACTAGCGGCGGTGGCGGTGATTCCGTCCGCACTGCCTGATCGTCACAGTGTAGCGACAGTGCGGGCACAGGTGGTAGGGCGATTGCTCGTTGTGATCGATTGATGTATTGCCGGTGACCGCATGTTCTCGGTGCGTCGCGCCACGATGCGGAGGGATGAGATGGGATTTCGGGCGGAGAGAAGATGGGTTAGGGAAGAAGTCTAAAAGATGATCCGTGAGACGAGGCTCAACATCGAAAGCATCGAAGAGACGATCGAGCCGACCGTCTGGCAGCAGCAGCAACGTAAATTCACCAGTTGCAGTATGCGTATGTGCGATTGGTAGAGAACATTTCTTTCCCCGTTGATCGGGGAGAGATATCGGACTGAGTTTTCAGTCCCCATCTCTCGCCGACGCGGTAGTATCGATCTTACCGCATCTGTTCGTTCTTCAAGAAGATTAATTCGATTCTGACGATATCGAGAAAAAAGGCTCTTTATTTGACCGATTGCCACGACTCACGCGCCGACGGTCCCAAGCTTGGTTGGACCTAACCAGGCGAGGGCGTTATCACACGGTAGCTGGCGCTATACGTCACCAGCCAGACGCGAAATCTCCTCCCTCTCCCTCTCTCCGTCTTTCTCGATCTTGCCAGCACCATCGATGCCCCCACTGAGGCCGACTGTCGATCTGCCTTGATGATGGCTATGCGAGATGATGGAGCCGACAATAGATCGATGATAGCTGATCCCTCGATTCTGCAATCTCCGAATTGTGCCCGACACAGCTATTACCCGGGGTATGACCGCTATATTGGCATTTGTATTGTTGAATGAGAGCTGGTAAGATTGTGATTTGGGAGAAGAGGATGGGAGGGTGGTCAGGAACGTGAGAGCTGACCAGAGGAGTCGGTAGTGGTTACGAGCGATTCGGAGGAACGTCAGAGTCGTAAGAGGAGAGTGGTAGAGAACTGGAGCAGATAACACACGGAACGAACGGTAAAGTATCGGCGAGTCAGCTCAATGAAGATGCGTGAAGTCCGATTGCAGGCATGAAAGTGATGGCTGTACATAGAAAGTCCGCCATGATGCCGCGCCGTTCCTGAGCGTAAGAGGACAGGAGTGACCTTACGATGGCTATCTAGATTCCGTCAAAGAGATATGGAGAGCCCTAAACTCACCTCTGAAACTACTAGCGATCCTACCCCAGCCCTCATCTCCAAACACCTCGGTCGTCACAGCCCTGACAGCCTTGTAGATGATACTGGCCCCTTCGTCGCCAAGGTTCATATCCAATTTACCGGTCGGTAATAGGAACGGCAGACTGGGAATAGGTGTTAACTCATCATCACCACCGTCGTCGCTTCCATCATCTTCTTCATCATCGATATCTTCGGGGTTTCCCGTGACATGCTGAGTGACAGGGTCATATGCAGTTGCAGCTGGACCTATCGAGGACGGTATTGTTGAGGAGAATGACGAGGGGACCAGGAACTCCACGAGCAAGTATCGGTTCTTGAATCTGACCATCTTGCTCTTGAACTTTATCCAGAGGGGTCGAGGGTGATGAGGCTGAAAAGATGAGCGTTGGCTTTGGCTTTGGGTATAAGTATGACAGTGGTCAACACAGTCTCGATGTTCCGGCTAATGGGCTGCTTGTCCTCGCCCAAAATCTCGAGTAGGCTAGGGAAATGATTGTCAGGTCACGGTCACGTGATTCCGTCGTCTCTCATCACGGCTCAGGCACGCCTCACCGAATTGGCCTGAGATTATAGCTGCAATGGTGATGGACCTATTATGAAACGGTCTGTAGAAGTCTGTGCTATGTGATACGCGTGTCGAGCGACGGTATACATTGATGAGCTGGCCAGACGTGTAATGGACATCGTCTACCACGTTCGCGCAACAAGAAACGGAAGAATCACCGTACCAGCCATCTCGCTGTATGATCCCGATTGGAGGTTTGTGATGCCAAATCAGCTCATGGAAGCCCTTCCTTAGGAAGTCTTCACACGGTAATGGACTGTCGATGTCAGAGATGAGATGACCTATAGACTGACAGGGCTTCAGCTGTGGTATCTGAGACCATACACTACAGTGCCTGTGAGGATGTATCCTCAGCGGAGGACAAGGAAGGGAGGCTCATGCGTATCTGCATGGATTGTTTACGAGGTGTCGAGGACGATAATCTCAATCTCATGCCACGAGCCTTCTAGAACATCATCAGGCATATCTGTCAAGCTCGATATTCCCGAAGGTAGTGTTACGTACGATCTGGCAGTTCCGAACTAACAGCGATCAGTAGTGGGACTGAATATCGAAAGTCCAGCTCACAGCCAGAAGGAAATGCACTGAGCGGGACACCGCATAGCAGACACCTATCAATTTTGTGTCCCCTGCAGCCTCGTATTGTATCTCCCGCTTGGTAATCGGCTCCCGCTTGTTGTATGTTCGCCAACGAGCAAGCAGGAGGATTCTCGCAGTGGCGTTGCAATGTTCCAATGTTCCCATGTTCCCATAGCGCGACGACTGTGAGATGGATGTAGACGGTAAGCGTTCCCCAGCTTTAGCGAGCAGCATCGCGAGAGCAGCTTCACCGACATCTTAGGGCGCCTTGACTAACGACGCTAAGCCTAGCGAGACGACACTCGTATCTCGGCCTAGACTATACCAATGTTAAAAGCTGCCCTCTTTCTTTGAACTCATAATTCCATACGAGACATACGAGACCTGTACCTTCCACGGTGTGGTATCTCCTTGGGGTGTATACTTGCGTGTCTCTCACGCCCGCTCGCAACGCTGCTAGGACAAGACAGGCTTGTCCGGTCATGGAGCATAAAGACGTTCACGTTCAGGTTGGCTAGACCCAAAGGAAACGCGAAAGAAGCATGTCAACCTTCGGACCTCACAATCGAACGGCGTGGCTTCTGGGATTCTTAACGGGATCAGATCTGTGCTTGCGTCGCCCTCGCTTTCTTCAGACCTCGATTCCCTTTTTCTCCGCTGACATCGCACCCCACCGCACCGCAGCGAAGCCCAAGTCGCAAGGGATTGACGTATGCAGGGCACTTCGTCCCATATGCCGGTCCAGGGGAAGAATGAGAAAAAAAGTAGCCCAGAATAAGAGACAGGCCAAGAAGCCTTTCGGTGCCACGCGTGACGACAGACCCTGCATCGCGTTCCCCGTTCGGCCGAAACGTCAAGGGGGTGGTGATGTAATTATCTGATAAAAACCTGCACGCGACACTGACACGCTGAAAATTTCCTTCTCAGGCACCGAGCCCCGATCACTGCAAGTGTTTTCATCGTATTTTTGGTTGCTCCACTCTGAAGCTTCTTCCTGCATGCGATATGTCATCAATCCCCGTAAACGCTCGAAATGGTACGCCTAGAGACAGGGCGACGGAGTAAGTGCTCCCCTCTATTGATGCCCTCAGACAGAGTGGTGGAGCAGCGTAGTTAGTAGTCTACGGTGAATTGACATCCTCATTTTCGTTCCCCCCTATCTGATAATGAGCAGGATGTATTCCCTCACCCCATTATCCGTCATCATGACGATGTTGGAAGCGTTAGTGTGAGAGCAGATCAAGCTAAGTGAACTAGTGTATGGTGTTCAAAAGTGGTACATAGACAAGTAGGAGGAATGGTAACGGTCATGCTAAAAAAAGGCTCCAAGAAGATCATCGCCGTTGAACACTGACTACTACGCTAGTAGCAGTAGGCATCGAGAAAGCAATCGTTCCGAATAGCAGATAGTATTCAGTCGGGAGCCAAAGAAATGCAAATAAATACAAATGTATGTCGATGTGTCGTCGATCGCTTGCGTTGAACCTTCTTCTGGTTGTAAGCAAAGCGGACGCTTTTTCCCAGAATTACGGGAAGAATGGAAAAACCCCAACCGCGCACCTGTCTCACTTGTAAACAAACAAAATGCAGCAAACGAGCCCGCTCAAAGTAAGAAAACGCCTTCAGGTTCATCCCATGAGCATGAGCATCCGATCGTCCGGTATCCCAGATCTGTTCCGACTTCTTGGCATGTTTATTTCGCTACATCCCATTTGTTTTGGCGAACAGCGGTTATAGAGGGGTCGGACTGGTTGTGATGCATTCGGATGAACATCCTCAGAACCGCAAGTCTGTCGCATCCGATATGTACGGAATGTCAGCCTAAAGCTTGGCTACGATGGACGAGTGCCGCACGCAGAGGCTCAATTCTGTCGCAGCACGAACAGAACACACCAGCAGAAGGACAGGCAGACATACATGTGACAGACTATTCCGAGAGCTCCGAGATCTGCCTATCTGTTTGCACCATGACAGAATCAAATCTGCTGTCAAGCTCCCGGACGGTCACTCTGGTAAATCTGCTACCCGTCTCAGATACTCAAATTCATTCCGGCCGACTGCATTCAGGCAGGAGCTGTCCCGCTCCGAAAGGCCAAGACGAAACAAGTTCATATTTGGTAGATGAACGCACCGAAAATATAGGGCAAACAACAGTCGTAGCATCTTCGGTCGCTCGGTCACTCGCTGTGGAAGCAAATTTTAGGAGAAGAAGAAGCATCGATCAGGTCCCGATCTCCGGCCGTATAAGCATACTGCGGCTGGCACACCTGCTCCACCGGTGATCGACGGGTTCAAGAACCCTCTCTCTCGCAGCTGCAGACGCAGTCGCAGCCTCCTTGTCGCTTGAAATGATGTTGTCCAAGCATGAAGGGGCAAACGAGTTGAGGCGTCTGCGCTGTGTACTTGTACGCCTGAATCCAGAACCAGAACGTTTTTCGGTCCTCTTCGACCGAAATGTTTGGCATGCATGCACGATTGTGGGACCCGCGGGCCCTGACCACGTCGATGCGCGGTAACCATGCCTTCTTCCCTGAACAGAAGAAGCGAAGCAATGTTGCACCACTTGTCCTCCAGACTAATCGACCACCTTGGCTATCGTGCCATACCAATTGCATCTGGCTGGCAACACCCGCCGGGTGCAATCGGGCGAGACATGCACGGATTCTGGTCTATCTGATAAGTCGGTAGCTTGCAAATAGGGTTTTTCCCGGTTCGTATGCCTTGCTTCCCTTTTCCCCTCCGCCCCCCCCCTCCTCCCCCCTCCTGTTCCTCTTCTTTCGGAGATTTTTCTCTACAAATGTATTTCGATCTGTCGTGTTATGACCTGTTGACAAGATGACAAGATTTGAGTGATCTCCTCTGTATGCGAGAGAGAAAAATTGTTAAAGTGCGGTTAGATCAAAAAATAAAAATCTCTCTTGGGCGGTGCGTCACATCAAGATCACCACCGTACATACAAGTATACTCACTCCACACCGATTCAAATTACGTTTGCTTTTCCTCGCCCTCTCGACGCATATATATATATTCACACCGATCAGCAGGTCTGTCTTAGCTTTCAGTCTTCCCCCCTCCTTTCCCTACACTTCTTCTCTTTATCTGATTAAGTAGGAACTATAATAAACCACCCGGCAGTACGTAGTAGTAGTCCTTGAGTTCGTAATCCTTTCTGCTTGGGATCGAATTCAGTATTAGACTGTCCCTCTCCATATATCTTTTCTTGGTTGGTCCGACCTCGACACATTCACGCATCGACCACTCACCATGGCTTCCACAAGCCTCGACAACCAGTACCCGATTGAGGGCCGTCTCTCAAATGACAACGAGAACAAGAAGACTCGACGACTCTCCTTGAACGAGCCCCAGGACCACCTCTACTACCACGATGACAGCTCCGAACAGGAGATCGTCACTGGTG
This sequence comes from Kwoniella heveanensis BCC8398, assembly GCA_000507405.3. Taxonomy (NCBI): domain Eukaryota; kingdom Fungi; phylum Basidiomycota; class Tremellomycetes; order Tremellales; family Cryptococcaceae; genus Kwoniella; species Kwoniella heveanensis. The sequence goes on from KV700126.1 coordinate 107,684, forward strand.
TTGCCAAGGTTCAGGCTACCAACGCTGTCTGGTAGGTGAGATTTAACACACGGCGATTGCGACGTGACTGACCGAGGACACCATTGTCTGTAACTAGGGGCAAAACTTCTCGAGCCTTCCTCTTCACTGGGTGAGTCAGAAGAGCATTCCCGTGATCCACCGCATGTGTCGATCGAAAGCTCACTGTGGAACGGATCATCGCACAGTATCGCCCTCTCATGCTACATCTACTCTCTCGATGGTGTCACCACCTGGCAATACCTCTCTTACGCGTAAGTCTTCTCCTCCTCCTCTGGCCGCTTCGATGAAGAATGCACCTTCTACGGACAGGCCTTGCCCTGGCGACGCATGCAGGGTCGTGTCACTCCTCACTCTCCATTGCCGATAGAAACGTTGATCACTCATGACTGATGCTCGGGAAACACCGGCCGAAGGGGAAAGGACCTTGCGTGTATACTAGTTTGCTGACAACAAATTATCTGTGTTTCACCCTCAAAGGACTTCCGCCGTACTAGAGCACTCCGTCTCCGGTACCATCTCCACAGCCAACGCTATCATCATTGCTGTTGGTAAGCCTTTGATGGCCAAGCTCGCTGATGTGTGAGTATGATGATTCCTCTCTCTCTTCCATTCTCGCACTGCGCCTCTCATCCTGTTTCATCACGACTTGATCTGATTCTTTCGAGGGGACGGGCACTGACGTTATGACATGTGCAGTGTTGGCCGAGCCGAGACTTTTATCATTGTCACCGTCTTATACGTCGTCGGCTATGTCAGTTTGCCACCTCGCCAGAAGCACTATTTTCAAAGCTGATAGACTAGTTGTAGATCGTCATTGCTTCTGCCAACAATGTCGGTACCATCGCCGGTGGACAGGTCATTTACGTATGTGATTCCTACTCATCTCACAATGCCTGCAAGCAACAACCCCCCACCTGTTGATGGCTGACTTTCGAACCGTATCCCGTAGTCCTTCGGTTACACTGGTCTTCAGATGCTCCAGCAGATCGTTATCGCCGACATGACCAACCTCCGATGGAGAGGTCTTGTAACCGGTCTCGTTTCTGCGCCATTCATCATCAACAACTTCGTCTCTGCCGAAATCGCTGAGGGCGTTCTCCCCAACTGGCGATGGGGTTACGCCATGGTGAGTTCGATCACAGCCTCGTCCTCCTGGCAGATCACTGACGACAGGATCTTTCCTAGTTCGCTATCTTGGTCCCCGTCGCCCTTGCCCCCATCATTGTTACCCTTCTCTGGGCTCAATGGAAGGCCAGGAAGATGAACAAGATCCACTACTCTCGACCTCCTGTTAGCAAGTGAGTTGGCATTAGAAATATTGAGCATCTTGAATTGAAGTCGTTTGAGCTGACATCGAATTTTCAGGGCTACTGGCCGTGCAATCGTTGATGGACTGCTTGAGATGGACTTCATTGGTCTTCTCCTCATTGCTGCCTCCCTCGCTCTTATCCTTCTTCCCCTCGGTCTTGCCCCCAAGGCTGTCCGGGGCTGGAAGACCCCTAGCATGATCGGCATGATCGTCGTTGGTGCTGTTCTCTTCCCTATCACTTTGATCTACGAGTGGAAGGGTCCTCGAAAGCCCGTCATCCCTATGCGATGGCTCAAGCGGGGACCTATTCTTGGTGCTTGTTTGATCGGTTTCTTCGACTTTGTTTCTTTCTATCTCCAGTACACCTACCTCTACTCGTAAGTCGTGCTGTCAGGGAAGATTCACCGGTCAAGCAGCATAGACTAATCAGCCCGGGATTCGCTGTCCTGTTACGTACAGTTACGTCTATGTCACTCAGAGCTGGAGCTATCGAGACCTCACCTACTTCAGCGCTACCCAATCTTTGGCCTTGACCATCTTTGGTATCTTGGGTGGTTTCATCATGTACGCCACTCAGCGATTTAAGTGGATGATGTTCACCGGTCTTCTCATCCGACTCCTCGGTGTCGGTCTCATGATAAAGGCTCGATCTGCGACTGGTAACCTCGCCGAACTCGTTTCATGCCAGGTCCTGCAGGGTCTTGGTGGTGGTTTCGCTGCCATCGCTCTCCAGGTCTCCGCCCAGGCCGCTGTCACCCAGGTCGATGTCGCAACCGTCACCGCCATGGTTCTGCTCATCACTGAGATCGGTAACTCTGTCGGTTCCGCCGCTGCTGCTGGTATCTGGTCTACCGAGATGCCCAAGGCTCTTGCTGCCCACGTACCTACCACCAACGCTACCCTTCTCGCTCAGCTTTACGGCAGTATCACCGACATTGCCCTTTACCCTCCTACCGATCCTATCCGACTTGGCGCCATTGCCGCTTACCAATCTGTCATGTGAGTAAACCTTCATAGAGCGTGAGTTCCACATCGCATGCCGACATGTCGTATTTTCCCTCTCACAGGTACAAGCTCGTCCTCGGTGCCGTCATCGTTGCCATCTTCCCTCCCATCTTCTGTGCCGTCCTCACCAAGGATATCAAGCTCACTCGAGCCCAGAACGCTGTCGACAACAAGGATCTCGCTGGTAGACCCATTGACGCCGACTCTGTCGACGAGCGAACTTCCTCCGAGCGAGGCGTCGAGACCTCCGAGGCCCATGGTGCTAGCCGAGTCTAAGACAACCTATCCGTTCTTAAGACTACGGTCGGCGGTGCCCTTTGGCCGTGCGTGACTGTGGCACTCATCTGTGAAAAAATCGGGAATGAGAATGGGCCTGGTATCTTTGGATAAACAACCATCTGGGTTCGATCTGTATATACCTCTGATCAAGGCCAGGATCGATCTCTTGGGATTTGTCGGTCGTTCTTATCTTTCTTCCTATCGCAGCTTGCTTGCCTCTGGCCGAACCACCCACCTACCTAGAACCCAATATAATTGCAACATATTTACATACATACATACTCCGGATTTTCTTTCTCTTTTGCCTGTGCCTAATCAGTTCCTGTACTCCGTACTGTGGGAAATGCACACCTAGCCTCATTATCGTTGTCGTCTTCGTCAACATGTGCCAGTGGATCAGAGATTGAGGTGATTGACTGTTCGCCCACGCCCGCCTGGTCATCCAAGTGGCTCTGGCCCTGGCACTGGCTCTGGCTCTGGTTTCTTTCAGTGCCAGCCACACGTCCCGCGTTGTCATTGTCATCGTCCCATCTATTCATTGGTTCTCGATTCAACATACATGCTACAACACGATTCGCCTCGCTAAGGTACATACTGTACATACATGCGTATGTCATGATTGTTGTCGTTTCCCTGTTTCCCTGTTCTGCTTCGTAAGATGTCAGTACTACTTCCACCAGCTCAGGTCGAAGTAGGATCAGCTTTCCAGCCCCGCTCGACTCCTTGCGATTGTTTCTTCTTGATCCACTCGTAAACAACGCTGCAATGTTTATGCGAACAAACATGTTGGAGAACGTGTGAGCAGTGGGTGATTGGAATATATCAGCTGCCGAGTTACCGACCAGAAGTAGATCTCGTTGAGATTACTTGAGAGAGAAGAATGACTCCGACTCTAGGACTCACCTGAAATCCCTCGTCGCCCAGTCTTCGCCTTCTTCGTTACACACAGCCTCGTATATGCTCTTGGCTGCCCATGTCATCGGGATAGGAAGATCGAGATCGGACGCAGCTTGGAGCGCCAATCCGGCATCCTGATCAGACGCGGACGGGCGAAATAGCACGCGGCACGGATTTTGTTATCAGATATGTGACCCTCTTGCTTGAACCGTCGGGAAACGGCTTCGAGAGCAAACCGGACCCACTTTCAGCATCAGTCGAGACTGGAAACCACCCTTATACCCTCTCTCCCCAGGACTGCCGGGGATTTCCGCCAGAGGTGAGTTGACGCGCGAAGACCAGGAAGCGCCTACAAACGCATGAAAACAACGGAGCAGACGCAGGTTATCGACAAAGTATGATTTCAGCATTGTTTCCCTTTACCTGGTGAAGGGGGACATCAGCGATAGTCGCTCGCTCACCTGAGGATGTGTTGATCACATTATGCAGTAAAGTTGGGTCGATGTCCAGTGACCTACCCAGAGCTAGACCCTCGGCGAGCGCAATTTGGTTGATCGCGAGTATCAAGCTAGAGCGTTGGATATTCAGCACGGTGATGATCAGCTTGAAGAGAAGAGTTCATCCTCTCTAAATGGCAGAGGTATACCATTTTACATAGCGGGCGAACCGCGATCACTCACTTATTGCACACCTTGACACCTACCCCTTTCCCATTACTACCGCAATACATAACTCCACCATCTCTTGCCATAGTCTGCAACAAGGGTAGCGCCATCTGTGTAACGGTGTCCGAAGGAGAGCCGAACATGATTGTTAGCTGCCCTTGTGCAGCCGCAACGGTTCCTCCTGAGACTGGTGCATCTAGCATCATCGCATGGCCATTGGTAGATGCGTGAATGGCCTCTGCAACTTGTATGGCTGATGTCGGGGATAGGGTGGTACAGTCTATCAAGAGAGTATGAGCTGTGCTGTTTTCGATATCGCCGTTGCCGGTGCTGTGCAAAGGAGCGGATGCCTGCGAAGACGATGAAGTCGCTGCCTGGGACGAAGGGGACAGGGTAGTCGAGGAGTCTATAGGCGGAGTCTGCGTTCCGGGGATATCTGGGCCAGGCGATATCGTCGTAGTGGACGAGAGTTGCTCGATATTGGCTTCGTCTCTCGAGGATCCCACAGGATTGGCCGTGCCAAGAATAGGTGCATCAGAACTGGATAGGGATTGGAGTCCTGCCGAGATCCCGGTATGCTTGTCGAGGTAAACACTCTCCACTTGTGGGGTCGACGGCAGCATCGTCAGTATTCTCGAAGCGGTCTGTGCGACCCTAGCATAGGGGTATCGAAAAGACACCTTTACCGTCAGCTTTGCTACAAATTCAATCATCTACTGTGTAGTCGGAAACGGAGGGCTATGCGCGCACTGCCTGGGACTTTCACTCACTCTTTCCCGCTGGATAGCCTTTCCACCTTGCTTGCTAACTCTGAGCCACCTTGGTTTCTCAGATCTGTGAGGAACGAATCGACCCGGCCCTCGTCCTGCTCGCAGATCACATATCTCGGTTCTCCCACCCCGACACGCGCTCCGGTCGCTGCGCCGCCTGACTGATGATCACTCGCTGAGGACTGCTGGTGTGCGAGGTAGGTCTTGGTGAATAAGTTCAGAGCCATAGGATGTCCTGCAAAATGGTAGGCGCGAAGTGTATCAGCTGGTCGATGCGTCCTCTCGCTTCACGATCACGAACGTCTCAGCTCAGCGGCTACATGATATCGCACACGCACCCATCGCCCCGAGACCTATCCAACCTATGGTCGATAACCTGTTCATGGTCGTTCGAGTCGGTCTTAGCATCTTGCAAATACGTCCCAGGTAGCTGTCTCATTCGACGTCTGTGAGTGTGATCGGGAGCGGGTTAGAGAAGACGGATATTGCAGCGATAATGGTAGAAGATACAATGTGAGCTGCAGCTGATTCTGATTCTCAGTCGCTGTGGTCAGGTGGACACACTCCACCTGGAGCATCGACTGAGTCCGGCTAATCGTCGGCTAAAACCCCCTTTGTATTCTGAAGAGGATTTGATCCCGTCATCCATGCTCAAACGTTGAAATACCTCTTCGCACGAAATATCACCATCTATGCGTTTTTTGTGTTTCACCGTCAAGGATTGACTGAATTCGACCTCGCCGAGCAAAATCCAAAGACTGATACAGCTACCAGCGCCCCGATCACTCCGTCGCCATCGATTGCCTTTTTGACATACGCTATACACCTCTTAGCTCGTTCGCTTCAACTGCTCTACCTTACGACCGATTCTCTGCCTGGCCTCTCTTTGTCTGATCATGGGAGGTTACAGGGACGATAGCCCTCCTCGACCCGTCCGACGAGAGCGTGACGATTACGGATATTCGAGCAGGTATCGACCCGAGCCCTCTGCTCGTTATGCTCCGGGCTATGGTCACAGAGACAGCTATAGAGACAGGGAGAGGGAGCATGATTACAGGGATCGTGAGCGTGAGCGTGATTGGAGAGATGATCGATACGTACCCGGTGGAAGTGGTGGTGGACGGTATGCAGGCGGGAGACCATCGTCATCCACCTGGGACAGGGAGAGGGAGGACGGTCCTAGGTATCACAACGGCAGGAGGGATGAAAGGGTTGGAGAGAGACCTCGATATAGGGATGAAAGAGACCCAATGAGAACACGAGGGTATTCAGTGTCATCGTCTCTCAAGGATAATGACCTTGATCCATCACCCAGCAAATCAGGTAGATCAAGATCCAAATCACGTTCAAGGTCAAGATCTAAGTCGTTTAGATCGAGATCCAAGTCCGGTTCGCCTGAAGAAGGTCAAATCACATCTCCGCCCCCTTCGGCACCTCTCCCTATGAAGGGTAGTGCAGCGGGCGGTGGCAGCGGTAGTGGCAGTGGTGTTGGCTTACCGCCTCGACCTCGCTCACCACTGCCAAGGAGACGATCGCGCTCGCCTCAGCCGTATAGGCGATATGATAGGGAGCGAGACCCCTACTGGCGAGAGCGAGAGCGAGAACGAGAAAGAGAAAGGGAGATAGACAGAGAGAGAGATAGGTATTACAGACGGTCAAGATCACCTTACACGCCGCCCATCACGAGTCGGACGCGGAGATCACCCTCGGTCCTTTCCACATCGTCGACAAGAACACCTTCGTCAAGGCCGTCTCCGATCAAGCGAGCCTATTCGCCTCCGCCCTCCTCAGCGACTCAAGCCTTACCACCGCCAACATCGTCTTCGTCTAATTCAGGTCGACGTACGAGATCGAAGACAAGGACACCTGAACCTGAACCCAATGCCAACTCGAAACTTGGAGCTCGGTCTCGTCAATTGTCCCCCTCACCTCGAGAACGGGTTTTGCCTATCCCTGTTGCGATCCCTTTCGGCAACCATTCTCACGCGCATATGCATGCTCGCGGTCATGGACACGTACCCACACAACCCTCTGCATTAAGGGAACCACCTTCTGGTCCGAGAATACCACCCTCAGCACCTAGGTCGGAGAGGATGCCTTTGGCTATACCGCCCACGGGACCTAGAGCACTCGCGCACCTCAACACACCTGCCCAGCCGCGTCCTGTACCTGTAGCCACACCCATCGGGATCAACAGGGGCAACCCTTACTCCACGTCAACTCCACAAGCATCTATCAGCGTGAAAGAGGAGCCCAGTCCAGCCGCCACGTCTGCCTCTGCTATCGCAACAACATCGAGCTCGACACCTACACCAACAGCAACACCAATCGCAAATCATGGAACGACGAGATTATCATGGTCAGAGCGAAGATCGCTCACTTCCCCCTCATCTTCAACAACTATCCCCATACCAACGGCAGAACCAACCAGGTCTCTCGCTTCCATCAACCCTGCGAATCCTTATCTGGCTAACATCGCAGCGAGACTCAGCCAAGGTGCTGCGTCGCCTAAAGCTTCTGTATCGGTATCGGAGGATATTAGATTGAGGACCGAGCATTCGGAGCCAGAATCGATCACGGTTGACACCAAGCCAGTCATCCCGCGCGAGTCATTTGCCTCGTCTCGAGCTCCTTCTCCTGCCGTATCCTCAACTGCTGTCCATGCCAAGACTGAGCCGGCGTCAATGCCTATCGTATCGAAGCCAAGCGAGGAGGAGCTGCAAGAGATCAAGGCCAAAGAGGAAGAGACGAGGATCCTAGCCGAGCTGCCAGCTGTCAAGATTGCCTTCGGCGGTATGCCTTGGGAATTGGAAGTGAGTATACGTGCCCACTTCCGGGATACCCCCTGTGGCTTCGTCATAAAGTCCTGAGCATACAGACGATTGAAATACAATTATCAGGTATTGAACAGACACTGACAGCTCGCTCGATCGGTCGCAGCTCGCAAATCACAACCACCACATCCAGTCTCTCTCCCTCTCGACCCTCAGATCGGAGGCTGCTTTCCGTCACGCGGCCATGGTTTTGGCTGATGCCGAAGCCGAGCGTCTATCAGCATCAGAAAGGAGAAAGATCTGCGAAGCGCAATTGGAGAGCTTCTTGATGGTTGGCAGTCTTGGTGGAGTAGGCGGTTTCGGGGTGGCCAGCTAGATCGTTTCGGTGGCTCAGTGAATCGAATCCAGTTCATCTGGCCATGTTGCTTCCTCAAACTGATGTCAATCATTGCGGTATTCTGCCCATTTCAGCGAGACTCTGCCTTCTTTCCATATTCCTGGGCCGGCGGGGTATGGTGTACGGGTCAGGTTCAGCATTTGATCGGTGATTGCTCACTCGCGCTGATGAAGTAACACGACTAACTTTATTGCATGAGATGGCCGTTGAATAATGCAGATCACATAAATGTGTGGCATGCTATGGTATATTGCGAGGTCTTTTCATTCGCTCGGGCTGTCCTCGTCCGAGCGGAGGCACGGACGGCAGATGGCTACGGGCTCGGGCTTGTGGGGGTTTTTTTTTTTTTTGTTGGCAAACCCGTACCCATTCACACATCGTTACCGTTATAAGGTCTCACGCTTTTACGTTAACGCGAAGATCCCATCCCAAAGATCGATATAAACCTATCATATGCATAGCTTTGGAAGTGGGGGATGGGACTTGACTATCTAACTTTATAGGGACACGTGTTGTTTCTTCGCGTACCTGTTGACTACGAAATAAAAGGTAGAGATCGAGTGAGATCGAAATGATATGAGACAGTTGATGCCATAAATTCCATCCCCGCCTTCACTTCCGTCACACTCACTACCTAGGCTTTCACTCTCGGACAGGAATGCGTAAGCCTCCATATATGTGAGCAAACGTAAGCGCATGCGTAGCTCGCGGGCTAGCTTTGGAGGTTATCGTCACTATGCATGAGGGTATCTTCTTTGCGTGTGTGTAATTTACTTTCAGACTCCCACAGATCGTCCGCTCGCGGTCCACATGATATAAGCATGCATATCCTCCAAATCTGGCTGAACCAAAGCCAAAACCAAAAGCAGACCGTGGGAGTCAAGGATAAAAAAAGTCAAACCCCACAGTCGGCTAACCCGTGGTGGAATAACCTATAACCTATCCAGAGTGATTGGCATAGCTCTTCTGCTCCTCTGTGACAAATGGAAAACATGCTTTTTTCCAACCTCGTTTTAACAAGCAAACTCTTGGAAAAGAGAAAGCAAACGGGCGACAAGATGGAGATGGGTGGAAATGCCATGCCATGCAGTAATGAGTCGGTTGGTAGTTGTAGGTCTAGGCCACGCACCGAGCCGATGGGCATGGGCATGTGGTTTTAGCATATTAGTCAGAGTACTCGTGGTCAGATTCCTTCCGCCTGGATTCATTCGGATTTCGGTTACTTCGCAATCACCACTAGCCTAATCCTGATCCATAGCAGTGAACTTAGTTATGCTGGAATCCCTGACCCTGCCCAGCCGGCGACTCACTCCCTCCTGTGCACCTGTCTGTAGTAGTAGCATAGTATCATAACCTGATGCAGCATACAGTAGATCTTAGATAGCATCTCATCAGCCTTTCTCTCATCTGATCTATCTACTCGCATTCCTCTTCAAGCTCCATCCTCACACGTCCTGTACATCACACCCGACACCGACCGAGGTGCAGCAATACTCACTGCTATTGATATATTACATACCCATAAAGATCGTCTGCGCCATCGACGCTAACGCTTTTTGAGGTTGGCGCAGTCCATCGCATACCACACTCTTATCGCGGATTGCGTTATTGTGCTTTACCCAACTTAGTCCGACCCGAACTGAATCGAGACAAATTGAATCGACACGATACGATTCGGCTTGAAGCGCATGGTAGACGATAACGCATAACACGCAATCGCAATAAACACACACCGCAAAGACTGGATTGTACCCTCGCTGTCCCACTCCACAAACGTCTCTAGCACAGAGGCCGGTCTGGGAGCATCATAAACATTCATCTGAACTTGAACACAACCGAAAGAGCATTACATTATCATCGCGATATCACCGGAGACTCGACCCCAACCGCATTCTACCTTATATCGGATCGAGTCACCGGGTAAACAATCACTAAAGGTAACAAGGGAAGAGCGCCTTGCGTGCACATCTCAGACACGATGCAGCGATACCACCCTTATCCAACTGGAGCTAATCCTAACTCTGGTCCGGATCTCAATTCCGGCTCCAGCTCTGCTCCGTTTTCACATGCCAATGTCGACACCAACAACACACCCAACAATGCCGAATTGTACATTCCCATACGCAATGGCGGCAACAACAACAACAGCTTATACCCGCCCGGCTCACGTCCTCCCGGTGCCGGTGAGATGGATGTAGGGATGAGTCGCGTCAAATCTGAAGGCTATGAAGGGCAATACAGACCTTACCCCTACCCTGCTGCCGATCCCTATCCTTCTCATGACGAGCGAGGGCTCGGGGGTCAGACTCAAGCTCAATCGCAATCGTACACACGTGCAGGCTCAAACTACCCCCCTCCGGGCGGCGGCATGAGCATGGACGATACCGCCATCGGAAGTAGTTTGGGCAAAAGGAAGAATCTGTCAGATCCAAGGTCGGGCACCGTCACGCCTTCGACCGCCGCTGGCTCGCACGCCGCGCACGCGAGTACCTTGATATCGAGCTATTTGAGCGAAGAGAAGAATGGGTATATGCGAGGGCAAGCGGGAGGATCGGGTCAGAGGGCTCAGGTCGGAGGATCAGCATTAGCATCGGGATCAGGATCTGGAGGAGCAGTTAGCGAGGGGAAAATCAAGAAGACCAGACAAAGCCGTGAGTAGCTCTGAAAATGGCTCAATTGCAGATAGCATTCTCAACGGTGAAGCAAGCCGTAATTGACGTTATGGCCCTCTTTGTCCGAGCCTAGAATCATGTGATGGTGAGTTAGACCTATCAGTCCAATGCCCTCTTGTGTTCAAGACATCCTAGGGCTCTGGCATACCATGCCACCATTCGTGCAATGCTGATCTAGATATCCGATCTGCTTCGATTGTTCTCCTATCTCAGCCTGCCGAGCGAGAAAGTGAGTCTCTCATTCGTTTCGCAGGTTTCGGTCCATTCATCATACTGCCGTTCCCGATCTTGTGTTAGAGAGTCGCCAATCAGACCTCTCACTCTTTTTCCTTCATTAATAGGGTCAAGTGCGATCGTCCACCGCCAGGCAGCTCCAATCCTTCGGTCTCTCATAAGGATATCTGCTCGCATTGCGAACACCTCGGTCTAGCTTGTACGTGACCCACTCTGGGCGATTTCGTAGGTCCACACCTTTCAAGCTGACGTGCTCGTTATGCAACAGGCACGTTTGATTACAAACCCAAGAAGCGGGGTCCGCCTAATATGTGAGTAGAGAATTTGATAGTTGCAACCTCTCTCAAGCTGTCATGTCGGTAGTCCGGAAATGTTCAGTGTGTTCAATCATTTACGAGTTCACTTTGCATCGTCTCGACAGGTATATGCGCCGGCTGCAGGGCGAAAGTGGCTCAGGGCCATCGGGACCGAGATCCGGGTCTGTTACACCCGTTTCCGGTTCTCCGCAACGCGCCGCTTCGCATCCTCTACCCTCTATCATCGACCCTGCTTTCGGAGATGGTAGTGAGCAGAGCGTACAAGCTGGGCCCTCAGGCCAATACGAGGGGGATCGAGATCGATGGGCCGATCATCTCGCCGCAGTATCTTCCAGATTGGGTGGTGCGGGCGATAATCCTCCTTACACTGGTCCTCCGCCGCCACCATCCTCTTTACCGTATATGGGATCGCGATCAGCCAATTCATCGCCTGTATCGAGGCATCAGTTTCTGCCTCCTGTCACGCAGCAGCAACCCAACTTGCCTCAAGGGGCATCGGCATTTGTCTATCCACCTTCGCATCAGCATGCACAGGCCACTCAGCCGAATGCTTACACCCCACCCTCACGTCTCCACAACTTCGCGCAGGCTCACAACCCGTATCCCTCCCCTCAAGTGTCGCCGTCCGTCCCAAGACCGGTTTACATGTATGTCGACCACCCTTACAATCCCTCAAATCCGATCGACGCCATCCTACCTCGGTCAACATTACATCAGATTCTAGACCTCTTCTTCGACTACATCTACTGCTTAATTCCCTGCGTTCACAGACCAAGTTTCACTCATGATATCAACACCAAGAGAGAGGAGCGAGCTGGCCAAGAGGAATGGACGTCGTTGGTATTGATCATTGTTGCTTCGACTCTGGTACAGTTGCCGAGGAGTTTCGTCAGTATGTCAAGGAAGCAAGTCAGGGAGCTGGTCATCGCTTGTTATAATAAGGTCAAGGATTATCTGAACAAGGACTTTGATCAGATTACCGTCGACAGGAGTGAGTGTCGTTCCCCTATTTTAATTTCTATCTCGCCCTATATTCGGCTTGGGGGGAGCAGTACGTTCTGACCAATGATTTGATCATGATTCCAGCTATCATTGTCTATCACTGCTTGTGAGTCACAAGCTCCCTTGTCGTCTGCCGGAATGACCCAGTCGTAAAGGATCCACATTGCATTTGTCGAAAGCCACATCATCTGAATCTCTTCCGCAAAGCCCTCACCGGACTGACCTGGTAATTGCGTTCCGTTCTCTTCCCAGGTTTGTCACGCGCATGATGGGCAAGATGGTCGTAGGGAAAGGCGATTTGGGAATGAATTACTCATACCTTCTCGCTTTACGAGCGCACGAAGAGAAAAGTTATGCCTTGCTCAATCCGCTGGAACGTGCTCTGCAACGCCGAGCGTTCTGGGTGACGTACGGTGCCGATGTATCAATTGCCGCTATCGAGGGCTCGCCGGTATTCTTCCACGAGGATGATTGCGCAGATGTGGCCTATCCAGAGGAGATGTGAGTTTTCGAAGTGTCGGCCAGGCCACATCGTCTGCTAAAGAATGGGTTGCTAATAATGTCTGCTGCACACAGCGACGATGAATACATTTCCGAACAAGGCATCTTACCTCAACCCGAGGGCCATACGTCTGCATTAAGCGGATTTCACTATATCAGCAGACTTCATCGGAGTGAGTGTTTCCGGCCTAGTGGACCCATCCAGCCATCAATCGCTGCCCAGACTTTCGCATACAGGTATCCCATAGCTGACTGGTTTATCATTCTTGTTGTTGGTCGTGATGCCATTATCAAGTCACTGGTCAATATTTGGATAAGTATCGACGGGATAAGCGGAAACCTCCAAGCGGGTTGTTGCTGCAAATGCGGCTGAACGAGGTCAATGAGCTGTATGAGCGGACGATGAGTCTGATGGACCACTGTCCGCCGCCTTTGCGCCTGGAGTATCGGACCGGGTCGAAATCTGTACAGTGAGTACGAGAAGTTTTTTGTTGTACTCTTTAGTGACTGGCTGCGTGTATTGATACTGATAGGCTCTGCTGCGCCCCGCGATCTTGTTAAAAACCATCCCTTAGATCTCTGTCACCAGGCTGGGATGCCAAGGCGAAAGAAGACATCCTTGCCATCTTCTCCGACCCAAACTTCGATACTGAGATCGTCAAGGATTTCTATCTCGTCCAACAAGCCAACATCTACGTCTCTCAGCAGATGGTGCGACTCATGATCCTTCAGTATCGAGACGAACTCCTCGGCCTCCAACAAGACAGTCCTGCAGATAACATGTCTTCTGGGTCCATTGTGGGCGCTGGTGCGGGCGCAAACAATGGGGGACGTCAGGCATCGGGCGGGATTCAGAGTCATGGGAACGGAGGCGGCAGCGGGGAGTTGACATCCTCGTCTGAGAAGGACGAGGTCGTCATCGACCTCTTGGCGATCCTGCAGAAGATCCCATTGAAAGTGTTAGGTGAGTGGTTTGATCTGATACAGGCACAATGTCATTACATTCTCACATATCTGGTAATAAGTACAAACCTCCACCTGTTTCCTGGGTACGCTCGGATCAATCGATAAGGCATGTGAGCTGACTTACGCATGTCTCACCCCGCATCGTCCTTGCAGCCGTCAACAGCTTCCCAATCGTGTCGAAGGTCCAGGTGATAGCTTCCACTCTACTCGATGCGTTGGACAATAACGGGGACAATACTGCGCCGCCTACTCTGGTGCCGACCGTTATAGAGACTAGAGCTCAGAAAGCCCAACGAAACCTCTGTGAGTGGGGGGCGAGATCGATTTTAGCACCTGTCCCGTCCGTCATCTTTCGCCCTCCATCTGTTTATTCTTGCCAGTCGAGCTGCCTCCGGCTTCGGACAGGACGATATCGATTCGGAAGATATGCTGAGCTGCGCTGCGATGTAATGTTGGTTACTGATGTACATTGTGCGTCATGTAATCAGGGCAATTCCTAAACATTCTCTCCGAGATTGAGGGCTTGTATTCCCTCACTGATGACTAGGAGACAAAACGGAACCGAACGGGACATCGAGAGAGGTTTCGCCTGTCCATCCCCCTCCATGGGTGAATATGTCTACATTTTCGTGACTATACAACGGGTCGATGTTGGCTTGTTGGCTTTTTGGATATTCTGTCTGTGCAGACCAATCGATATACTTGCAATGTCGTATATCGGGTTCACATATAGCCGTATCCCATTGTCGAATGCAATACGCTGGGTGCACTCACAGGCGTACATCGGCCATTTCAACGACATTCACAGTACTCTTCCTTACATCTCCTACTGACCCTTCATGCCATGCCACGGACGTCCACGTATGTATTCGCATGCCATGCACGATGTTGCCCATCTCATTCCAAGCACTCAGGAATGAATGGCATGGCATCAAAGGGCTTGTCGAATCACGTGACCCTATTCATAGACATAGATTAGATAACTGCGGTGTGGCCTATGCCTGTGACGCGAATTCATCTCGTCAACTTCTCTCCACGCATCGGTTCTTCCCTTGCCCACTCATCCATTGACCTACTGTTTCCTTCAAAACACAACGGTCTTCTGCACTTCACGTCACCCGTCGTCTGCCCGAAGCACATACTCCAAGCGATACGAAGACATCCTTTCGCCCATCCGCTCGCTCGCCCGGACAACGAACACATCGACATTTCGCGCAATCACTGTCCTTTTCATCAGCTCACGTACATACCACTACACAAGCGAACGACAGAGGGAGGACAGTGGGGACTAAGAAGAATAACATCAAAGAAAGTACGAAGATCAAATCACTTCCGGTCCGCTTTTGGAGATCGATCCTTTCTTGAGCCCGTTGACACATACCTTACACGACTTCTTTCCTTCCTTTGTCGATCCCCTTCTTTCGAAAGTGGAGTCTTCCGCTATCCTCGCTCCAGCCTATCCCCTAGTCTCGAGCCGGTCACTTAGCTGGGATCATTGGATTGAATTTATTACTCTTCTTGGTGAGTATACTGGACCCATCGATCCCGTCTGTTATCGATTCCGACTGTTCATTGCCCACAGTGCTGGAAGCTCATAGACTCCACATTCGGCGGTGTATATATTCAGACAGCTCGCGAGCACACCATCGATCTGACTAACACAATCTTTCGCATTCGGTTCTATCCAATCTCCTCCTGTATCATCCTTGCCTTTCGATAGCCCCCAATCCCGTCTCATCCTGCTTCTACCCATCTATACACGGACACTTCGATCTCCTACCCTCTCTGGTCCTCCGGGACCTCGGCCTCACTATATCCCTGTGACAAATCCTCCTGAAGACGACGGACCTTGTCACTGCTGTCCCCTTTGCGGCGTCTGACAGCCATCACAGATCTCTCGTTGACCATGACCAAGTACTCGTATAAACACCTGGACCAGTTCTTCGTCATCTCCAAATGGGAAGAGGACGTAAGTTGAACCCTCTTTTCGTCTGTCTGCCATCGTTCCTCGTGCGCTCTTTTTGTTGTGGACGATCGCTCTTGGATGTTGACTGGATTGGTTGGACCATGATGATGTCTCCAGGTCAAAGGTCCGTTTGGACTTGCACCTCCTCCAGGCGATTGGGAAGGCTTCAAAGCCAAGATCAAGGGTGAGTGAGCATGCCGACCTCCCGAGAAAACCTTCACGGTCAAGGATATTATGGATTCGGTATTCAGAACTTAGCTGACAGTTCGATCCCGACGATCGCTTAGAGCTCAACGATCAGTGTCCTAAAGGCGAGAGCGTCAAGGTTATCTTTGCGGCACGACATGGCCAAGGTGAGTCAAGTGAGGTCATCGGGTGAAGCCCGCTCGTACAAGAGCTGGCGAGGGATACCCTACGGGGTCGTTCAGTCGGGTTCAAGCTGACTCCCTGCCATTCACAATCTGAACAGCTGAACACAATGTCATTGGCGAGACCTACGGAGAGAATGTATGTTCAGATACGATACCCTTCGGGAAGACGTCATTATCTTGAGCTCCCGATCTCCCTCACTCTGTTGTTTGAGAATTGAAGCTGATCGATACCTCCAATTGCCTTTGCAGGGCCAGATCCTTTACCCGATCCTGGACCCAGACTTGACCCCCCTCGGTCGTTCTCAGGCATATCAGACCCGCAAAGCGATCCAACGAGAAGTCAAACGCGGTATGCCCGTCCCAGAAAAATGGTATACGAGCCCCCTGAGGCGAGCGGGCGAGACCTGTGGGATCGAGTGGGGGTGGCTTTTCGGTGATGATCCCGAGCACGAGCATAAGCAAGAGCGAGAACATGGCGATGCAAGCAAGAAAGTGGATGAGGAGAGCGCGACAACGTACCCGGAAGACAGGGCCTGGAAGGGCGGGCAGGGTCATGGTGTACCTGCTACTGTGGTCGAGGTGAGTGCAGCCTGTCTCTCTTTAGAATTATGACGTCCGCTTCTCTTGGCAGTGTAGTCTCCTGACTGACTGCATGGATATCCATCTCATATGGTGTACCTATTCTTCTTGTTCTCGCGCAGAATATTCGAGAACATCTGCATGTGAATCAATGCGATGCGAGATTACCGCTCTCGGCGCTCAAACCGCTCTTCCCGTCGTTCACATACCCCGAGACCATGTCGGACGCCGACGACATCTGGAAGCCCATCGAAGTGCGTGGTAGGGAGACCGAGGACGAACTGGTCGCTAGGCGCGGGGAGGGGATCGCGGAGGTTCTGGAGAGGAGCGGATCATCCACCTGTGAGTATCGTTGCTGTGCACACTTCGGTATTTGGTCTACATTCAAGCATAACTGTATACGTCCAGGTTGTCAATTTCCTCATCTGGATGTATGAAGAGAGTCATGGTTGGACACCATCAGAAAGCTACGACGGAACAGCCGTTGCAGCGCGGAAACTTTCGCTGATACTGTCGCAGATATCAGCGTGACGGCCCATTCAGGAGCTCTGAGAGGCATCTACAAGTCACTCAACGTCGCACACCATTATATAGTCGTGGGTGAGATGAACGTGCTCGTCATCAGGGTGAAGGAGGAGTGAGGTAGAATTTGAAGCGAAGAGCCGCGGGAGAGGGGCTGCGGGATGGTAGCGGGATAGAATAGTGAGAGTGAGGGAAGAAGGGATGGCGCCGTTGCCTCGGACTGATGGGTTGAGGGAGGAAGAAGTACAACCACATATATGTTGGGAGCCGATGTTAGTGTTCCAGTATACCAAGCATTTGATAATACAGTATATATGGATACAACATGTATCATGCTCGATTCCGTTCTTCACCAGGACCACAGTGTAGATCTGACCTGATCTGTCAGAATGAGCTGAGGGGTGCATTGCTAGTGGCCAGCATTGTACTCTGCAGACTGTTTCATGACATTTTGCTTGTTACATGTCCGTGAGGCTACTTAAAGCTACAGACTGAGAACCAAGAGGGGGAGAACATATACAACAGAGCGAGCTTAGAAAGCAGGAGCGGGGTTGGACTGCTTAGAGTTGAAGGGGTTGTTGAGAATGACAGGTCCAGCGACGATGTTGTCGTCACCGACGAGAGTGTTGTTGCCCTGGGTGGTGAGGACGGCGTAGCTGATACCCTGGGGGTTGGGGAGGCCTTGAACCTTGCCGTTGACGACGGGGAAGACGTTTGAGGTCAAACCGGCGATGACCTGGACGTAGGTACCGTCGGTAGAGGCAGAGGTGGAGACAGTACCGTCCTCGCCGATGGTGAGAGCGGGGAAGGCCTTGACAGGCAGGGTGGGGTTGGTGGAAGGGCAGCTCTTGATGAAGGCACTCGCGATGGAGTAGACCTCGTCAAAGTCGAGAGGGGTGTCCTCGGGGCCGGACCAGGCGCTGTTCTTCTCAACAGCAGAGTTGAGCCAAGCCTGGTGTCGAGCCTCAGTGGTAAGGATGGAACCGGCGACGGTTACGTAGGCCTTCTCGACAATGGAGCTACAATGTCAAGGAATATGGATGTCAACATCGATCAATCTCTCCACTGGTTTTTCAGTAGAAAAAGGGATGGGGAGAGAAAAAGACGAGGACTGACCTCGCTGCGCCCAAGTAAGCGCTGACTCCGACGTTCTCAATGAGAGTAGCGGTGGCGGCGAAGGACTTGGGGTCAGTGACACCTGGGAACTGGTATTCACAAGGCTGAGTGGCGGCGGAACCGAGGGCGCCGGAGAGGAGGGCTACGTGTTGGGCCTCGTGCTCGGCGATGTTCTCGAGTCGGCCTCGGACCTGATGCAGTCGTCCGCAATGTCAGCCCGAGCGCCGTATGATGACTGGAAAAAAAATGAGGGGCGCTTGAAGAAGAGAGGCGGGAGGAGGCGCGGGGGGAAGTGGAAGTGGACCTGGAAGTGGCAGTGAAGGAGCAGGCAAGTGGCTAGTAAGTGGACACAGGGGATGACTCACCCAGTCGGGGAAGCCGGCGTTCTTGAACGCAGCAGCGTCGAATTGGCCAAGGAACTGGTGGTAGAACGCGTTCTCGAGGTGCTCGAGAGTGAGCGCGTACTGGAGAATGTCACTGTGGGGGTGAAAGGGTCAATAGCAAGATCAGTTTGAGCTCGAGGGAAAGTATATAGGAGACAGACGATGACTCACGTATCGGTAACAGCACGTTTAGCAGGAGCGGCGTACGAGGTGGTGGCAGCAGCGGCGAGGATAGCAATAGCGGCGGTGGTCTTCATCTTGATTGGTTGCTGTTTGTGGTGGTTGGTTGATGAGTTGCCAGAGGGTTGACTAAGTCGAAGGTTGAGTTGGCTGGAAGGTCGTAAGTAAATGAGTGTGGGGGTTTGTTGAGTTGGTTTGATTATACTTTGATTGATTGATTGATTGATTGTTGGGATGAAGAATCGGTATTCAAAGTCGGCGCTGGGAGAGGGTTTATATACACATTTTGCCAGTGATGTCCGTCCATCTCGACATCAACCCATTCACAAACAAACGGAGCTTGAACGATTGAACAAGCTAGACCTGTAAACAAACAAGCCCGGCTTGTTGTGTTTGATGAGGTGATGCCATACCATATAACGAGATGCCGGAATGGCGTCTACCCTAGTAGTCCTGGTCCGAATCCGAGATCGAGCGTATGGGCGGGTTAGGTCTTGCAAGCAAGAAGAAACATCGCACGATGCATGAGACGTACGCTAGCCGGCAATGCTCTCAAACGCCGTCTACAGGGTGTTGCGTGTTGGATTGCACTACCTCACAGAGCAACATGCTCGCCTGAATGCATCGTTCGTTGATTGGGATCGGGCCGTTAGGAACTCCGCTGGCTACGTGTGAGGCGTTCAATCGGTCGGCCCCAGATTCGCATGGTTTGGAGGCCAAGGGACTGACTGACTACAATCGGATCAGATGATGGTGATGTACCAAATATCTCAATGGACGGGTCCCCACCCATGTTCTCGCATGGTACAAACAGCTCAAAACAGAGATGCCGGGCGGGCTAGATCGGCATGAGTGACTCAGTCAGGATCGACAGTTACGTTCCAGATGTAATCTATGTCACCTATGCCTTGCCATTTCTTTTATCACAGGATCCTGACTTCTTCAGCTACAGAGTATATACTATCTGATCTTCCGTATACCGGGAAAGCTATGTTAGTGTTGAACCGCTATCCATAACGGTAGGTCAATAGTGCCGGCCATGACAAGGTACGGAAAGGGATGCCGTACAAGACATTAAACACGATATACCTGCTCATGGCCTTTAGTGCAGGGTGGACTGTTTTTCGATTGGCTGTAAGCTGAAGAGAAAACAAAATGAAACAAACAAAACAGAACAAAAAAACAGTCGCGACTTGTTTACTCTTCGCGTTTTACGTTAGGCAATGTAAACATGACGAACACCTCTTGACAGTCTTAGGAGCGCTAAACAGGCAGTGACTCGCGACTCATGGCGGGACCAGTGCATGTCGTCGCTGGCGTGACTGAGATGATCGACGCGGTGCTCACGGCGACAACCAATCCGTTCCTTCCCAAGGGCTATTCCCCCTCTTCTATCGAACGGGCCGATACGGCGATAGCTTGTCCGGACAAACAGCAACCTACGCATCCGTGAGCTCGTCTGCTTCACCTCCTACTCCTGGACGGTGGTGCCGTCAATATCGTCGTAACGCACGCATCGAATACTGCCAAGCACCGGTTGCACTTGTTTACTCTGTTTGTTTTCTTTCCGGTCTGTTCATGCCGTTTATTGAGCCCAAGCATATGGAGGGCCCGTCCCGCCCCACATACATGATCGGGCGTGGATTTACCCATCGGCCTACCGTTCTCCGCGTTTCTTACGTTACATACTATAGCTCACAGTTCAAATTATATACAGGTGCGTGAAACGAGTAGTAGCGTCGATCACTCATTCATTAGTGGTTGCAGTGCAGTGCCTCAGCTCAACAACAACAACAATCTCGTAATGATGTCCGTTGGAAGAACGTGCAGGAGTGAATTCCGATTGTTTTTGCTACTCTGCCACGATTGGAGCTTCCTTAATCATTTGGGCCAGAATTGGAGACGATGTTTGTTTGCTTGTTTTGCATCGTACCGCTTGATGTCTCCTCGATCAGGGAAAACAGTTTCGATGTTGTCCTGGGCCAACTTTTTCCATCGTCCAGATCGACCGTCCCCTCGGTCAATATCGAGATAGTCTCTCTGTCGCCAAACATGCCTCGTTAAAAGGCAAAATGCTACCTTCGATCGGGAGTTTTTGTATGCGAATCCGACGCTCTGTCGGTCGCGGCTGCTTCTTGTAACGAGAACACTGACTGATACTGGATGAAGATTCCCACCTTAGCGAGAATCAGACCTTTCAAACACAGGCACAGATCAACAAGTAAAGTTCATCAAGGTGTACCTCTCCTCGGGCTCTCGAGTCCGTCGCCCGGACTCAGCTTTGGGAATGCCACCACCCTGGTATCACTGACCCCAAGTGCTTTGCTGCCACTACCACCCTCAATGGAAAGGTCAAAGCAAATTGGACCTGTGGTGCAGTATTGATGAGTCTCCCTTCAGATGCGGGGACTTTCGGAATCTATCCGAGTGCGGGGAGAAAACCTGATTACTGATACTCCAATGTTGACGCTCCCTTCATCAGCCTCTGTGCGACAATGTACTCGTACAATATGTTGGATACGAGATACATGTATCGCGTCGCCATTCCGAAAGGACCGACAGCTGGGTTTTGGAACCTTACTCTTCGCCGAGGATCGCCTATCAAGAAGCAATGAATTGATCTGTGAATCCGCTCCTGGTCACTCGCATGCATACTCGAACGACTGTGTTGACTCGATTCAGCACCCTTCTACCGAGCAACACTCGCGATGCATCGGCGGATCGATCTGCTGGTCCGCTTCAGACTCCAACATATGCCCGTTCTCGGAAGATACGCCCTGTATCCTCCCCTGGTCATCATCTCACTTCCCGAAGAGGTCCAGGACCGTCTTTCTGAGGTTGTTCCTCCCAGGTGTAAGCTGGTTCTTGCATTGGGCCTCGGTCATCCCGGTCTGCTTCGGCACACGGAGAAGAGAGGGGTAAGAAGCAGGGTAGAGCGGCGGGGTCAAAGACGGTGAAGTGCGGAGGCGAAAAAAATCAAAACCTCTCGTCAGCATGACTCTCCGTATGGTCATGCCGAGATTCAATACAGCTCATATTCGGGAGGAAGATTTGCAGCGTCTGCTTACCTCAGCTGCAAGTTTATCCCAGTCCATGTTCTTATACGCCGTCTCGATGCAGATCCTAGCAAGAACGGCTTTTCTTTCGTTGGTCCATGTCGACCCTGTGGTAGTTGGAGTCGCAGGCTGTGCGGCGGAGTTCTTAGCTTTGCTCTTCTTCGGAGTAGAGGGAGGCGGAGTAGGCGAATCGGACAGGGAGCGCTTCATTGTTGACGGTCGTGCTATTAGGAGTTCCGGAATGGTGCTCGGTGGTGTGATTTCACGACTGCGGCGTATGAAGGTTGGAATCGGTCAATAAGAGAGTGGGAATGAGCGGGATTGCAGCGACAGTGACATGGACGTGAAAGCATGTCTACATCCGGCTACGGCTGTGGCTCCGGGGTGTTTCGGACCCTCTGATGATGCCGAGTTGAAGTTGATGTGACTTGGTCTTGATTCAGCTGTGGCGCTTTTGGTGGAAATCAATTGATGGAGCCTCAGGAGGACCAACTACAGTCCGGAGTTGTGCGAGATGTTCGCCGAGAGGGAGCGGTGGGCGTGGCTCCATCACCATCACCCAACAATGCAATCTATCTGAGACACGGCTCAGTGACGAGCAGCTCCGAAAACTTATGATCATCGCAACAATGAGCTTCGTGATTGTTGTCATGTACTGGTGGCTCGATTCCAATCGTCCATATAATTCAGAGAGACGCATTCATCACTTCTCCTCTGTTTCGGGTATTCAACGGTCTACTACAGTGACAAGAAGAACATTAACACCCAACCCGTCCTTCTTCTTGCTTCGACGGCAAAGTCAACATCAACACTATCTCTCAATATGGCTAAAGGCTCTTCTGGCGGTGGTGGCGGTAGTAGAAGCGGGGGTAGTAGCGGTGGTGGTAATAGTAAAACCGGAGGGGGAGGAGGGATGGGGGCGAGCAAGGGTGGTGCCAAGGCAACTGGTGGTGGTGGTGTTGGTTATGGGGTTAGCAAAGGGTACTCTAGCGGCAGTGGTGCGACCTCCAAGGCAAGCACCAGTGGCGGCGATAGTGGTGGTAAGTGCTTGGAGATCCGAAGACGGTGTGAGACTGCTTCTTAGCCTGTCCGCGTTGTACGAATAGCCCACTACGCCAGACAAGCGTGGACTCAGGCAAAATTCGATCATGCGAGCTCGACGATCCAGAAGGACGGATACAAGAATGCCAACTTCTTTCAAATCTCCAAAGATGTGAGTGTTTGTACAGTACATATTCGATCGGGATCTGACAATGGGATGACTCCAGCTGACCAGTTGGTATGGCTGCTCTCCCGTGTGCAGACTGGTATCTCAATGAGTCAGATTCGACATGATCTTAGTCCCATCTACAAGGGCAAGTGAGCGTCAGGATCGTAGCACTCGAATGAATTAGGGCGACTACTGGATTGAGAAGCTGAACGATCCCGGCGAGGAAGAGACGCAGGTTTTTTAGTGGGAAGATTGATGGAGGTGATCTGCTATCCCTGTAAATGCATGAATAGCTCCTCGATACATGTAATATCTGATGTGAGGTCATGACGAAGGGCTTTGCGAAGTGGCGAATGACATGGCGCCGGGGACAGAAAGCGGCAGCTGACGAGATACTGTATACTGTACTGTGTCAGCCTGGTTCGTGGAACTGGGGGGGTAATAGCAGTGATGATGGTGATGGTTGCACATGAAGGACTGGTCCTTCACGACCATCAGCGACACGTATAGAAAGAGTAAGGAGCCCGGGCGCGAGCCAGTCGGACGAAACAAGCTACTGTATAATCATGCACATACGCATACCCGGTCGTCATTAATGAGCAGATGAGATAACACCTACATCCCTCAGAGGTTCTACGCTACTGTACATGCCCTGGTATTTTTAGCCTTCGATGGGAATGAAATCCACCTTGGACCCGTCAAAGCTTATCACTGAACTCTCAAGCTAGAACGGCGTTCAAATAGTACAATCCCATTCCTGATAGCCTCGATATCATCAATCACAACCAAGTCCGCACCCGCCATGAAGCGAGAGTACACCTCACCAACCCCTGAGCTGAGCTTCGGGCTCATCAGTGAAAGCGAAGACGAGTTGGATTTTTCGCCCTCTCCTACCGCTACAGTCCCTTACACGACCACACCTACCTCGACCCCGAAGCCCACCAAGAAGGCCAAGTCACCAAGCAAGTCGCCCGCGAAATCCAAGTCCAAGGTCAAACCCACAGCTGACGTCAGCAACAACACCACGGAGAAGGGTATTGGTAACGGTGCGAGTATCAGTCCCGGCACCTCTCCGAGAAAGACTGGGGTCGCATGCACAAAGGAGAGCTGGACGACGGAGAAGAAGAGGATCGTGGTCGAGATGATGCTCGAAGCAGGGGCCAAGGGAGTCAATCTCGATATGATGAGTGAACAGGTGAGTTGGGCCAAACTGGTACCCACACTGTATGCATGTGCACATCCCATAGCCAAGGCATCGCCCAGTCAGCCGTCGGTCGTGGCCTTCATCACGAAAGGCATGCCATGCTGACGATACATGAGCGTCGACTGGAACTACTCTCAGACCGGCCTAACCAAGCAGCAACTTCGTGATGCTCTCAAGAAACGGACCGACGGCGGCACCAACCTCCGATCTCAGCTGCTCGCATCGTTCAACACGAGTGCCAAGTAATATTACGTGGGCAGTTCAAGGATTTTTCGACAGGCCAGTCATAGCCGGGAGCGCAAGGCGAGACCGCGGCTTGTGTCAGAAATGGGCATTTAGTTGAGAGCGGACATCAGCCGTACGTGCACATACACATACAGTACATCAACAGTAGGGGAAAACGAGCACTCTTCCGCAGCCGAAGAGGCATATCAGTAGTCGAAGTCGTGAATCCAATACATATAGTCATGAGTCGCGTAAAAGTATCCGATCCGAACAAAGGAATCAAACCAAATCGACTCCAAGTCACTGCAGGAATGTATACTATACTGCAAGTGAGCAAGTTTAGAAAAACTTGGTGAACAGGCCTTCTCGCTTTGGTCCCGAGGAAACACCTTTCGTGTCCTTCTGCAGGTTCACCAGACTCTGCAGCGAGATCATCACCTGAGGTGAGAAAAGACATCAGCTGTTAGCGTCGTGCGCCCGTCTACCGTATGGACCCCGTGCTACCATCTCCCCTTTATGCCTCGGGAGTGCGAGATACGATAAGAGGAAAAAGATAGTGGAATCCCACTAACCTGCTCGAGCTTGTCCTTCCTCTCCTGCAACTCCAGATGCGCCTTGATCCTCGGATTCTCCCTCGCAAATCGACCAATCTCAGCCCTGTCCAAGTCGTACAATATTCTCGAATCGATCTCTCGAGGGAACTGATAGAAGAATTGCTCGAGCAGTTCAATATTGATGAACATTGTGGATGTGTATGCGAGTTTGTCGGCTACGACCGCGAGGAAAGCTTCGGGGCAGAAAGCGGATTGTTCAGGCCCCATCCTGCATCGCCGGGATTTCAGCGCTTGTTGGCGCATCTTCAGCAGCGTTAGTCTATTGGAGAGCAGCAGGGCGTGTCGGCCTAGTCGTGCAACACCACAATTTGAGTCAGCTCAGGAGTCCTCGTGGATTTGCGCATATGAGATAGCTAGCTTATCAGCTCACCGTCGATGATTTGCGCGGGAGAATACTTGTACGCATCGAGAACCGGTGCTCCCTCCTCTGCCTCATCCTCTCTATCCGTTGCAATCACGCCCCGACTTAGCCTCCTCTTCCGTCGCTCTTCTTCCCATCGCTCAAGCTCCCCGACGTGCCTTATCAATCCATTCAACTTCCTCGATCCGCCGAGTCGCGTTCTGATCTCCGCCAATTTCGAATCGCACCGCTTGATCTCCTCTCCGAATTTGTCGTCGGCCCTATCCCTGCCTACTTGCCATTCCCTATCTTCCACCTCGACCTCGTATTTATAAGGCTTTATACAGTTCTCGACTTGGTCGGCGGTGAGGCCCATTCGCTCTCGCAAAATGGCGTGTGAAAACTCAGTGATCCGCTCAGAGACCGACGGGTGGAAGGTGAATGGCTCGCCGGTTGCTATCGAGTCTATCAGTTGCCTTAAACCCTCGGCAACCAAAGCAGTCGAGTCTCGTCCAACTCCTGATTTCGTCAAGAGCGAGCTAGCGGTTTCGAGCTTGTACTTCCAGTACGAGTCCAGTTCCTCCGGGGTCAGTTTACGATCTTCGGCCAGCTTTGCCAACTCCGGTGTACGGGGATCATCCCAGTACAACTTCTCCAGAATGTTCATGAACTTGTCGTCGAGCATCTCTTTCAGCTTGGATCTGACTGCGGGTTTCGTGAATTGAGAGGTATACTCCTTGAATCGAGCTTTGAGCGCATCAATCGTTTCGGCCATGTATGATTCCGAAGTGATACGTCGATCGTTGTATTGGACTTTGAATTGATAACTTGCTTCTTCCAATTCGAGCTGGACGGCGTTGGTGATCCCGTGCAAGCTTGATGACATGCTCGTCTCGAGCACGTCCATAAGTCGCCTTCGGAGCGTATCCGTCCCTACCATTACTTTCTTGTCCCGACCGAAATATCTCGAGTTTTCCCCACCAAAGTATTCTTCTTCTCTTCTCAGTACGGCGCCTGTCACATTCGGCGATTCTCGATCTCCTCGAATTGACTTGAAGACACCCGTTGTAGGGGGAGCTTTGCATACTACTCCGACGTACCCCAGATGGAGCGGGTATCGTTCTCCTCTCACGATGGACGCTCCATGCTCAGGCTTCACCAGGTCCATCTTCGTGACCACACCGATCGTCCTGGTGCCTAAGGGGTCTACACGCCTACTGGCACGCAGCGCAGGCGAATTGGCAAGATCTACATCGGCGGCGCAAACAGCCAAGATGATATTCGGCTCCCGGATGTACTTGTCGCATAGTCCCGAGATCTTGTCTTTGAGTTCTTCAGGTTGATCCATCGAGCTGATCTGGATATACCCGGGCAAGTCGATGAGCGTTAAGTCGGGAACATGAGGAGAGTGGATTTGAAGGTGGATGGGATCATCTGATACGGCCATTTCAGGGGGAACGGAGAGGTTGAGGTCTGTGAGTGTCTTCTGGATAGTGGAGAACGATGTGATCTTGCCCATGCCTGGCATGTTGGGGAAGACACCGTACTCTGCTGGAGTTGTGGATGAGGAAGGGGCGTTGGCTGGTGTGTGTATCAAGGTCAACTCGATAGGTCGTCGAGTGACCATGTTATCGCCCCTGTCAGCGGCAAGTCAGCTCTGTCACAGCCGGGCCATATAGTAGAACCAGGTAGGTGTCGTACTCACTTGGGCAAAAACTCGTGTCCCACAATGGCCTCAAGCACACTACTCTTTCCTGAACTCTGACTTCCAATCACGACGATGGAAGGCAGCTTCAACGCTTCGCTCTGGTCTACGCTCAACAAGACTGATCTGATCTCGATCAACTTTCTGGTGAGCTGTAAGAGTTGATGTTCGTCTTTACCACCTGGGGCAGGACTGAAAGGATCCGTTCTCTTCTCTTCGACCTCACCGACGACTGCAGCGGCTCCCATCAGACCTAATAACGCTTCTTCGCTTCCCCCTTTATTGTTGTTATTGGGCTCTCCGGGTCCTTCTCCAGGCCGCCATTTCTCCTCTTTTGCAGACCCACTGCTCCCTGGGCCAGACGACTGATCTTTTTGCTGTTGATCCGGCGATCCAGCGAATTGCGATGTGAAGGCGTCCCACCAAGCTCTCGCGCCGTTCCCAAACGCATCAGCCGAGTCTTGTACCCCGCTCGCAGTCTCTGATAATTTGCCTTGTAATTGAGCGCCTAGGGAAGCGCTCATATCTGCCGCTGCTGAGAACGTGTCCGTGGCCGAATTGTACGCCGAGTTGAACTTGTCTGATACATTGGACAGTATTTCCGATGTCGCGCTTCGTACACCTGGGACCCGTTCATTATATTTTCCTCATCAGCAACGGTACCGACGAGAGCTGCAGTATTCGCAACATATCTTGTTCCCGTTGCTTTCGATGATGAATCGTTACTCACCTTCCAACTTGTAGTTTGCGTACCCTAGGCCGCCAGCTCCTATAGCCGCGCCATACACTGGTATTCGAAAAGCGCGGGCCATCGCTCTCGGGATGGACGAGAACGATATCGCTCGAACATGGACATGGCGGGCAGAGGGTACTATTCGAGCTCTAGGAACGAGGAGCGGACGAGATTGGCTGAGGATATACGGGCGAGCGGATTGAGGTAGTCGGCGAAGCATCGTCAGATTGTAGCGTAGGACCGGCGAGCGCGAGGATTGTCACGATGACCTGAACAGTCCAAGCGATTGTCCGTGTGCAGTGGACCTGAACCACTACCGATGTCGGGTCTGATGGCAAAAGACTGAGCAGGCCAGCGCTAGTGGGCGTGTGAACGATAATGGTTGTCCTAAACGATGTATGAATCCCAAGCTCCTGCGCTCATGATCATGCGATCCCATGCCATGATGACGGGAATGTTTTTGGATATATGCATTGCATCCTCTCGGGTCGCGCTCGCACGATGACGAGTGGCAACGGCATAGACACATCCTCCACTAGTCTGGCTCAAGCGTGGCTTCAAATGTAGGGGGTGAATAAAGTACGAGATTGCTTGAGCGAGGGCTACTATATCTAGCTAGGCCTCATTCTGGCACATGTAACTTATGCATTCAGGTGTGCCCTCGTCTCTCGAAGTGCTTCTCTGACTACCTCAGACTCAGCTAATAGCGAGGCATCCTGGCAGATTGTGTGCTCTGGTGATATCTGCACGACTGTCCGTTCTGTGATACACGCTGCCGTCTCACAGTCCTTAGTAATTCTAGTATATTCCCTCCCATATCGTCTCTTAGGCAAGAGATCAGTCCTTCTCTCCTCTTCGTGGAGACCTTCCTCTCCCTCGCAGCCAGCTAGCTGACTCGTAGCATTTTGAAACGGAGGTTTTCTGGCTATTGCTTTACTCCACAGTCCACACCACACTAGGGAAATGCAAAACAGCGTACCTAGTAGTAAGTAAAAAAGTCAAAAGGCCACTAGGCAGGATCAACGGAAAACCCCGCATTGCACTGCCAGCTACGCTATGTATGACGTATATCACCGCAGCATCCCAACCAAGTACCAAGTACTCTCTTCTCTAAGGAACGCAGTCACACCTACCTCACACTGCCTCTTTTTCGCCTCTGTAACAGTATTTATCCACCTTTCTAGTCACTTCTCTCTTATCTCCAGCAACAACATTTTTTACATTGCATTCACATCACACATTCCATAACATTGCCACTTGAGTATCATCTATAACATCTAGACTTACAAGTATCTTAATCAGCACACCATCTATACCATCATGTCGAACGTAGCCAACCCCACCAACCCCGCTCCTTCATCTATCAACCCCGCGGCAGCTACCTCCGCCCCCGGCGCTACCGGTGCTGGGACCGCTGCTGCTGCCGTCCCTTCCTCAGGATACACCATCCACGTATCGGGTCTCGCGACTGAGACGACCGAGGACAAGCTCCATGACTTTTTCTCGTTCTGCGGTAAGCTCGTGAGCGTCAAGAAGAGCGGGAATGAGGCCGACATCACTTTTGAGAAGCTCAGCGCCATGCGAACTTCCTTGTGAGTGTCTTCTGTCCTATCTTGTCCTTCCTGCTCTGGCAGAGAGCATTCAGATCTGGCTCCGCTCTGCCCATATTGCTGGCGGGCAATAGACGCGAACTGACGTGCTGATCGATGATTGTCCTCGTTCGTCTGTTATCTCCCACAGGATGTTGAACGGCGGAACTGTGAGTGAAACGAAGAGCAGTAAATCAGCCAGAGCCAGTCAGCTCATATCTCTCTGCGTGTGATATACACAGCTCGACGGCGCCCACCTCGAGGTCACTTCCGCTTCCGATGCCGAGCCCAAGACTGCCTCCGTCCTCCCTACCGGTGCTACCGGCTCAACGCCCATCGGTGCTACCGAGCACGGTATCAGCCAAGAAGACAAGCCTAAAGTGAGTGGTCAAGCTAGCTCACATGTACCTTGCGATTGAAAGTCCGAAGCAGGCTGACGCTGGACACATGTGAATAGGCTGCTATCGTTGCCGAGTACCTTGCTCACGGTTACGCTCTTGGCGACAACGTGATTCAAAAAGCCATTGACCTCGACCGTAAGTCTAGGCGGATCCAGCTGGTATACACTATCAGAATCCCGCATTGACGTTCACGCGCGTTCATCAGACAAGCAGGGCATCTCTGCTCGATTCTTAAGCTTCTTCAACTCTCTCGACTCCACTGTCGGTAACAAGGTGGTCGGTGAGAACAAGACTGTTTCCGGCAAGATCACCGAGTCTGCCGCTGCTGGTGTTGCCAAGGCCCGAGAAGTCGACCAGCACCGAGGCTTCACCGCCAAGTTCCACGACTACTACTCCAAGGTCTTTGGAACTCCTATCGGCCAGAAGTGAGTTCCGAGTTCTCCCGTTCGGAACATGATGGGCCCGCTGAGTGTTGATTGTGTGCGTGTGTGCGATGGGACCTTTTCGCTGACAATAGGTACGGCAACAGGGTTGTACAGTTTTACACCACCACCCAGAAGCAAGTCTTGGACGTACATGAGGAGGCTAAGCGAATTGCTGTGAGTGTCGCGGGACAAGAACGACCCATTTCTCGGCCCATTGAACCATTATGCTCCGCATATGCTGATGGCGATTCGCAATTGTTTGATGTAGGAGGAGAAGAAGAGGTCTTCCGCTCCCGTCACTCCCGCTGAGCCTGCTCTCGCCGGTACCGCCGACGAGCCCGGAGCCGGTTCTGGCACTGCCAAGGCTGAGGCTCAGGCCAACGCCACTGTTCCTCCTGTCCAGGCCGCTCCTTTCGCTCTGAACCCGTAAGCCGAGCGCGGAGCGCAGTAGAATCCAACGAAGACGCTGAGCGGAGATTGGGAGCACAGAGTTGTAAGACAAGAGAACGAAGGTGCGATTGTTCATTAGCATGAGCTGGAGCTGTGGGCAGGCGGATACCAAGATGATAATATACACCTGAGCCTGAATATGGGCCGGTAATTGTAGAGATAATGAATGAACTTGCATCTCAACATGTCGTGTAGGCGTTACGGGGAGTTCGTGCGTGAATCAAGCAGATTATGCGATGCAATCTACAGAGTTGAAACCGACAATATATCTGAGAGGTGTCCAACAGTGACGAAACAGATACGCATGGAGAAAAATCTAGGCTCGGAAGAGCCATAGTGGGGTGTTTCATCCCGCAGTCCCAGAGTAGTCCTGATCGAGTTATCCTCCTCGTCTCGTCTTACCTAATTGACAAGACGAGTTTATCGTGAGGACGTCACCAAATTGCACTAAAGCCTTTTCTGTATCGGGGTTGACATTCGTCTTCGTGGGGAACACGAAGGACAAAGCAACACTTCCCTTTTAGTCTCTCTTGCTGTTGCCCGAAGGCGAACGAACGAGAGAGGAAGGGACTCTATTAACCATTCTTCGAGGTGTCCCGAAGAAAGGTGACAGAACGACGATACAAGGCGACCCCCCGCACCCATACCAAGTCCCAGAAACAAACCATCCTAACCCATCTCATCTTCTCCAGGGGAGGAAGAAGGATGGAAGGAATGAACGACAACAACTCCATACCCTCCATGCGCGCGGCAGCGACACTTCTCAGGGTTCTTTTTCTTCCTTGTTGAGGTGAAAAGTGGGAGAGAGGGGACGCATTTCTGGTCGGGTGCGACTCGGCTCTTAGCTCGAGGATCTGCTAGGATCGGTCAGATACCTATTCTTTCGAGAAAGAACAGGTAAAAGGGGGGTTGGAATTCCAGGACCTTGGCCCGCTCGCGAGTGGAAGGAGCTTGAACTGACTCGTGAGACTGATGGAACGACAGGTAAGAAGGAGCGCAAAATGAGGAGGGTCAGCTCGATCCATTGGTACGCAGCGTATGTATAGACTAGAGGGATACTGAGCAGCGAAAATGGTGATATTCACAAAAATTAGGCGTATGTGTGTAGGTAGGTGTACTCACGTCAGTCAACCCCTCTGTTCGGGACGAGCATTGTGACCTTGGAGCTGCAACCGCGATCACCCAATAACGAGAAAAGAAGCTTCTCCGTCAGCTGCGCCGTCTCAGAGAAGTGAAACCTTGCAGTATACAAGAGAGTGAATGAGTCGTTGAACATACCTGCGGGACAAAGTGTTGAGGAAAGAAGAGAAGAGAACAGAAGTGCAATCCCAAAAATCAAAATCAACCAACTTCTGTGTACGCAACAGCACAACGCAATGTCATGCCATTTAGATACCACGAGGTTATGCCTCACGGCAATTTGCGGCGTTTTGAAACCATACCTCTCTCCGAGGTGTGTCATTACGTAAGCATTACCCAAAGGGCTCATTTGGCTTTCTATTGCCGCTCGTCTGTTGAGGTACTGCTGTGCCTTCCGCGGCGAGCACCTTTGGCATCGTCACGGAAGGATGGCTAAGGTCAGGTATGTGGGAGTTCAAAGTCTAGATCACTGAGTGATGATCGATCCAAGGTGACGGGAGTATGAAGAGCAGTTCAGTGTGACGCAATTGTGACCTTGAGGCACCAAACGTCGTCGCGAAGAGCAAAAGCGGAAAGGGTGCATGAGCGGTATTTCGTCTTTCAGCTCGTAGAAGTGTGAAGATTGTAGGACGTATATCATTGATGAACGCATGACAACATCTGGCACATCCTCGAGATGTTCCTAGCTTATCATCACTCCTATCCGCAGATCTCGCAGCTTGACCAAGCCCGCATGCACTTTCTTGACTTGGCGGAAAAGGCACTCACTAACGTAGTGTGACTATTTAAGGCCTCATCCCCTCAAGTGATCGACAAAATGCCGCAACGTTCTCAGGCACCGATCGCACCCGGCTCACCCTCTCGGCTCCTCGGAAACTGCTTAAATGGTTTAGACTGCACCAATCAGCGTAGCTCTCCTTGGTCCTGACGAAGCTATTTTCTGATTCAGATACCTTAAGGTTATGTCTGACGGCTTGCTGCTTTGACGAGGATGGTGTTAGTTGGTACAACAGGCTAAGAGGAGACGAAACGAGGTCACTAGGATGGTGTAGCTACTGTAGCTGCTCTGACGAAGATATAAGACAGCCTACTTACTTGCCGACTCTCTTGCTTGCTCCCCCTTTGTCCATCCACTATCGCTACTACACTGATAATCTTCTCCACTCTCGGTGATCCCTTGACCTTGTCACGAATTGATCACTCTATACAAGTCGATCTAGATCTAGATTGTCCTCATTTGCGATTACAATGCTCTCACTTAAAACTCTCTTCGCGGCTACAGCGCTCGCCTCAACTGTCTACGCTCACTTTACGCTTGACTATCCTGTAGGTCACCTATCCCTCTCCAGGTTTTGTTTGACGTTCACCTGCTCTGCTTATAAGTGGTGGGTAGATTATGACAATTTCATTAACCTGCCACTCTGCCTTTGCCTATCTGCTGTAGACTTCTCGAGGATTTGACGACGACAATGAGCCCCAGGTGAGTAGTGTCTTCCGTCTTCCTACCCCTTTGACTGCATGCATATCCTATCAACAAAACACATACCTTGACAAATCCCCATCATGTTGTGTTCACGGTCGATCTGGGCTGATCTCGCTTCCTGGCCATGCTATCCTGCTAGTTCTGTGGCGGATTCAACAGTGTTGAGACTCGACAGCCTTTCCCCTTGGGTCAAGGTCCAGGTGAGCATCACCTCTCTCCCTTTCCAACTGCCACACCCCACATCCCCATTCCCGTGTCATCAGCCACAGTACAAAGCAATCAGGATCTATAAGCTGGCTATCGTTCTACCCTGTGCGGGCGAATCACTGACATGGCTGTAACCCCACTGCTTCCCAGTCCACATTGACTCGCACCACAACCTCGCAACGGTCGTAGCCTTCATCTCCACCTCTTCCAATCCCACCTCTTTCGAGGACTTCAACACGACCTCAAACGGCACCTCCATCCCGCTGGCTACCGACTTCTTCCAAGTCACTTCGGGGGACAAGTGTTTCAATGTCAATCTTGGAGCACTTGGGCTCGGATTGACCAATGGGTCGGAGGTCACGCTGCAGATTCAGTATGATGGGGTGAGTGACGCATCATTATCCACATATTCGTTATGCCCATCAGCGTAGCCTAGGCCATACGCCTACATTTCTGACAGGCAGGAATACTATTTGAGACATTTGGGGCTCATAGTCCCTCCTAACTATATATACAATGCTGACGGGATCTCGCCTTTGCGTATAGGGCGACGGCAACCTCTACCAATGCGCCGACCTGGTCCTTATCGACGGCTACTCTGTTCCATCCAACGAGACCTGCACCTCCGACGCCGCCACAGCTGGTAATGCCACATCATCAGCTACGACTGGAGGCTCCTCCTCCACCGTAGCCAGCGGTAGTAGCTCCGCTACCAGTGCCGCTGCTACTACTAGCAGTGCCAGCGGTGGGTCGAGCGGGGCGTTCACTCAGAAGGAAACCGTCGGATGGGGACTGGCTGGCGCTGTCATGGGTATTGCGACTTTGTTGGTTCTCTGAGCGTGATTGAAAGTTGAGTAGCCTGTTTATCGTGTAGTACCACATGGTTGGGTGTCGAGACTGGCAAGTAACGATCCGATATAGTAGAATTCCATACAGTATATGAGATCGATATGCAAGATTGTTGAACAAAGGCTCAACCTAAACGACACAGCACATCTCATCTCCCATTGTTCATCACGCTCACGCGGCGAGAATCGTCTTATGTCTGCCGTGGGTCGTACATGATGACCACGATTCGGCATTGGCGCCAGCACTCGAGACCACGGGCTAGTGGGCATTGATGATTGTCGTTATCTGATTAATGCATTGCTGTTGTAAGCAAGGTTCAGGTTGATAGATAGCAAGATGTATAAGGAGTTTCGCTAGGTGTGAGAAAAGCCCGAAAAAAACGAGAACAGAAACAGGTCTAAAACAAACGAATTGCAAGAAAAGAACGAAGGCGGTTTGATTGTTCCATCATACTACTACTATTTGGGATACTCTATAATGTTGGATTGCAAATTCTGCCTTATCCCGTCGCGTGCCTGCACGGAAGAACCAAGAAAAGACAAAGGATCAATCAAGTCGGTAAGGTGGTCGTTGTAAGGAGGCCGGCTACACTAGACTACACAACACTAAACTACGCCTCATCGTACAAGTTTCATTTCTCATACCCTCTAAAATACGTTCGAAGAGCATCTAAACTAGTGACTAGTGACTTAGGAGCTCGATCCGACAAAGTAGTTGAAGTTGTATGTAGAGGGCGTGGTGGTGTAGGTGAAAGAGCTGCCAGCGTCGTACGAGGCCACGGTGCTTCCTGATCGGGTGATGGAACCGGAGATGGAGCCGGCAGAGAGAGGGATCTTGAGCTTGCTGAGACCAGCAGAGACGGTGAATGTCTGCGAGCTACCACCAGAGGTGAGGGTGACCTCGGCGCCGTCGGTGGAGAGCACGACGGCGTAGAGGTAGTCCTCGGTGTAGCTCCACCCGGCGGGTCGGCCGGTCGAGTCGGAGCTGGCGGTAGCATCGTGAGGATGAGGTCGGGCCCACATGACGATCTCGTCCTTGGTGATGGTAGGATAAGAGCCAGTCTTGAAAGCGGTAGCGTAGTACTTTGTCAACGAGTTCAGCGCGACGTGGTCGAAGCCGTTGGTCCAAGCTTCAGAGCCAGAGGGGAGGGCACCGGCGATAGGGCCAATGTAAGAGGACTCTCCGTAGTCGTTCCAGGTCAGGATCTCAACAGACTTGACCTTGTCTCGCATGGCGATCAACGACTCCCATCGGGTAGCGTAGAGCCAGTTGTCAGATCGGTAGATCCAGTTCTTGTTCCATCCGCTCACAGGGAAGTGGGTGAAGAAGAAGGGAGAGACGGCGGCCATGTATTCTTTGTCTCCGAGAGCGGCGATGTACTTTTCGTCGGACGAGGTGTCGAGGTCGCTGCCGCCCATAGGCCAACCAGAGTTCCAGTTGAGCTCACCGTCCATCCACGTGTTGGAAGCGAAAGTGCTGGGATCGGAGAAGACGCTGGGTACGAAGAAGATGTTGACACCGGCGTTGGTGAGCTTGTCAAAGAAGGCCTCCTGCCAAGTGGATCCACCAAAGGAGCAGTCAGAACCGGCGAAAGTGGAAACAAGAACCTTGCCCTCGTGCTGAGCCTGAGCGGGGAGGCTGGCGAACTGCTTGACGATTGAGACAAGGTTGTCACCGTCAGAGGAAGAAGAGCACTGAAGCGAGGTCATGTCGAGCGAGAGGAAGAGCTTGAAGCCGCTTGAACCGGCAGCAGAGTAAGCGTCCTTGCTTCGGTCGACTTGCCAGCTCTCCTGGCCGATGTTGAGCGCGAAACCGTCGATACCGGCAGCGGAAGCGACAGAGATGTCCTTGGACCAGTCAGCCTGTCCGTAAGGATAGGTGTTTCCGACCATGTGGTGAGCCCAAACGCTGTGAGCGGAAGAAGACGAGGGCGCGGTAGTGGAGGAAGCAGGGGCAGTGGTTGCGCTGGTCGTGGCGACCTTGGTGGTGGCAGCGGCAGTGGTGGTGACGGAAGTGGCAGTAGTACCGGGACCGTAGGTGGTGACACCGTGAGCAGTGGTGGTAGTGGCCTGAGCGGTCTTAGTGGTACCACCCGTGGCGATCAAAGCGCCCGAGGGGAGGGTCGAGGTAGAGCAGTCGGTCTCGGTTCCGTTGGTAGAGGCAGAAGAGACGAGCTGGTAGAGGTCAAGGGACCAAGCACCGCCACAGGCCTCGGTGTCGAGACCGTCACAAACGACATTAC
The DNA here is from genome assembly GCA_000507405.3 of Kwoniella heveanensis BCC8398. Classification (NCBI taxonomy): domain Eukaryota; kingdom Fungi; phylum Basidiomycota; class Tremellomycetes; order Tremellales; family Cryptococcaceae; genus Kwoniella; species Kwoniella heveanensis. Next base: position 144,483 of record KV700126.1, read on the forward strand.
AAGCGCCGTCGGTGTTGTAGGTGATGTCATCCGGAATCGAGTCACCACAATAACACTCGTCACCGTACTCTGCACCGGCGTACTTGAAGCCCTTGTCCTCACAGAGAGACAGACAGCTGTCCAAGGTCATGCCTGAGAATCCGCTGATCGAGTATCCAGACAGGAGTCGGTCAGATCGATCGTTGGCGCATCCGAGGGAATACCATTCCGAAGAGTCGGTAGCATCAGTGTGAACGGGGAGAGCGGCAGAAGTGGTGGTGGTGGTACCAACGGTGGGAACGGCAGTCACGTCGCTGTTGGTAGCGGTGATGGCGGAGGTAACAGCCTCAGTTCCAGTTTCGGTCGGGACGACAATGAGTGTTCCTACAGAGGTCGTACCGTTCACGACTTCGGTGGTGACCGACTCGGAAGCGGTGGGAACGACAGAAGCGGTGGCAGTAGCAGTGGCGGTAGCTAGGGGTACAGTTCCGGAACAAGCTGCCAGCTCGCTCGAGTTGTACTGGTACAGCGAGAGATACCAAGCGTCACCGCAAGTCTCGCTCGAATCGCCTCCACACGGCCTAGCACAAGTGGAGTCGTCCGCTCGTCCACCGCCCGAGCCGGCGAACGCATCACCGCAGTAACATTCGTCTCCGTACTCGGTACCGGCGAAGGTGTATCCGAGCTTGGTGCATTGCGTGACACAGAGCAACGGCGTCAAGCTCTCCGAAGAGAAGGCGAAGCCGTTGAGGAGTCGTTCATCCTGTGACTCAGTCACACAGCCAAAGTAGGTCCATCCGGCTGGTAAGGCGAGATCTCGCTTCTCGGGGAGTGGAGGTGGTTTCGTCTGAGACATGAGACGTTTGACAGAAAATTAGACGCAGAACATGATCGACAGTCAGTTACTGACAAGGTACATCTTCAGGCGTAATCAAAATGACAAGGTTTACGATTCAGTCATATGAGTGAGGAATACGAGCGGATGGGGTAATGTTCACGAAATGAATTGAGAAAGACATTGAGCAGAACTCACCAAACCGTGCTCGGAGCCATAGTAGTATCTAGCAAGGAGAGAGTGGATCGACCTCTTGGAAGAGGCCAATACGTTGGCAACGTGCGGGTTAGCATGTCGGCCAGGTTTGAGGAGAGGTTTGGCATCGACTGAGGCTGCTCCTGCGAGAGCGAGCAGAGCGACGGTAGAAGCGACGACCGGCGCCATATTGTATAATTATTGAGTATCGACGAGTGGTAGTAGTAATAGGGGGGTTCTTGAAGATGTTCTCAGAGAATCACGCTACAAGCGAGAGTCTTATTTGCTGATGAATGGTTCTGATTCTGGTCTGGAGGGTGGGTTGAGCGGGTTTGCGTGTCAAACGAAGGTAAGGCCGTCGAGGCGTCAAGAGCACCTGGCTCGATTCGAGAAAGAGAAGAAGAAGCGGGAGGGTCGAGGAGAGGAGAAGAGAATCCGAAGAATACACAAAACTAGTTTGTTGTTGAACTTGTCGAAAGACCAATCAAACTATCGATCAGAATACTCAGAACAAGAAGAAAATAAAAGATAGCATTGTCCATCGTCCATGGCATCGCATCGCTGAGTCTTTATTTCTTTTCCATTGCTCTCTCACTTCACGTCCTCGCCAATAAACTACTCACTCTCCTCGACATGACGCGCCGCCCCGCCACCGACAAGGTAAAGGTAGCTGCGCGTCGTATCTGATGAACCTAATCATTTTTTCGTCTTATGGCAAGATCAGGGTTCTGTAAGGAAGTTCAGTTTCGGCTCAGGTTCAATCAGCTCAGGCTCAGGTCCTATCATCGCGTCGTGTCTGTCGTGTCTAAAAAGTTACCCGAAATCGAACAAAAGAAAGATGCCGTAGTGGGAGTACAGTAGATCGGTAGACTAGCAATAGGTGGAGAAGGGGGGGGGGAGAACTGCAAGTAAGCCCGACAGGCTGGCGTTACTTGGCACCGTTGACGCCTAAAGTCTGTCCATCGAGTCATATCACAAGATGGCGCGCGAAGGGAGACAATGTCCGCCATTCCACAACGCAGCGGCAGAGACGAGGATGAGCTGCGGCCATTTTCATTTGATTTTCAGGGAATACCACCCAAAGCCGAGCGACGTTGGAGATGAAGATGGCTGGCACATAAAGATGAGAACGCGACTTGATTTTGACTTTGCGCGTCTTCAGTCTTCATTGCATATTGCGGGTAAAGTAGCATGGCTAGCTGCAGTAAAGCAGGGTTCCTAGGCTCCGGCGCGTCTGCACCTTTTACGTACATACCTGATTCTGTAATCTGAGTCATCCGCGCCGGTATGCATCGATCATCATCTTTCCGAACTTCTGCTGTGAGGACTGGCAAGGTGAAGGAAGGTACATCATCGACATCGACGCGGCGCATACTGGGCCGCTCCGAAATTCTCGCCGACGCGCACAACTAACTGTCTTGAATGTCACGGTATAGTAGTTGCTTCGGTCGTTCCCTTTCGCCCCTCCGTCGTCCGTTACAGGTACGGAGAGTGGTTCATTTACATCTACTTGGACTGTATGACATAAGCTACATGTACATACACCTTTTCGACGCGAATGCACACGTTTCGGCTCGGAATAACTTAGTAACCATAACCATAAAATCTCCAAGACCAATAATACCAATCAATTTACAGTGATACAAGCACAATTTGGATCCTGTGTAAGACTTTGACGCTGGTCACTCAAAGTATCCATAACTTTCATACTGTCTCGATCGTGCCTCCTGTGCCTATCAGCCATACCCTTGGCTTGAGTCCTAATCCTCTCATGCTTTCTTTCTCCTCCTTCTTCCGTCCGATTGATTGATTGATTGGTCGTTCGCTCGCTCCTCACAGGCCATATGCTTTATTGATCTGCGTCTCATATTTCTTGGCGATAAAAGGTCGCGCCAACTTCATCGCTGGCGTCAACATGCCGTTGTCGGGTGACCTGTTCGATCCGAAAAGAAGGTTACAAACGCGTCGTTGTCGATCAGCCAAAAGCTCAAACGTCACATGAATAATTCTCGCGTTTCATGGTAGACGACGAAACAGAACAATGGTTTTTGGAAAAACAGAATTAACGTACCATTCCTCCGTTGTGAGGATCACGTCGCTTATCAGCTCTACGCCCTTCAGACCACCTTTCTTCCCTTCGTCGCGTAACGTTCCAAGAAGATAATTCTTGACGGTCTGGTCTTCCGCCCATTCTCTGGGACCGCCTTCTTCTGGAATTCCGGTCGCCTTGAGTCGACTTCGCATATTCCCCTCGTGCTGCCGGCGTTACAAGGCAGGTCACGTCAAGTCAGGGGCGGGTTTCCAAAGCAAATGTACTACTGACTTACAGGATAGACGATCGCGATTGGGCGAGCAGCGTATGGCGAGGCACAGACGCAAAGCATCATGACCGAGTCTACAAATTTACCTCATCAGCCCAAACCCCTATTACAGCTGAAGACGGATCTAGCACTCACCGCAATGCTTGTAGACCGATTCCAGCTTATCGAGGGCAAGGTATTCACCATTAGAAAGTTTGATCTGATTGTCATGTCAATATCAGCTCCAGTACAGGTGCCTCGGCCTCCAGCTGACTCACAAGATTTTTGACCCGATCTATTATGCTAAGTGTTCCATCTTTGTTCCACTAGAGTGGGCACCACGTATCAGATCCACACAACGTCCCGGAACTAGGCAACACACGCCGAACCCACCTGGCCAATATCTCCTGTCTTGAACCATCCGTCTTCGGTGAAGCTCTCCTTAGTCAGTGTATCCTGCTTGTAGTAGCTGCTCTCGATTTGTCATTAGCCCAAGTTGTGTCATATATCAGCAGACTCACCCTTGGAATACGTTAGGACCTCTCAGCCAAATCTCGCCTTGCGGTATAGCATTACTGTTGAAGTAGCCCGCCTCGGGATAATCTGCAAAGCGATTTAGCAACATCGTTCAGACAGCTTTGGAATCTGGTTCACCTTGCAGCTTGGCTTCGCATGATGGACCAAGCACTCCTGAGCTGCCCAGTTGATTGTATTCAAATGTTCCGATGGCAGCCATACCACATGTCTCGGTTAGGCCATAGCCTAAGGTTGACAGGTCAGCTTATTCAGATCAGAGAGATCGGGAAGCGGGTACTCACCAAGGAGAACAGGCACCATCACCGTTGACATGAATCTCTGAGTTTCATGACTCAATGCACCTCCTTGAGATCAATGTCAGTATATAGCCAATTAAAGTCCCATTATGTCCAATGCTCACCTCCGGAGATCGCTATTCTCAGACGACCGCCAGTCACTGCCTTAATCCTGCCGAACAGTAACCTATCGATAGCCGCGGATAGGGGCCATGGCAAGGTCTGCTTGCCAGACACCGCTAGGTTGAAGACCGCAATTGCCGCTGGACCCGCATCGTTCAATTTCTTCATCATGCCTTTCCTAGATGAGAGCAACGTAGCATTTCAGTTGTTGCCTTTACTGATCGTGAAGCAGATCGCTGGCAGCTCACCTGATCATTTCGAAGATAGCAGGTACACCTGGTAGTAAGGTCTTCATTTCTCTTTCAATCAGCGTTGTACTAGTCTCCAACCGTGTGGACTGGACTCACCGGTCTAAGTGCTTCAAAGTCTCCCTGACATCCTCTCACACTATCGCTCAAGAGGGTCTTCACCGACCCGTAGCCAACGGGCACACCCAAAAAGTACAAGGTGAACTCCAGGAACTGGCAGGTAAGTGGGTCAGTCAGCCTACATCCAAGAGACGGGACCTCTGTGACCAATCAGCTCACTTGCTCGAGGATGTGAGATAGGGGAAGATATGCCAACAGCAGGTCGGATCTGGAAAATCCTTTGCCCCACAGCATCACAGATCCAGCAACTGATATATAAGATCGCATAGTCAGCTTATATGTGATCACGACACACGCATGCATAGGCAATGATGGGGGACGGCCACATACTGGAGGCTATGATGTTCCCATGAGTAAGAAGTACGCCTTTGGGTGCACCAGTCGAACCGCTCGTATACATGATGCAAAACAAATCTCCCGCAGTCGGTTTTGATCCAAAATCCTGGACCGGCTTGTCGACCCCTGTTTGTTTGAGTTGGTCGTATGTGAGGACCCGGCCACCTCGAGAATCCAACACTTTCGATAATTTTGCTACCGCAGACTGACCCTGGCAAAGGTGAGCGAGAGAGACTCGGAAGCATACACAGCAGCTGGACAGCTTACCTTATCCGCCCTCTTTCCACCATCATATACCACATACCTGACCCGTCCGGCACGTTCGATGACTCTAGATATCAATCCCAGTTGTTCCTCTCCGCAAAAGCAAAGCTCCACTTCCGGCTCCACCAAGCTCGTGAGCAGTCCCTCCTCGCCCAACGTCGTGTAGGCGGTAGTGATGACGTGCCCGAGTCTCGCGAAAGACTGGGACATGAGTTGCCAATGCAAGCTCGTATCTGCGTAGATTGATACGCGGGGTCGAGAGGGAATGGAAGTGGCGAGGCCGGTGAAGCCGATGTTGACTAAACCTGAAGTAAGGGCTTTACAGCTCTCGTCCAGCTCGGTGTATGATACTGGTACGGGGTCTGAAAGGGTGAAGCTGGAGGAGCGTTAGCGTCAGCTAGAACGTACCTCAAGTACAATAGCATGATCTCGGAGATGATGACCGGAGGTGTATCGGTACACTCACTACTTCCAATTTTTGGTTTCTTGGCCCGATCCATCTGATTTGGGAACTACCTTCTCTTCTTCGACGATATCGACCACGTCCCGGTAATAACAAGCCGTTTCATCGCCGTACTTCTTAGCCTAATGATAGCCAGTAACCAGGGAAAATACTTCAGCACCTGCCTCCTTGGTGACACACACAGATGTACGATACCATGCGCTGCATGTTCAAGTAGGGTGTGTCCAAGATGGACTCACGCAGTATGAGAAGATATCGCCGACAACAGTGACTTCGTCTCCGGTTGGTCTCGTAACAAGCGTTTCGGGGCTGAGATGGCTTCGTCGGATCGAAGGATCCGAGGCCAGCTGGACCGTAGCCGACTTCGTGCCCCACCACATCTTTTACCTTGCCTTGCCGACTCCAGTGAGTAGATGGGGATTTAGTTGTCTTCAAGGTCCCGACTGGTCTTTGTCCAGACAGGTGAAGAAACGGGTGGTATACGTCGTCGAAGTCGTTCGGTGGCCCAGGTGACTGTAGTTTGGGTCTTGTAGCACGTGGACTGTTCAGCGCTCGAGAGCAATAATGATCTTGGTAGTTCTGAAGCGATGATTGACTCGAGCGAAGGAATGTATCGCCGTTGACGTTGACATTGACCACATTGTCTATGGCCAGTCACTGACATGGACGGTGTGAGTAACCGCATCCTGCATACTGACCTGACGCATTCCACCGCATTTCATTTCATTTGCATCCCGGCCGATCGGGCTATCCCGTGCCTGACTTCATCATACCTCGATTCATGTAACTTATCAGCGTCCCAGATTTAGCCACGCATGGTGTGCAGTGGTGACGGTGCATGCATCTAGAGAGTTCTCATCTCTTTACGTCTATTACAACAGGTCTCGTCCAGATGTAGGTGCCCCAAGTCCTTGCTATTCAAGAGGTGGCAATAAAGCAGTGTCATGTAATGTAATATACAATAGGACGGCTCTCGCGGAGCATAGATGAGAGCGGTAGAGTCATGCAGGGTATAAGAAATGTAGCCAGAGGCAGAGGGATCGTTCCCTTGAGCCACTTAGTGATTGAACAAGTATGCTACTCGCGCTATCTGTCAGGTATTGGATAAAGCGCTTGCTCATCTACGCGAGCCGACAAGGAGAGTCTGGGCTTAGAGAGCTGGAAAATTACCGACTAAAGATGTATAACCCTCATCCATACATCGCCTCGGCGTACGCCTGATCCGAAAAAATCAACGGCGGTCAGCATCGTCTGTCAGATCCAGCGTACCGCTGCTGCCTCTAGACTCACCTCGTATTCTTCCGTACTCATCAGTTCGTGGTCTTCGTCTGTCACGTCCTCGATTCGCCTCGGTATACCGTTGACTGCGATCCCCCAAAGCGTGATCCGGTAAGTTCAGTGAGTTCGCGCTCAACATCAACTCCACCCGGTCGACAGAGGGGTAACAGAGGCTGGGACAGTTGTCGACGTGAGGCTGCAGAATGCTGATCACTCACCCATGACCGTCTTGCCAGTACCCGATTCTGGTATGCCTTGTTCCATTGCTTCAGCACCTATCGGGGTGACATCCTCCATCCCATCCTCATCATCCTCTTCGTCGCCTTCGTCTTCAGTCACCCCGAGCACTCCTGCTACAATCTCGGGCTCAGTCTTGACTTCTACCAATCCAGCTTGCGCCTCGGCTGGCCCTTCCCTTCCGGAGGGCACGTCTTCTTCTGTACCGTCCGCGGCTGTGCCATCGACCTCGCCCTCACCGAGAATCTCATAGTGAGCAGCAAGACTCTCGTCCTCGATGTCTTTCTCTCCGACTTTTCTTGACCTGAGCCGTTCTTCGAGCATCTCACGACGTTTTCTGTCTGCCAGACCGAGTGTCGTGGCCTGACCTGTCACGGTAGAGTGAGTGTACCAGTGCGGAAGGGCGTTTTGTTCTCTGCGCAGGTTCCGGTTTACAGGTGAAACAGGTTAGGGATGTCAGTGTTGTGCTCGTAAAGGCGAAAAGCATTGGGCGGAGGTAACACATCAATGAGTGTTTCGAATTTGACCAAGGCGTTCACATGTCATGCGGACCCGACTCCTCTTGCCGTCGAGGACAGACTTACCTCTGCTTTTGAGCCAATCTCTCCTTCTCTTCCTGATCCTCCTCTTGCCCAATGACGACCTCAAACCTCTTATCCGCGTCATCTCCCATCTGTCCATCCTTCTGAGCAACAGAAGTCTTCACATTCTGCGCGATCCACGCCACGATATTCAGCGCGGGGATGTTCACGCTTTCCACGGCTTTCAATGCGTCTCGTATGGGTGCAGTGGCGATGTTGAATCGCTGCATCGCATCTTGGGCGGTGGTGTTGACGCCGTTCTGCGAGACGGTAGGATCGTGTTCTATGAGTTCGGTCGAACAGTCCTCGCACTTGAACGAGTTGGTGAATGGGTCGAAAACGTTCGAGAGGTCTAAAGGGTCGTACATACGGCCGTCCATAGGGCAGATGTATCCCCTGTGGCCTACTTCCTGTGTGTAGGGAAAAACGCGAGTGCAGGTTGCATGCATGTTAGCGCCGACCTTGAAGGGGAAGACAGAGCGTTGCGGGAAAGCCCTAATCCGCTCACCTGCTTGATCTTGTCGTCGATATCCTTCCGCATCATCGCGAGCCTATATTTGACGACATCCGCAAACTCCCTGTAATCAAGATACCAATAATGCACATCCTTCGTCCTTTCCCTCTCCTGGATGATCGGTTTCCCATCTTTGTCCACAGCTCCGGGTTTCCCTGCCACGCCATTCTGACCACCGCCCGGTTTATTGTTGGAAGCCTGCGCTTGCGCTTGCGCGTTCAGTTGTTTCAGACGCCATTCGGGTATGGGCACTTTCTCCTTGTTCACGTGTCTGCATAGCAGCAATACCGAACCGCTCTTGTCAGGCACTAATTAACCAAAGATTTTGAAACGATGTATCGAACAGGTATGACATTATGACTTGATGGGACATGCAGGAAGTTCGAGGGAGTACTCACCTCCTCAACAATCGATGAAGACCAAATGTTCCCATATACTTTCGGACCTCTGGCGTCGTCAATCCAAGCTTATTCGCCAATTCGAGTTCGGTCGTACTGGGCGTTCCAAGCGCCCATGCGACTAGGCATCAGCAAAACAGCAACGCCCACCAACGATGCGGCCCTACCTCTCCGTGGTGCATGTGATGCCCAATGTCTTCCCAGTCAGCAGGGCGAGGCGGACACTCACACATTATCGTGAACCATCAGCTTGAGGATAATGATGTACGGAGTATCATAGAACGCATAAGCGACTTGATAGACGAGGTTCGCGCATAGCTTTCTGATCTCGTCCGAGGAAAGCTGCTGAGACATGGCGCCAAAGTCGGTGAGTCGCGCTTGCGGCGGGGCTCACAGGTCTATTGGTCGGAGCGTACGTGGACTCGCGTTGTTCTCGAGGGGTTGGGACATCAACGAAGAAAAAGCGATTCTCTGGCTTGTTGTTGAACGCTACATAGAATGGCTATGTACAACGTTAAGATGCCAGTCACGTGACCTCAGTGCACCAGCTTCCAGCGGAACCGCGAAATCGAGACTCGTGCATCACTGGAACCGATCTAGTGGCATGCGGTGATGATGAGCATCATGATTCCTTGACGTAACTAGTTACTCGTACAGTAACCGATCTGACCGACCGATCGATTGAAATGACGGCTTAGATACGATACGATTCAGCGAGCCAGCTCACACGATCTACGAGAATGTGTGTATATGTATATGTATATGTATATGTATATGTATATGTATATGTATATGTATATGCTCCATTGCAGTCCTGATTTAGCGTGCTATACATCTTTTCTTCATTCCTTTACTCTGCCTGCATCCCGACACTCGAGCACCATTACCTCACAATGCCAGCAGACCACCCAGAGACCGTACGACCGGCTACGAAACGAGTCCGATCGGACCAAGACCACTCGAAAGCAGAGACCAAAGCTGCCGAGAAGTCAAAGGAAGAGCAAGATCCCGATCACCCCGATGCCAACCCGGACAAGCATGAGGACGATGAGTGGCTGAAGGTGCCTCCCTTCTCCGTAGGGAAGAGCAGGGATGGATGGGAGACCAAGTGGAGGGAGAGCTGCTGGTGTGGGAAGAGTGAGTGAGAACGGTGCATTACGTGCTTTGACTGTGGACTTTACTTCCATAGTGTGTGGGGTGAGGTCCGTGGGGTGGGGAAGCTGAGTTCGTTGTTGTCTAATGGCTCGATCGCTGGGTAACGAGAGCGAGTGCGAGAGAGCGGTTAGACACCATGACGATATGCGCCATGATTCGGTCGATAGCGAGGGATTAGTCTTTGATAGGGTAGGGACGAGACGTAGAGACAGTCAGCCCATTTTGGAGACGTCTAGCTAATGGGTGTTGTTTGGGTCGATCTTTGCAGCTGCATTCGTGTACGATGCAGACCCATTACAAGCCAAGTACTGTCACTGCGAAGACTGTCAGAGGCTGCATGGTGAGCGAGGCTCCTCATACAAAATGCATCGCTCGCTCTATATATACCCTTCAACTCGACATCACTCACAGTACCCACCTCACGGGTACGAAACGGTGCCTCTCACCCCCGCCTCGAAGGCACGACGCTGATAGGATGTGTGATATGGCTATTGTCTTTCTTCGCGCCTTCACAGGTGCCCCGTTCCAGCACGCCGCTGTCTTCAAGAAGGAGAACACCCGCCTCGACTCTAACCCCGAGTGGATCGGTTTCCTCTCAGCTCACGGCGAAGTCCACCCCCTCTCTTCCACGCCCACGCCCTTACCGCGCAAGATCTCCTGTAGGGCATGCGGCAGTCCATTGATGGACGAAGGTCGAAACATGATCATGGCTTTCCCGCCTGCGTTTGAGTGGACTCGAACGCACAAAGAAGTGAAGCACGCTAAACCGGACGAAAGCAAAGGCGATTCTGGGAAGAAGGATAAGATTGGTATGCCAGAGGAGTTTAGGGCCTCTTGTCATATTTTCTATGAGAGACGGTGCGTTGACATCAAAGATGGGCTCACGAAGTGGAGGGGCCACAAGGAAGAGTCGGACAAGATGGGCGATGATGAGATCTAGGATAGGAGAGGGAATGGGAGGAACTGTGTATATGCCCAGCGAGGGGTTGATCGAAGTCAAGTACATTCTGCGGAATTGGATCACGGGACGGTGTTGTAGCCATAGATTGAAGATGCAACATAAAGCAAAGACCAGAATACCGTAAATCATAGTAGGCACGGCGCATGAATCGCGCGTAGTGACATGTAGAGATCACCGCAGCATCTTCGAGTCGAAGGCACCAAAGGTCTATGCCTAATGGCACAAGCATGTAATGATGGTACTGTACGGGCGTATGATTTGACCTGCGGATGTCGTCGCATGTCTATTGGCTACTCGTTGGCGCGGTGGCAGTGAGTGCAGCTTTGGCAGCTTCTGCCGCTTGTCGCCGTTGAGGAAGCCACGAGAGCAGGACATTCTGAATTAACGAAAAGCCGATCGAGGTCACCCAATAAAGCACAACGCCCTGTAATAATCAACAAGATACGACGATCCCAAGATCAGCTTCTCATCCTCCTTTGGACCATGTATAGAACGCTGCGATCGACCCTGCACAAGCTGGATCGGATGTCACACCAGCAACGGGCAAAAGGCGAGGACCGTCGTACATTTCGGAGAACTGAAAAGAAGAAGCTGTACTCACGGCAGGCATCTGACTCGCGATCATCCCGAAACCAAGCGCACTGAACCTAAGGACGCCCGCCATGAAATTCCGTCGCAGCTCCTGTTGTCTTGCCGGTGTGAAAGCCTGTCTCGACCGCCGCCCATTCAGATCCGCATCGACGAGTTGTTTGGCCGAGGATGGAAGGGTTTCTTGTTTGGCACGAGAGGACGCTACTACCTGACGGGCGCTTCTTGATTGTGATCTGCTCTGTGAGCTCGATGAAAATGGAGAAGTCGATGAGGTAGAAGCAGTCAAGACAGATGAGGAGGATACAAAGGTCGTTGATGATGTAGAGAGGCTACGCGATCGTGTTCGCGTCGTTGTCGTTGCTGAAGTCGATGGTGCTGGCGTCGAGATTCTAGATGGCGTGCTAGTGGCTGTTCGAGGAGCGAAAATACTTGGCTCTCGAGGTGCCGCAGGCGAAGACCCAGGGGGAGCTCTTTGGGACTGCTCTGATCCACTATTCGAAGGCGTAACAAAGGACTCTTTCCCTTCTCCTTCTTTGACTCTCACAGCTTCTGCCGCAGAATCAGCCGCCGCCTTGTTTCTCCTGCCGACCAATTCAGCATTGCCAAACGCCATGCTCATGCCCACCAGCGGTAAGATCCCATATGGGTCCACCTCGCCAAGCTTTTCGAGCCAGAGAAAACTCTCGTTGAACACGGGGGAAGAGGGTATCTCGAGCGTCTTTCGGATTGTCAGGGATAGGGTTACGAATATTGGTATGTGGACCAGGAGCGGGGACCAGGTCGTTATCGTGGGGTTGGTGCCGTGTATTCTGTGCAGGGTCGACTGGGCTTTTGCGAGCTGTAGGAAAGCAGCCAGCATCAGCCATGACGTCTGCAATGACGGGGTCACCTGTATTGTACCTGTGCTAGACGGGAAAAGGCTAGAGTATGTCGCCCGAGGGGTTGCCCAGCTTTCCGCACAGTCTCGTTTTGGCTGATGGTGTCCACCAGGTGCAGTATCAAGCAGTATGGCATTTAGTACTCACCTGACGCCGCAGCTCAAGCAAATACTGATCATAAGTCAGCCCCTTCTTCCTACTTTCTCCTGCGAGAGACTTTGCCAGCTGCTCATTGATGACCTTCATTTTCGGATCCACGAGCCTCCTAGCTTTGAGGGCTCGTTCTCTCTGCCAAAGCGATATCGGGAGCGTGAACACCGTTCTAACGAGTAGAGTCAGAGCGATTATGGTAGCGCCGTATCCGAAGGGATGAGGCATAGAAAGGAGGAACGAGGACAGGGGGTCGATTAGAGGGTCAAATATCGTTGAGAGGGGCGTGAGAGCGTCGTCGGTCGTGCTGGCTGTTGTCAGAGGCAGGTCATCGGAGAACGACGGGAGAGGCGACGACGATGCTTGAATGGGGGTAGAGCTGTCTAGGGACGATGATATTATGGGTGTGGAAGATAGCCATCGAGATGAGGCCGATCGTCCCGGCCGCCGTGCGGAGGATGACAAGTGAGGGCGTATTCGAGTGGAAAGGGCGGAAGGAGGGGTGCAATGACCAGGGATTGAGCTTGAGGTTGATGCATGGTATTTCCGTACGGCGATAGGGCTTCGTGTCGAGGCAGGCGACTTCTTGATCTTGATGAGACCGGAGTAAGAGCCAGCGAGTGATTGTGAAGGCCCGCAAGAGAGGGTAGACCTGAGAATTGGTCCTCGGACCAACGAAAACAACGGAGACGAAGGACTGCTCGTAAGAGCGTTGATTCGGCTCATCGTAGCCGTTACTCTATTTCTTAAGAATCTGTGTATCCCTCTTGATCTGGAAGAGACTTTACCGCAGTCTTGAGGAGCGAGCTTGCGTGTATTCCGCTGGGATGGCGAAGCTCGTTATACTGTTGGTATAAGTGGGTCACCTCGTCCAAGTCCAAGTGAAGAGAAGACATTAGTAGAGCTGGCGTCGAAGAATTCGATGCCGTCGGCGAGCTCCGAACCCCTGTTGACTGCTACCCCGCTACCTCTGATGCTACTGCTAATCTCTCCAGACTCCGCTGCATCTGCTTCTTACTGAAACCTCTTGCCAGGACCTTCAATCTGCCAGGCCAGGCCAAACGTGCGACTTGGTAGCTCGCTCGTTTTTCGATTCACCTCGCGCGAGATCATCCATTGCGAATCCCAACCATTGCTCGGGAAGACAGTAAAGACAGTACAAAGTTCCGCAATCACTTTGCACCCATGTCCTTCCTCGCCCTACCGACGTCATCACGCAACTCTCCCGCCCCGGCCTCCTCTGCATCTCCAAAGAGGAACGGCGGTGGCAATTCGAAGAAAAGGCAACTCGATCGATTAGTGCTTGACGAAGAAGACGATGTCGATGACGCCGATTTGATCGTTGTGCCGACCCGGAGGAGGGTGAACGAGGATTATGACGAAGACGAGGATGACGAGCCTGATGCGGACGCGGACGCGGATGTTGATGTGGAAGGCGACGCGGATGGCGAGGTGGACGGAGAACCCGGGCAGGAAGGACGAAAAGCACCGGGGAAAGGCGGGGCCAAAGGAAGTGGTGGTGCTGGCGGATCAAGAGAGCATGATAGTAGAGCGGAGAGTAGGGCCAAGATTGCCAGAGGACATGAGATCGACAGGAAGGGCAAGAAGAGGCGTGCGGAGACTTTGTGAGTGTCTTGAGACCATCATATAGTTGATTTGTAATGTTCCATCCGGCTTGCCACGTCGCTCTCTCTGAACAGCCAATCCATCTCGCGACAGCATCTTATTTGGTGAACACAGCATTTATGTTTGCAATCACTGCAACGCTTGCTCACTTAATTGGACCTATTGTACTGGAGATGTTTTTGAACATTGACATTGGCTGACGAATAAGCCGCCTCCATCTAGCCTTCTGCGAGATCAACTTGATCCAGACCAAGCCAAGCGATTTGACACTTTCAGCACGGTCGCTATCAACAAGAACGCCATCAAGCGAGTACGTGCAATGTCCAATATCCATGTGCATCTAGAGATCAAAAGTCATGGTCGCGGACGGATAGCCTTGTCCTGGAGCAGTGATCGAGGAAAACAGCTGATGCGATCATCGTTGTGTTACCTCTGTGCCATGCTTGCCCTCGCGTGTAGCTGAATCGAGATCTGTACGACCAACATTGTTCGCCGCAAGTTTGTATGGTAGTAGCTGGTATGGCCAAGATTTTCGTTGCTGATGTCATAGAGCTCGGTGAGTTTTCAAAAGTCTTTTTGCATTTGAAGCGATCCTGTGCAAGGCTTGGTGTGGTGTGGTCCATGTCGCCCATGTCGCCCTCCCGAATTTCCTACTTTCTTCTCGCCCATTGCGATAATGCGGGTCTGACCCAACGTTCTATACACATAATCACGACACCGTGAGGACAAGTTCCATACCGTTACTGACTTTTGCTATCCAAACACACCGCATCTTCCTCACATATGATATACACCTGATATTGCAACCCATTCGCTTATCCTTATCAATATACATCCATTCGCCCCGGTCTATTCATTCGCATGACACAACGCGTGCCTTCCTCCGTCCCAACGACAACAGCCCTAGATCTCCAACCATATTCAGCCCATCCTACAGGCCCACTACAGCCCTATCACCTAAAACTCGCGAGGATGCAGTTGGAGCAGCGTGGTCTTTTGGCCGACCAAGCTAGATCTGGTGGTCTGAGGGGGAAGAAGGGGCTTTTCAAGAGAATATGAAAACGGGGTTCGAATGCAAGGACATTTGGTTGGTTGTATACTGTATGTCTGTATCATAGCGGTCGACTTATCATATGAACTTCATGTACCACCATGTATGTACCCATGTGTTTCACTCGTCAACATACACAAATATCTGACCAACGCCCCTCCACCCCTCGCCTTCTCTCGCTCCCCTCCCCTTTGGCGGCTGGGCGGACGAATCCCGCATCCTGCTTCTGCTCATGCTCATGCTCGCACTTCCGCTTCAGATCGACTTTGACAGCTACCGTACAGCTAATCTTCTACATGTATCAGGAATGATAACGACAGCAACACCAAAATTTCATCACAAAAAGACCTGGACCTAAATGACGATCTGCTGAACACAACGTGCCACCTCGCTATCTGTATCTGCTATCTGCTCTCT
The DNA here is from genome assembly GCA_000507405.3 of Kwoniella heveanensis BCC8398. Taxonomy (NCBI): domain Eukaryota; kingdom Fungi; phylum Basidiomycota; class Tremellomycetes; order Tremellales; family Cryptococcaceae; genus Kwoniella; species Kwoniella heveanensis. Next base: position 159,995 of record KV700126.1, read on the forward strand.
GCTTCGCGAGCCGTTATGTATGACCTGTTATAACTATTGAAAATATCCAGAGTGTATACATATTGAAATCGCTGAGGAAAGAAAAGGAGATGGAAGGGTATATTATATTGTTCTTTCTTTTCTTCTCACTGCCTGTATTTATCGATAACCAGGAAAATCTTGACTACTATTTACATGTACGGGGTCTTCCACTTCATTCGGCTAGGTTGAACGTGACGTGACGTGACCAAGATCAGATTTCGCGCCTCTGGATTCCTCTTCATTGGCTTTCTTGTAGAGTAGCCCTCATGTGCCCAGCTCTGGCTCGTCTAGCTCGCCTGCTTCTGATGGTGCGCAACCTCTTCCAATCTCTGCTCAAGCCCTTTACCAAGCCCTTCTCTCTGCCACTCGCCTTCACCAAAGCCCAGACCGCCGAGCCTTCCTCCCCCGGCGTTGCCCGCATCCCAGCTAGCTCTGGGTTGGATAGTATGTCCAGCCGCAGGAGCACCGACAGCGCCTCCGAGAGTTGGAGGAGTGGATGCGCTCATCGCCGCCAGGGAGGGGCTGTGGGTGTGGCCTTGTCCTCCGGGTAAAATATTCGAGGGAGATCCGATGACTGGCGATCGAGTGGACATGGAGGGCGAGACTGTTCCCGGCAGATGGTCGGGCGAGAGATTACCGGATGTGATATCTTCCAAAGAGGTGACCTGCGTGGGCACAGAGAGTAGAAGATCGTTGTATGACAAGTAAGAGATGCGGTGTTTGCTCTTGTTGGGCGAGAGGTGGGATGGGATCGCCGCAGGAGGAGAAGAGGATGAAGCTGGTCCAGCGGGCAAGCCTTGACTCTGGCTGACGATGGAAGAGGGGCTGACGGGGCTTGGCTATCAAGGTCGTAAAGATGTTCGGTCAGCTGGTACTCTCTCGGCTGGAGAGAGGTCATTAAAGAGCTCAATAGCATTGGTAGCCATATGCACAGAGAATATCCCCGTGTCACACTCACCTCGTCCATGGGCGAAGGGACCCTATCTTCCACTCCGGCTCCAGCTTCTACTGATGGAGCTCCTGCAGTGTCAACCTCCTCCAGAGCTTCCCTCACGCCGGGACCTGAGTCTGTGCCAACACCTGGAGCAGGAGCCGATGCGGCACCACCGAACGCCCAGCCGCCCGGAAGAAGTGGTCCAGTGCTGATTCTCTGAGGCATGGCCGGTCGGGGTACACTCGCCGTGAAGCCCGTCACCGGGCCTGGGCCGGAGGTCTTCCCGGCAGTGGGACTGGTCTGTCCCGATGAGCTTGCGCCGGAACCTGGGATAGAGCCTGATATCAAACCCTGCGCCTGTCCACCGATGGTGTTTGGCGGTAGACCCGAACCCTGCTGCTGGTTGCTGAGTTGACCAAAGATCGGCGGAGACTGAGCAGGCGAAGCGACAGAGGAGGTCTTGGAGGCGATACTGATAGGACTTGGCGATCTAGATTGCACAAATCCGTGGGGTCCCGAAGATACCTTCCTGCCCGCCATACCGGGCAAACTGGACGAGCTTTGCCTGGCCATGCCCAACCCAGCACTGGGGGCAGGAGCTTCGATTTCTAGCCCATCGAAACCTCGACTGAGACCGTCTCCAGCCGTCAAAGCTTCTACCGCGTCATCCAAGACGGCCGGTACAGTGTGATCCAGAGCTGAGCCATGGGACAGGTGGGAGAGCCGGCTGGCCTTGTGACTGAGTGTATGGGCCTGATGAGGTGGATTGGGGTTGAGCGATAAAGAAGCAACGGGTGGAAGCTCTATATCTCGCTCGAATATCGCTGAGCCGGAAGAATGGATTGAAGAAGGCGATGAAGGCCTTGAAAGGTGGTGGCCATGGATGGGCACTGACGCGGACGGCGTGCCGATTCCAGAGGATCGAGGGATAGGGTGTTGAAGTGGTGGAGGAGAGCCGAGCTCGGAAGACTGAGATCTCGCCTGATTCGGTCGAACGGGGGAGGCGTCTCGTGATGAAAGGGGCGAACGAGACCGTTGGGGGGTCCTTGAGCCTCGCTGGCGAGGGGTGAGCGTCGCCGAGGGTTCTCGCGGATCCGCTTGGGGTGGCGGCGGGGGCAGGTCGACAGGAGCTGCAAGTCAAAGGATGAGCATTGGCCTTGGAGTCAGAGTCAGGAGACGAGGTGAAGCGGGTGAGAGCTCGAATGGGTGCATAAATACGACAAAGGGCCGACTTACCGAGCTGAGCGCCAGGAGGGACGAGGGTCATGGTGTATGAATTGTGCGGATTATGTCAAAGAGCGACGAAGGTGGAATTGGGTTGAGGGATACTTGCGAAGGTAGAGCGATTGATGGGAGAGGACGAAACTAGCCAAGTCTTCCTCGCTGCGAAGCAAGTCGATGCCATTCAAGTGTATATATTATGTTGCTGCTGTGAAGCGGACGGTGCAGTGTACGTGTGTATGGTTAAGTGGACGAGAAGGATGTGTGTATGTACGTTTCGCAGGAGGATCGCTTCCTTGACGAATTTGGCTTATATTTGGTCTCAACTTTACGCGTGTGACAGTAGTTCGAGGTCGAGGTGATTTAAGGACGATGCGTGGGGCCCGCTGGTGATCGCAGAGCACAGCCTCACATATAGGGATTAGACTCGGTCCAGAGTCCAGATTGTAGGCCGTTGGTGTCGGTTATCTATCGAGAGCAGCGCTTTGAGCCTGCGTAAGGGTATTATATCATCGAAGAAGGACCTGCTTGCGATATGCGCGGACAATGCTGTTCTCGAGGATGGTTGGATGGGTGAGATATGTTAGTTGTCGTGTTATGTATGATGTAGTATGTTAAAGGAGAGCTGTGTATGGGCAGCAGTAACTCGTAATTCACGCTATGAGTATGCTCAATGCGTCACCAAGCTACTGTAAGGTTTGGTGGCTATGGTGGTGGTGGATATGAGGATGGACCGAAACCGGTATCTTAGCGTGGCATCAACAACCGGAATCCTAAAAGACGATACAAGCTTGAGGAGGGGGAGGAAATAACTAACGTCTAGATACAGCTCAAATCCATTTACGTAACAGTTCCCGCCAAAAGTTGGTGAGCAAACGAGTTCCCTTTGCTTGGGTCGACCTTCCAATAATCATGATGCATCTCTTCATGCGATGATTGCCTATCGGCTTGAACACATAGACATAGCACTGCATTCACATACTTTCAACTCTGAACACGTGAGCCTTCAACACTAGGAGCGACCAGGACCTCTGACAAATACATCGTCGACAAGTAGAATCGAGCTCGAACTCTTCTCATTTCACTCGCTATGCCATACCAACCGAATCACATCTTCAAGGGGGTCGTAACGAAAGTGGGAGCAATGAGGAAGACGGCCACAGTAACGGTGAGTATCGCGCAGTAGGGTGCGCCTCGCTACGGCTGGCGCTCTTGATACGTCGACCTCTTCGAATTATGCCCAAGCGATACGATAGTATGGTTTCATGCTGGGACCATCTTTTCGTGGCTCGTCGGTCTTCATCGATGGAGATGGAAAAATCGAGGCTTTCTCTTCGCAATGTGGTCGATGTTGATGAATCATACACAAAGATGCTAATAATGTCCGCCCATTGACATCTCACCATGTCCGTCCGTTCTCACTTCTAGGTGGAAAGAGTATTCGAACACCCCAAGATTCTGAAGGAGATCAAGAGACATAAGAAGTATCTGGTGCACGACGAGAACGAAGGTGAGTCGCGGACACTACTGTTTTCCATGCTAGCGGCGGTGCTACACGTCGTCAGGGACCTTCGCACACGATCGAATGATGCATAACTAAGAGGCTTTCGCTGACCGACCTGCAATTCGATCTTATCCTTCATCTCTCTCCCTTGATTATCCTCACACATTCACTCACACTATACCTGCGACGACAACTACAACTCAAACTCTAACACCGGAATCGGCTATGATTTTATCCACTCCAATTCACAGTCGCCCGACTAGACGACAAAGTAACGATCATCCACGGCGCCCGAACGTCCCGCCGAAAAGCTTTCAGACTCCTCTCGATCGACGCTAGAGATACCACGAGACACGGCGGCGATTCCGCATCACAATCGTTACCCGGTCCGAGCGAGATAGGGGCACCGAAGTTGAAGCCCAGGAAAGAGAAAGAGCGGGCTCAGGCTGGGGTGCTGGAGAGCTTGAAAGAGTTGAGAGGGGATGGGGCGGCTGTTGCTCGATGATCGGTTATCAATCTTCGAATGGAGCTGAGCGATGTATGATATCAACGATACATTGATACCTTCGATTTGCTCAGAGCCGAAGAGAACACAAATTATAGATCGATCTGTGCGATATACCGGAGACCAGATAATGGAACGGGCTAACCCGCGGCTTGAGTCACCGATATCGCATTTCGTTTTCTCTTGCAACAAGCTAGTGTGACAACGACAGTGTGGTAAACGGAGGCATCAAGTCGGGAACAGAGGAAATCAGGGCATTAGTTTCATTAGTCAAATGGTATCTGGTATAGCGTTGTACGAATCTCGATCCCGCGGAATGTTGCCATGTCTTGAGCGAGTGAATGACAGAGGAAAAGGGTCTATATATCTACAATGTCCAGAGCAGGGCGGTCCTTTGTATCGAGTTGTGTCTTTGATCATTCGCCCCAGCTTCAACCCCTACCTAAACCTACTTTCCCACCATTCAATAGGATCTGCTCCACCTGATCAGGCGTAACGAACCACCCCAGTCCTTTTCTCTCCGTGGCCCCACTAACTGTCGCTCCATTCACATACTTTCGCTGCCCTGGCTCGGGATTTCGTACATGCGAAGAAGAAGCAGCAGAGGTGGTGTGGGAAGTGGTGGAGGTGTTGCCGGTGATGGGGTATTTGAACCTGCCAACAAATGTATGTGGGCCCGAGAAGACGTGTAGGTGAAGGTGCGGGACCGAGGAAAAGGGCGGTATGTGGAACCCCATCTTTGGAAGAGATCTGGCTGTTGACGGTTGTGAAATTGATGTGACTGCGGGCCCGGGTGCGGATGATGATATTGAGGATGGAGAAGATATAGGTGGGATCAGGTGGGTTGCCAGCGTTGTCATCGAGCGTACTATTGTACCACATCAGAGAAAGGAGTCGTCAGAAATCAGCATAACTCTGCACACAACACTCTCACGCAGCAGGCATTCAGGTCGACAGACAGTCGTTCTGGTCTGACACTGGGTCCTTCAGGAAAAAGCGCTCGCTCTTGACAACACTCACACAATGGTATATGCTCCGTCGTCAGTTCTCTAACGGAAGAGACAACGTGCTCGCGGGGTATGACTAGTAAATGGATCTTGGCTCGCGGGGTCCGATCGTGAAACGCTATCAGCTTGTCGTCCTGAAGTGTGGTGTGTGGCCAACATCATCATCGTTGAAATAGCCCAGAGTCAGCCTATGCGAGCGCACGCAGCGGATCAGGTATAAGGATGCTTGGTACAGTGTATGGAAGTGAGTGGATATATGAGAGCAGCAGCGCGGTGTAACGCCGGAATGGAAGCGAGGCGCCCACAAGCGTCCTGCCTATGAACATGAGGACGGCTCAACGATGACATAGGGGCAGGAATCAGATTAGAGAAAGAGAAAGAGGACCCCCCGTTGGACTTACCTCATAGATCACATTGAATCCCTTCTCAGTCGATACATCACAAAACACGCAACCTCGTACCTTTCCTCCCTGTTTCATTGACCCGTTAAGCGGTGCTCGTGCTGGATCGTCAGCGTCATTGGAGATTGGGTCGGACCCCGGCCTCGACTTTGACTTGGATGGGAAGCAGGTCAAGAAGCGGGGCATGCTGGCATCTTCAACGCTCGCGCTTGCGCTCAGTCCTGCGGTTTGTTAGATTTTGTTAAATGTTACTAACATCTGTCTGTCGTATATGCAGTTAACGGAACGGAACTTGAAGCTTGCAGCTCATTAGATGATCGGTCCGGGAGATGGATGCTTCGTATCGTCGCGCTCGAGCTGATTCCGACGCGTGACAGACTGTCCGACCTAAGCGTCCTTACGATCGATAAATCTTCCGGTGTAGTGCCGACACCGCGCGATCCTCTGCTCTTAAATCAACGACGGTCGATTGTTGATGGGTGACTCCATGCGCTTCATGATGAAGAAGAGATTCCTCCCTCCAAGTCACGACTCTTGCACGGAGAACAGTCGCCAGTGTCATCGACTGAACGAACCCCTCGAAAGAATGCCCTATCATCCGCCGGTAAATCCGGCGTTTGGACAGCGTAAGGTAGACAGACAGTTAGACAGTTGTGCTTCACTTGATACGACGTCACCGTCTTTGTCGATTGCAAGTGGAGGCCGTCCGTCAGTTATCTCCTGGTGCATACATACATGATCTATTTCTGCTGCTGCTGCTCACCAGATATCGTAATGAATCGAGCTAGTAGAGCCAGCTGGCTGCAGCATGCATAAGCCTGATTCAAGAGATACTCTGTATAAGATACCACATATCCTTCGAGTAGCAGCGCTCAAAGCTCTCACTCAGCGCTCCAAACCTCATGCACCGCTCTGTGAACTTATCAATCAGCACTCAAAGACGCCAGCTTCTTCAATCTCGTACCACCCCGCTGTACCTCGCCAGAGTCATTCCAAGGACAAATCGGGACCTATCGAGTACTATGGAATCCTTCTACAGCAGCATGCACAAGCACCGACCTTTCAAGGGTGAGTCTGTGTCTCAGTCGTACCTACAAGCGATCGATGAAGGACAAGAGGATGAGCACGAAACGCGGACGCGGACGATGCAGACGCTGCACCACTTTGTGCACCAAGAGGCATTATGCGGGCGAAGGAGAGCAGTGATACTCAGATGACGGACAGACGCGGCGCGGTCACTTGACATGTAGGTGGAAGACCTGCTGACGCTTGTTTGGCACACGACCAATCACTCGCTGTCCGCTGCAACCCTCAGAGGTCGAAAGCGAACGACCAGACTTTGACGTTGATCTCCAACCGCGGACTACGAAGGTGCCCGAGCCCGATTTCAAGCCTGGACATGGCCTTAACAGTCTTGTGAGTGTAGGGTAGCAAATACTGGGTCTATCCTAGATTTGCTTCCAGAATTGGTGAAGATTGGGCAGGCCCCCCCAGAGTACGAGAGCGGTACAAGCCCAAGGACCAGAGCTCACACTTCTGCCCTCGTCTTACGCCGTCACCTCCCCATCTACTTGTATCGAGATCGTTACGGGCGGTACACACCTCGCCAGCCATATGCAAAAGACTTCCAGCCAGAGGGAGCGGTGTTCAAGTCAATCATCCCGGAGGAACATGAAAAGTCGGATATATACAAGGTGAGTGAGACGACCAATCAATACGATGTGAAGCTGAAAGGCAACAATTGCTGGATTTATGATCCCTTACAGATGATGATTTCTGGTATCGTACGTCCAGCATCGCGATATCCCAGCCCATCATCCTGTGACGATGGCCTGACTACTCACACACGACATGTTGAACCTCTGATAGACACCTCGTCCGATTGCTTTCATCTCCACCTTGGGTCCAGATGGCAAGGCCAACGTGAGTCAGAAGGCCGTCCGCAATCCTAAATTCTACCACCCACGATACACCTGATTCTCGTTATATATCGCTGTACTTCTGTACCAAACTCAGCGGAATGAGCAGAGCTGACAGCGCGATGTTCGTTTTACTACATCTACGCGGATGTCGGCTCGACACCGCTCATCTACCCTACATTTCACAATAGCTCGCGCCCATGTCGTACTTCAACTCTGTGGGGCACAACCCTCCTTCAATCATGGTATCTATAACGAGGGGCAAACATGAAGACGGCTGGAAAGGTGAGTGGGTTAACGGCGTAGCGTTGCTTCATGTGTCGCCAAAATATCATTCCTGCTTCGGTCCTCCTCTCTCCTATTGCATTGAAGTGAAGTGGAGTGTTAAAGCACCACGACTGGATTTCCACGTTATCTCCCTTCCTTACCCGGGTGCTTGGCTCCTCGGACGCTGCACGCGCACAGACACCAACCACAATATCCGAACGACCAAGGAATTCTGCGTCTCGATCATCTCGGAGCCATTCTTGGAAGCTGCAAATTATACTGCCATCGACGCGCCGTACGAGGTCGATGAGTGGGCTCTATCAGGTCTGACTCAACGGAAATCTGAGTGAGTTCTCCCTCGCCCTTTGTTTCCTTTCAGACCTTTTTATCCCGAACAGTGGATACTATGCCGCCCTCTGATACTGCAGAGCGGACGCAAGCGGCGGAGGATGATAGATTATCGCGCTCATCGCCACCTCCAGTAGGATCGGTTGTACAAGTTCCAGCAGGACAGAGAAGTGGATCTGTCAATGAACGCAGCCGCTGATTATACCACTAATGCTACTATATGCTCTTTTCCACCGTTATCTCGGGTATCTCAACCAGGACCGTCAAACCGCCTCATGTGGCCGAATCGGCTTTCTCGATGGAATGCGAGCTACTGCACTGGTACGACCTCGAAGGGGACGACGGTAAGCCGAGCCACAGTGTCGTCTTGGGCAGAGTCAAGAGGTTCCAAGTGGTGCGTGATTGGGAGTGGCGCCGGGACCGCCGGATCCTCTCATCATCTCTTTTTTCCTATACCTACTGTACACTTGACCATGTCTATCGGCCAAGCATCATCTCATGAAAGCCCATCGAATGGTATGGCTCGAAACCTGATACAAGAAACGAAGGGCTGACGAGAGCTCATTTCCATCAATTCTTCACGACTCCACTTTCGTCTAATGTTATGCCGATGCCATCGACCCTGTAGAAAGAGTTCGTGTGCGACCCTCAAGACCCATTCAAGATCCTCACTGAAAAGCTTAGACCAGTCGCCAGGCTCGGCGGTATTACGTGAGTAGCTGTGACTCTGACTTTGTACTGTACCACCCCGTTCGGCGCGTCCTGGCCATACGTTCATTCGCTGATGAAATGTACCTTGCCTGCAATGAACCATCGCCCACGGTCCGAATGTGGGATTGCAGATACGCACGAACGACGCAGTGAGTCCCCGGCGCCTCTGTACCGATCTTTTTCCGCGCATCCTACCCATTTCCATTCTTCTTCCATTTGTCCCTCCATTCCGTCTCTGTTACCCTAGATTCACCAGGACCATGCACAGTCCGGAACGGCGTGTAGCCGTGATGGCGATACACGATAAGCTAACAGGCGTCTCTCCCCCATTTCTTTCTGACTCGCTTCGTCCCTACCTACACTCACACTCGATGGTTTTATCCCCCCCTTCTACTCGTCCCTACTCCGTACAGGATGGTCGAGGTGCCTCGTCCCGTTTGGGACCAAGTTAAGGATATGCCCGAAGTCAAGGAGGCTATCGAACGGGGAGCTAAAAAGGTCTAACAGGTCTGATTCTGATCATTCGTGCCATGTTTGTATGTATAAGAGATAAACATACACAAATACACTATGCGATCTTAGACACATATTGGTACTGCTATTCAAAGCAGGTCTAGTACGAAGCTCGTCGAAATGGAAATGGAAATGGAATACAGATGGATATCAATTGTCGAGCTGATTATCATTCGAGTTCGAGCGTACAGCGCCGATGCATCAAGGACAGCGCTGAGCTGAGCCAATTGTCAATAACGCTCGCTGAGCTCAGCGAGATGAGGTCAAGTGGGAAGTGAGCCTGTTCTGTGCCTTGCCAAGAGATACGAGAAAACACAAGAATGTGCAACTTGCCATAGCAGTCTTATTGCATTTCCGATCAAAATCAATCCTCTTATGTCTAGTCGATAGTCGACTGCTATATGAGTCGTTTAATAGCCTTTTTTTTCTATTCACAATTATATACTACGCGTTCGCCGTAGGGCGGGGGTCACGCCAGTGTCATGACGAACTTAGCTCGTCCGATCACAAATATACCAAGCATTGTCCATTCATTTTGTATATTGGTTCCCTTCTTCCACTTGCGATCTCCTTATCTCCTGAGCTCCAAGCACCAAGCAAGGATTTGCTCGATCTTGATTGCTATCTTACAAGCACGTGTAACCGCCGTCGACGACAATCTCAGCGCCGGTGGTGTACTTGCTAGAGTCGGAAGCGAGGTAGATGACCGCACCCTTCAGGTCTGAGGGGTCGGCGAGTCGACCCATCGGGATTCGGTGGAGCCACTCGTCTCGCAGGACGGGGTTGGCGTCGAGGATGACCTTGGTCAAGTTGGTGAGGGTGTAGCCGGGAGCCAGACAGTTTACCTAAGATCAACAAGTCAAGTGACAGGCAACGCTCATGTCAGTTATGTCCCGCTTTTACCAGGTTCCTCGTATGTCGCCGTGATCGAAAACATTCGGAAGCGAGGTCGGCGACTGCACTCGAATGCGTCGGAATAATCGGTGCGATCGGCAAAAAGGGGTTGAATGCTAAACGCAGCACTTACTCGGATACCCTTGGTAGCCCACTCAACAGCGAGCGATCGAGCCATGTGTCGAACACCGGCCTCTGAGAGTTTCGACAGGACCATCAGCAAACGATGCACGGTGGGTTGACGAGACATGATTGAGTGATTGCAGGTCTCAGCGAGCTGAGCCCGAGGGTCAGGGTATTCAAGTCCGTGGGTTTAAGTATGCAAACTCACTGGAGAAATTGTAGGGGGTTTGGGGTTGGGGGACGTTGACGATCTATAGCAGGCGTCAGATATCAGCACGTCAGTCGACCCCACAAGTATAGGTCGTTTTTTTTCGCAGGGTGTTGTTTGAAAGTCGCGATGACTCACAGATCCGGACATAGAGCCGACGAGGGTGATGGAACCACCTTCGGGCATGAGCTTGGCGGCCTCGAGAGCGCAGTACCAGGTGCCTGATAGGTGAATAGGCAAGAATTGAGTCAGCCATTGGGCCTGTCTATCGTCCTCGCGTCACGTGTATGCACACGGCTCATCCTAGGTAAGAAAGAGGGAAACAGACAAAAGGGGTACATACCCATGATGTTGATATCGAGGAGCTTTTTGATCTTCTGAGTAGGGTACTCGTGGGCAACGTAGTTCTCAACGATACCAGCAGCAGTGACTACAGCGTCGAGTCGGCCGAACTTTTCCTTGACGGTAGCGAAGACTGAAGCTACCGATGCCTCGTCGGAGACGTCGCAGCCAAGACCGAGTGCTTGGATCTCGCCCTCTTCGGCTTCTCCGTTCTCGACTGGAAGTAATGGACAGACAGCCGGAGTTAGCTCATCGGCCATATGCCAAGGGCGACGGTGTGATAGAGGAAAGAAACATGTCAAGGATCCTGGGCATTCTGAGAAGGGAGCTTTGTCTGCGTGCACTAGACGCCATATACACAAGCGAAAATATGGGGATGCAGACAGATACTCGCTAAGGAACGTCATACTCACCGAACCACTTGACGAGGTCCTCAGCGGCCCGCTCAGCATCCTCCTTCTTCAAGTCGACAAGAACAATAGCGTTGGCGCCGCTACAAAGTATCCAAATAAAAAGGTATCGTCAGCATCCTGCTACAACCCGCGACGAAGCCAAAGGCATCGCTGCAATGTGTGAGGAACAGAAAAGAGGGAGTAAAAACGAGCACTCACGACTCGACAAAGGTTCGAGCCATCATGTTACCGAGACCTCGGGCAGCACCGGTGACGAGACAGACCTTGCCGTCCATGGAGAACGAGGCAAGGGTTCGCTTGGTGTGTCGTCCAAAGTCGCCCTTGGTCATATCGTGACCGGGGTGCTTGCCCCATTTCTGCGACGCACAGAAAGAAGGATGTCAGCCTGGAGATTCCGAACCTCTTTGATGCGGAGAACGTGCGTCGGGGATCAGGCTATCTTATTGGAGTGTGAATTCGATCGTTGGCTTAACAGAAACGTACCTTGGGGTGCTCGAAGGTGATAGTCTCGTCAATAGCAGCAAGTTTGGGCTCGACCTCGACTCGGTGCTCCTCGAGCGGGTCACCCTTCTCATCCTTTCGGACGACCTTGGTAGGGGTCGAGTACGCTCTGATCGAGCCGGCACCGGCAGCTCTGGAGGGAGCGCAGAAGGTGGGTCGAGCGGAGAGAGCTCGGGCAGTGGAGAGAGTAGATCGGAAGACGGACATGGTGGAGCGATCTACACGATTTTGATTGGTACGATGGCAAGAAGGGAGTGGAAAAAATCGAGGATGACTGTGATAGAAAGAAAAGCGAATGGAACGAGATAGAGGGAGAAAGAAAGAGTAAGAGAGAAAGAGTAAGAGAAAGGAGGAATGATAGGAGAAGGGGAAACAGAGGCTGTGGTTCTAGTTGGCAGTTATGTGTAACCCCAACAGCAGTCAAACCCGGAAGGTTCTTGGTTCAAATTTACTTTACTTTTGCGACTTCCAAAGGAATGCACTCAGTCGTCGCGTTGGCAAATGCATCCATCCATCCATCCATCCATCCATCCTCCTCCTGCCTGAGGGTGGTGTGGAGATTATCATATCATGCTGCGCATACTGCACACTACATATTACATCCAGGCTAATGCCAAGGTTCTCGTCCGTAGTCCGTACTTTTGCAGGTAGAGGCGTATGACAAGCCTTTATGCATGTATATATCATATCCTTTGCTTTTGATCCGCTCGCTCCACTACTCCTCCTCCATATACCCCTTGCCTCCACATGATACGAAACTCTCGCTTAAAGTGGTAAATTCAAATTCAAATTACGGCAAATCGCGTCCGCGGCCCCACCATCAACGACCTGCATACCCACGCCTTTCCAGACATGGTTACACAAAGGCACGAGAAGCTATCCTATAATCATACAAAACCCTCCTTGTTGAATTGGTAAATCTACCGGCGGGTCCGGTACGACAATGCCGTAGTACCTTACCCACTACACTTACCCCTGTAAAACCCTGATCGACAAACGACGCGAATTTACAAATAAGTTCAGTTTCGGACACACACAACAGCCTTCCTTCTGTGGGGTATGCACGGGCTCAAGCATATTTGGTATTATTATCACCAGTCCTGAGCCTTAGTTCAGATCTCTCTCGACATGTTTAGCAATTTGGCATACGATACGAGGCGAGGCGGATGCAAGCTCAAAACTAAGACGAGACGGCCGAGATTCTAGTCGAGGTTCCTTCTGATAAGCGGGCGTTCGTGCGGCTGTGGCGTTTGTCCAGGCCCATCGACCTAATACGCCAGCGAAGAAAAGAAGCTTACCTGAATATCGATCCTGCTTGGGTTGAACGGAAAGAAGCATAGTCTGCTTGTTCTTTCTTGACGTCCTGGATGCGGGGTTTCGCTCTCGCTTGCATACATCCCACCTCGGTCCCGACATACACGGCCCATACGGTGTGCAGCCTCTGCAGGCGAAACAATCACGGTACCCCGCACATTGCGCATTCATCTTTGTATGATACAACTCTTTGTCCATTCGTCTCACGTGTCATCGGCATCGGCTGGCCTTTCGGCTGAACCGAACTTTACCCACAGACCGCCCTGTGACGAATCGACCCTCAAACAGTCAGCTCTGCTAGATCATGCTTGCTTGCTTGTTATTGACACTCTGTCAGGCCAGCACTCACTTTGATGGCCAACACCACATCAGCTACCACCCACATCCTATCCCTGCCGGTTCTTGCACGCCCCTCCGACCCTTCAGCCGTTTTCCACGCTTCAGGCAGGCCCGTACCAGCTGGCTGAGCGTCAAAGGCTATTTGCAGGGAGAGACCATGCTCCTGATGAATCCTGTCGAGATGGCGACAGAGCAGAATAAGGAAAGTGTTCGTTACAGTCAATGCGAAGGGTTGACCCAGGCACTGCAATGCATACATAAAAATCAAAGATTGCAAGCCGTGGAACGGTGTCAGTGTCGATGTCGGTGTCGCATGCTAAGATGCGATCTCAGGAGTGGACGGACGGTCGACTCACCATTCTTGGGCCATAGTTCCAGCTCATGAACCCCTCCCTCTCCTTCTTATCCAAGCCCTCGCCCATCCATCGACTAGGATCAAACACTTCCGCGTCATCGCCCCATACTGTCTTGTCTCGCTGCATGAGCACGAAAGCCAGGATGATTGAGGTGTTGCCGGGCATGTACATCATCTGACCGGATGATGTCGGTAGCAAGGATGGTCGGAGCGTACGACGGATACTGGTCGGAAGGTGAGGTGCGACATCAGCTATGCGTCGACAGCTGAGTGTAGTACGTTCAAATCAAACAGCAGAGAGTAGACCTACTTGAGTGGTACAGGAGGGAACAGGCGCAGGACCTCGTTGATGAACGCCCTGCCTGTAGATAGAAAGGCCCAGGGAGCCATGATCAGCTTCCTGCCTTGAATCAGCTCTATTACACTAGACGGACACCCACCATAACGAAGCTCGCGTATAGAATCCTTCGTGATATCTCCCTGCGCAGCAACAGCCCTCACCTCCGATCGAAGATTTGCACTCATCTTAGGCTCGAGCCCAAGTACGTAGATGCAGAAAGTCAAGCATGATGCCAGCTGAGGTGAGGTAGAGAGAAAGGCCGCGTCTTCGTGATCAGCACAGGACGAGTCTTGTCGTCGGCGCTAAGAATAGCAAAATTAAGCAGACTCACTGTGTCACGGGAGGCGAGTAAGACGTTGATCAATTGATCTTCCACCAATTTACGATCTGCACCAGCTACCATATCAGCTATGTAATGATCTAGATCCAGATCCAGCCGAACGAGCGAGCAAGGACCATTGAACGATAGGAGATTACACTATACGCACCGTGTGTAGCTTCTACGAGCCTATCAATGAATCGCAAGTCCTCTTTCTCATCAGGCGACTCTTCTAGTTCCGCACGAGCTGCTTTTCGCTCCATCGCTCGGTCGATGATCGGCCTGAAGAACGAGCGGATGATACTCATGGGTTTTGTCAAGGGATCATGCGTGAGCTCAAACAGGGGCTGGTCGTCCAAACGACATCGATTATATGCGTCAATCCCTGGTAGTCATGAAGCAACAGCACTGAAGTGAAGGGCGGGCCCGCGACTCACCCACAAAGTCCCAATCTTGACCCGCTTGCCGACAATCTTCTGCGCTTCGGTCATCGCCCCTCCCAATCCTTCACAAGCTTCCCTCCACTCCGCGCCAACTTTGGAATGATCGACGGGATCAGAGCTCATGTCTTCTCCTGTCATCCACTTGATCGCCATCTCCAAAGCCAGCTGGCCAAGTTTAGCCTGAACATCGAATGCCGCACCGGATGATGTTGGTAAGCTGTCAAGAAAAGCATTAATGTGCGGTGCGAATAGGCTGGGCGAGATGTGCGACGGGTGGAAGAATGGCCGCATGAGAGCGCGATGCTGTGGAACGTATGCACATTTAGCGATTGGTCACAGCGACTATCGCCTACAAAGCCAGATCACTCACGAATTTCCACCTGTCGCCATCAGAGTTGAATATCCCATCTCCCAAGAACGCCTCGGCCCTGTCTTTGAACTTGGCACCTTTGACAAAATTGTCAAAATCGTCCACCAGCACATGCTTGAGTACAGTCGGATCACTCGAAATGATCTGCGGATGCGAGAAGAACTGATTTTAGCCAGGATAGTGCGATGCGATGCGATGCGATGCGAAGCGAGGGAAAGCTGAAGAGAGGGAGTGAGTCTCGTTCTCTCACTCACCTGATCTTCACCTAGGACTCTCGTGTTATACGTCTTCCCATATTTCCGTCCTAGTAACACCATCATCCGTCCCACTTCCTCGTCGGAGCCTGATTTCGCCCAATCGGCCAGTACGTCGAGATTGAGAGGCCATCTCCCATGGACACGAGGTATGTCCACAGCTCCCAGTGATCTTGCGTGTCTGGTCGATCGGATCGCCGCAGAGTGAGAGCGGAGGATGAACAACAGAGGAAAGGACACGAGGTAGGCTGTTATGCCGAGTGCTAGTGGGACCCGAAGAGGTATGGCTTTGAGGATGCATGATACCAGCAATGGGGGGAGGACGACTGTCTTGAGTAGAGCGGGCACGAGGAATTGTGACCCCTTCATCCTGCTTCGTCGCCCCGTCGACCTCTCGCAAGGATGTTTGTTGGGATCAGTGATACAATTTGCTGACAAGAGTCGAGGTGTCAAGGCGAGATGGGAAACAATAAAGTTGGACAGTGGAAATAGAGGTAACCGTACTTGACGATCCGACCAGGTTGGATTTGTGCACGTTCCTGACGATCATGATGCGGTGAGGCAAAGGCGGCCAAAGCCGCCATGTGTTCTCCACGATTGGAGGGTTCGATATAAGTACTCGAGTACTGTACATACAGCATGCTTGAATAAATGGGATGTATGCTCTACGAACACAGACTGCTATGTTTGACCTCCTGCGGCTACAACTATGGATACGGTATGTACACTCACAGCATAATGTTGGTTTATCACACACATCGGTAATCTCTTCTACAGGGTGGATGAATCGGCAAAGGGTTTGTACGATCCAGCTCTTATAATGCCCATGACACCCTCGGTTGCAGCGGCGCAGCCTAGCCCAACCTGGCCTTGCTCATCTTCTCGAAAACGAACATGATCCTACCCGCATGCCCTCTCTCCGCGATCTTGACGAGATCATGCTTCGTCTTCTTTGATCCACCCTCTTGATCATTGGAATCGTAATTGTCACGATCAAACATGGAAGAAGTTCGCGTACTTCGCTTGACCTTGGACTTGGTCTTGGATGCAGCTTTGGACGCGTTCTTGTTGTTGAAGTTAGTGGATGACCTTGATTTGCGTTTCGAGGGGATGATGGGTGACTCGTTGTTTGAATCCTCATTCGCGCTCTGCAGGTCCTGGTCGTGATCACCGTCTTTTTGCTCGTCATCGTTACCTCTGTCGTTGTCGGCGTCGTCCTCCGCTTCGTCCGCAGAGTCGGGGACGCTGTCACCTAGACATGCTTCTTGCCCATCATCACTCCCGACCTGAACCTTCCTCCTCTTCTTCTTGTTCTTCTCGCTCTTCCCCTCCATCCTATCTTCAGCTTCTTCGTCAAGCTCCGCATCTTCCAGATCAGAAGTTGCGGACAAAGCAGCTGCTCCAGCAGAGGATTTCTTTGGCGACTTTGAAGCAGCTTCATCGCTGTCCCATTCACCATACATCAAGTTGTATAGCAGGTTGTCGGTGACGCCCCTGAAGGAAGCATGGTTGTAGCCGTCGAAATGTGTCCATTTCCTCAGAGCTTGCAGTTTCTGTCGTTGCTCGGCAGCAGCCTGTAGTAGAGTTCACAAACATGAATGGTCAGCCAACCACGAAACCCAAGTCCCACAAACATTACGCCAGCGTAGCAACTCACCTTGCGTAGCATTCTGGGCGTCTGAGTTGGTTGCAAATGATCAGCTGACAACATTTGTGCGAGCATGACCGCTGAGCATACTCACAGGTTCCGGATCATAGTTCGCAGCATTGACAAATGTGGCCTTCTCTGGTTGCCGATCGTCATTGTCTGGATACTCGTCCACCCCGTCCCCAGCTACGCTGGTGGATTCACTGTCAAGAAGCCTTCGTCCCACCTCGATGCAATCGCAGCCCAAAAGGTCGTCTAGGACGCAAAAGGATCAGCTCGAAAGTCCTACCAGTGCAGATCGAGATACCTTACGAGTTTGACAGCCATTGGTAGCAGTCTTGAGCGTGAAAATATCCTTCAATTCAGCGGATGAGAAGGCTGTTGGACATTCAGGTTCAATCAGCAACATTGCCTTCCTATGGGCCTCTTCGAGCATCGTGGAGAGCCTGCCCAACTCACAATCCTTGCTCTCTTTGCTGGCTTGACCCTGATCCATCATCTGTTCCGACAAGCCCATCTTGGTGATCTGACGTTGGTAGATCTTCTCATCAATGGCATTAGTGGTGAGAAGTCGATAGATGTACACGGGTCGTTTTTGTCCATCTCTACGATCGGGCAGGCCTGATCAGCCATAAAGCCTACACCCATCTGTCGGATTATGCTCACCGATGAATACGAGCCATAGCTTGTAGATCCGTTGACGGGTTCCTACAAGTTGCATTAGTGAGATTTCCCCAACTACTCAGCGTCGAGCTACTCACCAGTCACTGTCGAACAGGAATAATCTCGACCCTCTGAGCAGAAAAATCAGCTTACGATCCAACAGATCCGGCGCTTAAAGCATGAGCTTACCCGATCAGGTTCAAACCGATGCCGCCTGCCTTTGCACTAAGCAAGAACACGAAAGCTTCTTCTCGCCGAACATCTCGATTGAAAGTGTCGACCAAGTCTTGACGCTGTTTCTGAGGTGTGCTTCCGTCCAGCCGCACATAGGGGTACTTTCTAATCTTCATGAGATCCTGAATGAGATTAAGGGTTGAAGTCCAGTTCGACACCACTACGACTTTCTCCTTGGTTTCGTTCCAGATGGAGTGAAGCATCTTGTCTAACACGACCATTTTGCCTGCAAGGGGTTTCACCTTAGCCATCAATCGATCTGAGGGGTCGAGCATGATATTTTC
This sequence comes from Kwoniella heveanensis BCC8398, assembly GCA_000507405.3. Classification (NCBI taxonomy): domain Eukaryota; kingdom Fungi; phylum Basidiomycota; class Tremellomycetes; order Tremellales; family Cryptococcaceae; genus Kwoniella; species Kwoniella heveanensis. The sequence continues at coordinate 178,390 of KV700126.1, forward strand.
AACTCACCACTAGTATTGACATCGTTCACATTCGTTTCGAGGGGAATAGCAGACTTAGCAGCGGAAATAGCGGTTCCCAAATCCTCGGAAGCGATACCATCCTCGTCCTTCTTCTTGAGAAGCTGTAATTGCGCTTCAGCTTTGATATACAACTGGGGGCACGGGTTAACTTACCATGGGGGAGTTGGAGATCTTCCTCATTAGGTCGACTGTTCATTTACCCCCGTAATCAATCATTGGTTCAGGTGTCGTAAACGGACGTATTGACAGCAACTCACTCAAAGCTAACGACTGTGCTCCATATCCTCTGATAAAGCCACTAACGATCGAAGGATTGAGTAGGCTTTCCAGCACCGATAATTGTAGCTGAGATGGTGCAACGAAAACAACATATTCGTCTGACGCGACATCAGCCATTATCCAGTCCACTGAAGGAAGACGTACTTTTCGGCGGCAGGAAGTTTTGCATGACGTTTGCTTCTCGTCTGAGCACAAACTCCTTCGAGACCTTGGTCAACTAAACGATAGAGTCAGCACAAATCAGCGCCGGCGCGATTGAACTTACTTCTGCAGCACGCTCTTCTCCTAGCTGAACGACAGCCGCGCTCGCGCCAACAGCTCGACCTGCCATGATGGGCTTCTCGTACTGCTTATTGAAGGCGTTGTATTTGCCCAAGATGCCGGGACATGTAAAGTTTGCCTGCAGAGGATGAGCTCGATGCGCCACCTGGAAGGTTCGAACGGAAACTCACCATGGCCCAATATTCCGCAAGTTGATTCTGGATTGGTGTTCCGGAAAGTACTATTGACAGAGAATTAGCTCAAGATTCCCAGGCATGTAGATCTAAACAACTCACTAACACGCCGTACCGTGCGCAGCTCGTCAAACATTTTGATAGTCTTGTTCTTGTTGTCCTTCGACTTCAGTCTCTGACCCTCGTCGCATACTATCAGATCGATAGGGGGCACACATGACTTGAGTTTCTTGCTATCATGATCATTGTAGCTGACGGTTAACGATTTTCTTCCCGCTCGAGGCCAGGTTATGATACCTACATTTCTTTCCTCAGCTGTGAAGTTGAAAAACGGTCGGTCAGTGAAGTCACAGGAGGCCTCTTATGAGGAACGACCTACCCTCTCATAACCTATGATGAGGACGTGAGTGTAATCGCTGGCGATCTGTTGGTGAGCAGCATAAGTCAACGTGCACAGTGGGACTTTGACGGACAGCCACTCACAAATGCGTTGATCTTGCTGTTCTCCGATCCATCGACAGCGACGACATTGATACGTCGATCCACCCTAGAGATGACGCTCAGCTATGTGCGCGCCAAGATCAGCCGAACCAACCGACCATTTTCTGAACTCCTTCCTCCAGTTATCTACAACTGTCACAGGGCAGACCACCAGTGCTTTCTTGATACTGTAGGGAACCGACATGAGCGTAAGATTAGAGGAACTCCACGGTGGATTGATGCTCACACTGAGTGCTGGTTGGCAAATGGGGATTGCCCTGGAGATAATAGTCAGCGCCGAGATGCAGACAAGGTCGGTATGGACTTACTTAGCAAGGTATGAATCAGTGCAATAGTCTGCAGTGTCTTTCCCAGTCCCATATCGTCGGCGAGGATACATCCTTCCGCCTCCGCACCAGTCAAACCCATCACACATTCGTACATGAACTGAACATGGAGCATTACTAGCTGTTTGACGACAACGGTATGCGTCCTTGTTAATTACACTCACTTTGACACCTTCCTTCTGATGGTCCCGCATGATGCTTCCCAATATGGGGTCCAGCACAACATCAACGACCTCCGTGCCCCTGGAAACGATGCATTCGGTCAGCCATGCGGACCGACAAGGGAGCTTGACAAATAACGCGAAAGTCTCACTCACTTTACCTTGGCCCATTTCTCAGGCGGACGCTTCATGACCACCGCTCCCTCTGCCTTCGGATCATGCAATGCTCCGCCCCATTGCATACGTTCTTTGCTATTCTTCTCACCAAGAATAATTCTGTTTCCTGGCTTTTTCGGAGTTGCGGCATAGAACTTGTCGGCCGGGATGGCCTTGGGCTTAAACAATGGAGGAGGGGTTTTGGACGTCGAAGAGAGGGGTACACGAGATGGTCCCGCGAGGGGTGAGTTGAGTGTGGCTTCGTTTGAAGTGGTACGAGCGGGAATATAGCCTGCGACAGGCTTTGCTTTGTGAGTAGGCGTTGGGGCTTTGAAGGGCTTGGCGAAGGTTGTGGCTCGGTAAGCTGTTGGCGCAGCGATACTTGGCGGTTTTGGACGATTCAGGATGGTGGTACTCGACTTGAATCTACAACAAGATTAGTATACATGTCTAGACAGACGGTGTTGTGGATTCACTCACACTTCTTCGGTAACCTGACAGTCAATGCAGAGCTCGAGATTACCTAGCCTGAATTCTACGTCCGGTTCTAGAATCCGGTCGCCGAGACCCCCTGTGGCCTTGCTGTAGTGACCATTGGGCATGAGATCAGCTGTATCCACGTATGGACCACGATTCAACTTACCATTCACCATTCTCGTCTATCATAGTGATCTTCGTTCCTTCAACTTTGATATGGGCGTCCCCATCCCAGGTCTCTACGCACTCTCGTCAGTTGATATCGGATGAAGGATCTGGGGACGCAGTCCTCAGCAGAAACTCACTGTGCTGTATATGGCAGGTACGGAAGGTACAACCCATTGCGTCAGCTAGGTAACGAGAGGCCACAATTCTGAGATCGCACCTTTTTCTGCTGGGGTTTCCTCCTGTGCGAGTGGATCTGATCAGCATGGAAAAACTGTTGCAGTCGATCGATTGACATACCATTGGACCGCATAGTACTCTGCATACTTGTTGGACGGAGTAACCTGATACACCAGCCTTCCATTTCTGCCCATACTAGCCTCTACCTGGTTCTGAAGCCTAGGCATTTCAAGAGCCTTACCTTTACCCTTCAATCCTGCCAGTCCTCGAGGTTGCGTGACGAGAGGAGTAAGCGGTATCGGTCGAGGGGTCGGAAGGGTGATCTCCTCCTCGTCTTCTGAAGAAGCTTCGGAGCATGAGTCTGGGATAGAATCGACTTGAGTGGGGATCGCGTCTAGCATATCGCCGAGACTTCGCTTAGCCCTAGAGGGGCCCGCATGAGGCGAGAGCGTCATCTTGGGTTTGTTCTTTGGTATGTGGTGCTGGAAGTGAATGGTGAGGAATAGACAAGTTGTTGCCAACTGCTACTTCAGTGGCAACAAGGTGGACCAGTAACTTTCGGCAACATTATATCAACTGACGCACGAGCAAGTGAATCGCGCGCCTGTTTTCTGCTAGAAAGAGCAAGACGCGTAAAATCCAGTCGCATGGAAAGTTGACTCAACCTCCACTTCTTCAATCGAATCCACGTGACAAGACTTTCAAAGAATCTCTGGCAGAGGCGTGTTGTACTAAGGTATTTTGTGAAAACTAGTACCAACGAGCGAAATTCTCCTAGGTATACGTCAGTTGACAGCCGGAGGTTTGTCACCTCGGCGAGTACCGGATGACTCGGAGCTCCATGTTTTACATTACGAGATGTTCACGCCTCTCGATGATGCGAAGGTTCAAGATCGATCGGCGGTTTCAACAGCTTTATACTCTTCCTAGATTTAAACGCTGATGGAGGAAGACGGCCTTGCGAGGCCATCCGGAGAGGCAGCCGTACCTGGTTCGGGCGATGTAATACCTCAAATACCGAGGCGAGGCAAGGCTACGTCCTGCCTGCTGACGGGGAATATAGTAATGTTGGACCAGGGAGGTCTAATTGAAAATGTGCCCGGATCGTATCATACCCCCACGGCCAAGGCATCGTTATCAACGTTTGTTGGTCCGGCTTTCGATCGATCATTCAATGTCATACCGCTGTCTTCGCTGATTCTTCTCTTGGTTCAGTTTGTGTTGATAGCATACCTGTTAGAGAGATTGTTAGATACTGGACCTTGTTCACCCATTACGATCACTATTCTTGTTTCCTGCATTAAGGACAATCTCGCGATATAGCTAGAACCTCGATACATTTCCTACCTACATTCACCTACCCAAGCAAGACACTGCCGCAGGATATATAAAAGTGAAACGACACACCTGCAATCATGGGCACGACTAGTCAATCTTCTTTGCTCACACCCCCAGATTCGGCACCCCCTACACCGGTCAAATCGGCCTTCCAGCTCGACTCATCCTCCAGCGACTTCGACCTCGATCACGATGAAGAGTCGACACCGGTGCTGGTCGCTCGGCCGGAGCAGCCTCGATCTCTGGCCAACACGCTCTACTCGTTCACTGATGCCCTCACGTCGACCGTGGCTTCTTCCCTCTTCTCTCTGTCATCCTTACCGCCTGTCGTCGCGGCTACGAAATTCGCTATCTTGACAGCGATGTCTTCGTCGATTACTATGGGTCAGCTCAGGATCATAACCCCAGACCAGGAAGTACATGTCTTCCCCTCTCCCGAGAAAAGATCAGGCGTCCAGGCAGATATGGATGATCGCCAGACTGCCGAGATCAGGGTGTTGAGGGACTCGTTCTGGCTAAGGTTAGTAGCCCAGGGAGATCTGGGTTTTGCGGAAGCATACATGGCTGGAGACTGCGAGGTAACGGATCTTGTGCAGGTGTTTAGAGTGAGTAGCGTGAACTTCGTCCCAGGCGGCTGTACGGCGTGTCACCGAGAAGGATGAGACAGGCTGAGAATATCTCAGGAGACTGCTGAGACCTATTTATTTGCTCTCTCGCAGATCTTCATCCGTTCCCAGCAGTCGCTCGAATCTTCGCACATCTCCGGTGTTCGAACACTCCCCTCCAGAGCCTTTTCAATAGTCACGAACCTCACCAATTCACGATTCGCAAACACCATCTCCAACTCGATTTGCAATATCTCAGCGCACTATGACCTCTCAAACGGGATGTTCAAGAGCTTCTTGAGCAGAGATATGACTTACTCCTGTGCAATCTTCCCTGAGCTCGACAAGGATTTGACGGAAGGTAGACATCAAGATCGGCCTAAAAAGAAGGGATTGATAGCCTTGGGCAATGGAAATGGAGTGGACGGAGAGGGGGACGAATTGGAGGAGGCGCAGATAGCCAAGCTGAGGTGAGCAAACGGTCTGTGCTAGCTGAGCATAGAAACAATTTGAAAACATCCTCTTCACCTTGTATGAGTGATTCTGATCCGCCTGACGGCTGACTCCTTGCTGGTCGTGTGCTTATTAGACATATCATCCGAAAAGCGGACATCAGACCGGGTCACCGAGTTTTAGAGATCGGCTCAGGTTGGGGAAGTCTCGCTATTGAGGTGAGTGGTCGTATCCCTTTCGTTCAGTCATTCCTGTCACTGCAATCGCAATTCAGTGAACGTTCTCGTTACGACGTCTAGGCTGATAATGATAAATTACAAATAGGCAGTGAAGATGACAAAGTGCACAGTCGATACGATCACGCTGTCAGCTCAACAGAAAGCTTTGGCAGAGAAGAGGATCAAGAGAGCTGGGCTGGCAGGTAGGATCCGAGTTCACTTGGTAGATTACAGAAAGTGAGTTGCTGGACCTCTTATGATCTGAAGGCACATGAACTGTTCATGGCGCTCGCTCTTGCGTTCGCTACAACCGAATGGCCTGTCTAAGCCGAGGAGCGGGGACGAAGGGGAAAATCAGACTGCGAGCAGTCAAACGCTGATCGTGTTTTTCGTACCCTTAGACTACCCGAGAGCTGGAAAGGATCTTTCGACCGAGTGGTCTCGATTGAGATGCTCGAGGCTGTTGGCAAGGAGTTTATCCCCGGATACTTCGGCGTTCTCAACGAGATGTTGAATGAGAGCGGTGTTGCCTGTATCCAGGTTATTACTATTCCCGAGTCCAGATTCGAGCGATGTGAGTGTTACCCTCCTTCTGGCTATCCCGCCCAGTGTTTGCACCTCCACTGCCAAAGTCGTCGGCCTCGTTAACCGAGGCAGGCAATTGATAATCCTGCGGCTGTTGACAACCCTATTACAGACCAGCGAGATGTCGATTTCATCCAAAAATGGATCTTCCCGGGCGGCTTTTTGCCGACAGTGACATACGTCGTCGATGCCGCTACCAAGGGATCATCGAACAAGCTGGTTCTGGATAGTGTCTCAAATATCGGAGTAAGTTGATTGGTCATCCACTGAACCGTTCATGTAGAGAGGCTACGGTGACTGATCCCGACTTCCTCGCGACAGCCACACTACGCCCGGACACTGCGAGAATGGCGATACAGATTTGTCGACAACTTCGACGAGATGATCATTCCTGCCCTACTGTCAGAACACCCCGGGATGAACGACGAGGATGTACAGGTCTTCAAGCGGAAGTGGATCTGTGAGTATTGTCCTGTAGTTGCTGCTTGCACCTCCACTGTCATACATCGTGCTTGTGTCGATATGATGCGAGGCGGAGGAAATGCTCATGACCTCTGACTTATACTGCTCACAGACTACTTTGCGTACTGTGAGATCGGTTTTGCCGAAAGGGTATTAGGCGATCACATATTCACCTGGGTACGTTGCTATTCATCTTGCTTGCCTCGACTCCTCGACTCCTCACACCAAGAGACTCTGATAGATAGAGACCTCAATGACGTCTGTGGTCCTTCGCTGTCCAAAAAATCAACCATTGAACGAGGTCATGGTGGTGGTCTAATGCTGATCTTCCTTTCCAATCATTCATGACAGGTACGAGAGGGATACGCGGATTACGGCTGCTCCACTTACGTGTAAACCTACCAGGAAGTTCGAGCTGTGTTTTCTTTATCTTGTTTGTTTGGGGACCGGGGAGGCTACACCGCTTGATGGACGCCAAGTATTTCTGTTGGGATACCGAAAGAATACAGTGTCTTCGACGGGTTCTAGGTCTGGTTTTACTTTTTGGCTCAAGGAGTTGCTTGACGATCGTATGGGATACGGAGGAATGGTAGAATCGGAAAAGGGAAGTACGATCAATAACTAACTTATTGGGACAGTGTGTCGAAAGAGTACGGAATCACAATAGAGATAGGTATATGTATATGTAAATCAGTACAGTAAAGTTGATGTAATGTCAACAAGGATGTCAAACCGCTTGCGGCTTACCTGTCCATCCGGTGTTCTACAGGAGACCAACGTGTCTCGACATCTCTCGAAAGCATCGACAGGACCGATTCAACTTGAGATTACCCTAAGTGTCGGCACGGTTAAGTGCTGTTTGAGAAATCACATGGCTGCGACGTGAGCAAGATACGGCAAGTTGGAGGAAGGTGAACGGCACGAAACCCTATCCATGTACAGATACACTTTCACGATGCACCTGCACCGGTGCAGCACTCTCCTCTCTCTGATATAAGTGTATACAGATGAACTGAGCTAAACCCTCTCACGGCAGTCGTAGCGTCATGTCATTGAACACTCAAACTTGGACTCCTGTGGCTCAGACATGTATGCATATGCAAGATGCGTGTATATACGCGAGTGTGTATGTGAACCAATGCGAGATGAGGCAGGTATGACTGGCGAGGGCCAGGCCGTGTATATGTACAGAAGCCACTGAAACGAATGTAGACGTCAATGGTTGGAATATCCGAAATGGTATGCGATGAGAAAGTGCAGTAACTTATACTAGCGGGAATGGTCGGTACGACCACAAGAGATAATAGTCAGATATTGCGCTAAGGATACAGTACGGTGGCTCCAACATGAGCTCATACAACTTATTCCGTGAATGTTCAATCAAATTGAGAAAGGTATCAGAAGATACACTGTCTTCCACAAGCCTCCTCCCCATCCCGACCTCACTTTCACATGATGCAGCAATCGCTTTTACTTTCCCTGCCTCTGCTGTGGCCCCTCCCTGCCGCTGCTCCGCTCAATAATTGCTGTGCTGTCAGCTCAGCTGGCAACACACCGTTCACAGGTATGATCTTTTCGTCTCCAGCCCTTTTTAGAGCACCAGCGAAGGGGGAAGATTGATCGCCCAGCTCGAAATGTACACCGCTATGTCTTTTCGCATCTTCATACTCTGAAGCGTTTGAGTACACTGACGAGCGGTTCTGTAAGCTGGTTGACCTTGAGCTCACAGGATCAGTCTCGAGACTCGGACGAGCGTACGCCTGGACCTGAGGCTTGCTGGTTGGTCGTCTCGTTGATTCAAGGTGCGACGTAAGATCAACTTGTGAGGGGCTCATCGGATTGGTTAGACCGCCTTTTGATTTAGACCGCTTGAAGCCGTTGAAGATCTTTCCAGGTAGGGCTGTAAGATGGGTGTCTTTTCCTTCAAAGCTAGGCTGAGGAGAGGCGACTCTGGAAGGTCCGTTGGATTGAAGTATCTCTTGCTGGCGTGTGAAGATGGCGAGCTGTTCGTGGATATCACATCGGGGAGAAGCTTTGCTGGCACACGAGGTATGGGCTATCAGGCCACAGTCTTGACAAAGGACCCCAACCTTTCGGACATCACCAAGACATATCCGACATGTCACGGCTGAGCATATGGCAATTACCGCAAGAATGGTCAGCTTGACAGCTTCCAGGTAGGACAGGCGTACGAAGCTCACCTTTTCCGAAAGTCGTCTTGATCAATACATGCTCTTTATCTGATCCGCTTCCTTCCCGCCCATGCGAGCTCGCCATACTATGCCGGTGTTTCCTCCCGTCTTCGACAGCGTCACGTCCATTCTCGAATAACCGGTTGCTATCGACTCGACGAAGGTCCATACTGACTCGCCGAAGGAAGGGAACGCTATCTTGCGGTCGCAAAGCCTAAGCAACGGCAATATGAGCCCCTGTAATCTGCCCGCTGAACTTCATGTGCTAGCTCACCAGTTCCGGGTTCAAGGCCTTCAACCACGGATGCTCGAACATGACAACAGCAGCTGGACGAGCCTTCGGATCTTTGATGAAGCATAGTTTGAGGAAGTCGGTCAAATCGTCTGAGATATTAGATGGAAGCGGTGGCATGTCGTCTTCGACGATGCGGAAAAGCACTGTCATAACAAATCATTGTCAAGCGACAGACGGGCCAGATTTCTCGCTTTTGAGCTTACCTGTCATGCTATTCCCGATGTCAAAATACGGTGGCTTGCCAGTGAGAAGCTCGATGATCGTGCAGCCCAACGACCAGATGTCGGATGCGAAAGAAGCTCCGGCCAAAGAGATCACCTCGGGCGCCACTAAAACGAAAGTCAGCATTTGAGGCTTGAAGTAAGGACCTATAAAGAGAGGATCAGACTCACTCCAATTTGGAGTACCAGCCACTTCGGACACCCTCTTTGTCGCACCTTTCTTTCCGGCAGTCAAAGCGTCCTGCTTGATATTCTCGACCGCCTTCATGTTGAGCGAGACACCGAAGTCGGACAGCTTGACATTACCGTTCTTGGTCGAGAGGATGTTGGCAGCTTTCAGATCGCAGTGGACGACACCTTGAGAATGGAGATAGTCTAGACCTTCGAGAATCTTGGCGACATAGGAGGAGACCAGCTTTTCATTGAAGTTTCCGAAAGCTTTCAGAGTTTGACCTAATGAGCCATTCTCGACGAACCTGAAAACAGTGGCAAGAGAATGAGCTATGCAACGCAACCATAGGGACGCGGAACGAAGACTCACTCTAGAACGATATTTAGGTACTCTTCATCCCTTGACATCCCTTCGTACTTGACGATGCTCGGGTGAGATAGCCGCTTGAGCAGCTCTACTTCACGCATCACATCGGTGACCTCATCCTCTCTCATCCCGTGAAGGCGAATTCGCTTGATGGCTACCATTTGACCAGTGCTGAGATTGAGGGAGCGATAGACGGAACCGAATTGTCCTCGTCCGATGCAATTACCAAGTTGCTAAAGCCGAGCGGTCCGGATTAGTCTAGGACCACCCTGACACAGTTTCTGAAAGACCTACATATTTCACCACCGGACAGCCCGGCTCATGGAACTCCAATACTTGAAGATGTTGACTGAGTCGCGTGACACTCTGATTCGAGCTTTCCCTGAAGAGTGACGGTGATCGTTCCATGCCGGTCGTAGGAAGGTTCACCATACTGCTGATTCGCATCTGAAGCGGTCTCGCGGAATCATCCGCATCCGACGACATGGTCCCGTCCCTACCATGGCCCAGCTTCTGTCGGGGGTACCCATCGGACTGCCTACGCTCGGCTTTCTCGGTAGGCTGATATGAATTCAGCGAGGTGGTCCGGAGCATGTTCGAAGAAGACATACCCGGAGAAGTGCTGGGAAAAGAGATGCCTGTTGGACTAGCGAGGTTGGAAGACGGAGAGGCAGATCGCTTGACGACGAATACCTTGCCGTTGGAGCTGAGCCGTCGTAAACCCGAAGGGCGCGAGCTATCAGAGCTCAGCTGGCTGGATATGAGCGCTTGATTCTGTTCCTCTTCCTCGACAACACGATCAACCTCGACGCTGTGGCCTCTACGAGCGATAGGCCGATGCCGGGGACTTGAGGGTAGAGGAAGCAGTCTCGTGCCTTCGAGCGAAGCCAGAGAGTCCATTAAAGCCGTGTTCCTTGCATCTTCTTGGCCTGCGGAGTGATGTTTGCTATCGTTGTCTTTGACAGCCTGCCTCAGATCGGCTGGGAGATCCTCACTACTGAGCAAGGTGCCTAAAATCTTCTGTCGAGCTTCTTGCAGCTTCTTTTCGCTCATCCTCCGCTCTCTCAACTGCGTCATCATACCCTCGTCGTCCATCTCCTCGGTCAGGTCGATTGCGTTCGAATGGTCCGCGCCAACAACAGTCGCGACCGACAGAACGGCGCTGGAACGGCTGTAGCCTGATGTCACCCTTGAACCAGAACTGATCAGACTCGGCGTGCGCTCTCTTGAATGTGAGTACAAGGCTCCGGGACTCTGCATCAGACCTCGATCGCTGTTCTCCGTCCGAGGAGATGAAGGCTCATTGTCGGCAAAGGACACCGAGACCCTTGACCCGGTCGTGTTCCTAGGTCTGAGAGACGGCCGGATCTGGAGGTTGCCCAATTTGCCGACTGGGGTGATGCTTCTCGAAGAGGGTGAAGAGGTAGGCGATTTGGGTCGGATTGACGGAGATATGTTAGGTTGAGTCACTGAACGAGGCATCGGTGTTCGCTTGATCGAAGGCAGTTCTGGTGGGACGGCTGGTAAAGCGAAAGTAGAGGTCGTCGGCGTCCTCCAAGAAGCAGGGTCTTCGAGGTCGACTACCAACTTCCTGTCGGTGATCACCTCAAATTTCGAATGCAACTCGTTCCTACTATCGTTAGACCCTTGTCGATCCATGCTCTGTCCTGCTGGGTAAGCCGGATTCACAACTGGCAATGTTCCTTCGCACGATATCCGCTTAGATCGCGAAAGGTCGACCGAAGTTCGTCGCTGAGTTGTGGGCGGGCTTCGTGCTGGAGAAGCGGGTGTCGAGCCGTTCCGTGATGGTGGTCGACTGCTCGCTCTTGACCCAGGCTTAGAATTGGGAGGGGACCTTGAGCGACCGACAGCTGCATTGGTCGGCCCCGCTAAACGAGCCAGGGCGATCACGGTATGCGCAACCCTTCCCAGGCTGATCTCGGAGGCTTCCTGCAGATCAGCAAGGCCGAAGATTTCTCGGTCAAGCAATCCGACAGTTTGACAAGCTGTGATGAAGCGAGTGAGATTGGTCGCGCGAAGGATCCCATCTTCCGAAAGATTGATACGGGGAATATGCGAGGGTTGCGCCGGGAACAGGTGGTTTAGCAGGCTGGGGCGAAAATCAGTCGCCGCGTTTCGGACCAAGCTGTACCAGACATATCCAACGACTCACAAGCAGAGCAAAACCCCATCCTTCATAGCCTCAATCCAAGCCTTCCTTTCCCTCTCCTTCGCCCGATCACCTACAAACACCGACCTGACCTTTGCTTCGGATGACCCTATCACTGACATCTCTCCAGGTGAGACAGACTGCTCTGCGCTCGCCAAGGTGTTTGCGGCTTTGATCCAATCGCCTCCCCAAGCTTTCTCCATACGAGCCATTGCAGACAGCCTGTCGTCCGCTAATTGCCGTACTTCGGCGTGTCTGTCGTTTTGGACGAAGCTTGAGCCGCGGATCACGGGCGTGAGCGATTTCACAATGAAAGAAGTAGAGAGTCGGAGCAAGTAGTGGTCACGAGAGAGAACAGAAGTCGGGGATGAGTCGTGCCGAGCATACGCGGGGATTGGCGGCGGCGGCATAGAACCCGAGAGAGATGCAGAACTTCTGATGGGCGTGGCTGGACTAGCCGAGCTAGCTGGCACAGCAGATGCCGCGTTACCTGGGGCACGAAGGGGACTGATAGGAGTAGGAGGTGGGGGGCCAGCGGTGGCTGGTCGTCTGTTATCAAGAGAAGTTCTGCGGGGGTCAGGCTTGACAGTCGTTGAAGGGGCCTGTCGGACACTAGCCTGATTTCGTGATGGAGTCTGAGGAGGCGATACTTGCTGCCACGTGCTATCGCTTCCAGCAGGTGATGGATCATTCCGGCTGGCTTCGGCTGGACGCTTGCTCGCGATCATGTCGGACTCCGCTGGCGGATTTTGCCTACCTGATTCGCCACGCCTCATGCCGATAGCCGTCTCAGGGGGTATCGATCGATGCCGGGCAGTTGATTGGAACAATCCAGTCAAAGTATGCTTATGCCCTCTCTTAGTCCTCTCGTCCACTCCTTTTGGCGTAGGCGTCACTGTATCGCCAGCATCACCTTCCTGATGCAACAAGGCCAAGGCGGATGTAGACATCGAGCCCCTTGACAATGAAGGAGGCTGCCATTTCCCATCATCTCCCTTCTGCATGGCCGGTAGAGCGGTAGGATTGTATCGCAGTTGTCTTTGCGTCCGCTCGACTGGACTAGCAAGTCTCACTTTCACCTCCTTGGCCAGTTCTTTCTGCAGCCTCTGCCGACCCAATGTGACCTCCGAGGACAGAGTCCTTTGCCTCGCTTTCGCAGTCGCATCTTTGCTCCCTCCGCTTGATGCAGTTGTGATTGCTACTCCAGGGGTCGTTCGCCTTTGCGTGGAAATCGGTGTCTTGGACGGACTTCCGACCTTGGTTGTATCGCCAATGAACGACCTTAGTCTTGATCGAGAGGTGGGCAAATCGGCAGATTCCGGTGATACAGATTTGGTGCGCGAAAAGAAACTCTTGATACCCCGGCCTGTATGCGTTGGGGCAGGCGGCGATAATGCTCTTGAAGAGGTTGCGTGTGAACGAGGAGTCTGTGATGATTGAGCTGGCATTATATGGGGGAGAAGAGAGCCGGTCGGCTGAGGCGGCTGAAATGGATATAGTAGGTGAGGTGGTGAAGGTTGACTCTGTGCTGCGACGATCATTGAAACAAGTCGAGGACATGAATTGTGGCTACAATGTGCGGTGTAGGGATGCGATGACGATGTCAGTCGGGCGACGCTAATGACAGGAGACAACGACCTTCGGTGCGAATGGTATGTGGTGTGCTTTGGCGCTCTGCAAAAGCTGCGATCAAAAGCCTAAGGGTAACAACGGTAGACATCACCTTGTCAGCCCAAGGGACGTCGGTTCGGAGTCCTTTGACATGGCTTTCCTGCAGGGTACGTCCACTCACGGACTGAGAGTACAACGATACCTATTTAGTCGTGTCGGTGATACGTGTGGAACCTGTTGATAAATGGGCTACAAGGAGACACAAGAGGCGATGCGATGCAAACTGATGGGTAACCGGTAAAGTCAGCGGACAATCGAAACATCTTTGTATATCCGAAACACGAAACATAGTAGTTGCCACCGGGTCCGCATTAGAGCAGACCTCCCTGGATACCCGGCCTTGACGTGCCGAGTGATGAGCAGCACACTTGCACGGATTACGGCTGCGACATCCTATTCAGGAAGTGGGGACAGAACAGGATGGTCACAACGAAGCGATAGGGAGATATCCATGTTCTTCAAGAGTAGCTGAGCATCCTGATCACACACCCGCCGATCCCATCACCACGAGGCCTCCCGCCCCCTACCATCGGGTCTGCGTTGCACCGATATCCCCCCACTCGGACATCCTTTGGACCCGGTGAGAGTGATTCGGGTTGTGGACTCACTGAATATTGGTGTCGTTCTGAGCGAACTTTTGCCCTTGTAGATAATGTACAGACTAGAGTACAGTTGCTCTGAAGGATTGATTCCAACTTGTCTGTCTTTTGTCCGTCCATGAAGATGTCATCCAGTGTTGTTACCGAATGATGGGAAGCGGGTTTGATGGGATCGGAAGCGAAGAAGACGACCATGATGTGTAGCAGATCCGAGATGTGACAACAGGTACGGCATTACGTCGATGACCGAGTGAAGGAAGTGACGAAAGTAAGAGCGAAAGAGGATTTGATGGTGGGTTCGTTTGAGCATGGTGAGCATTGTTCTATCCCTCCGTTTCCCTTACGAGGTACCATCAATCAATCAATCAATCAATCAATCTACTTCTACTCACTACATGCGAATATCCAAGAGTAGATCATACTCAAGACCAGCCAGTCCGAAGTCTGTTCGTGATGGATGCTCAGTATCGGTCTGATGCTGTAGGAAGTCAACAAGATAGGAAGTAAATGAATGCATTCAATTAGCTTGAGGATTCTACGATTGTCATAAAGTCGGAAGCATCGAGAGATCGGGACGACAAAGACAGTCGCGAACGAAAAACCCTTCTTCCGTTTACTGTCGTCATCATCCAGCCATATAGCAGAAACAAATGCTCGCAAAAGATATCCGCGCAGAGTTGCAAGGTAGATGATGTGATCAAAGCCGATAAGACCGGTATCAAGGACAAGAAGAACGAGGGTGTGTGTTCGAACGGAATAGATACATTCCAGCGATCACCATCACCATCATCATCATCATCATCATCATCATCACTCACCTAATCACTCGATCCTTTCCTTTCCGCCTCAGCTTTGATACACTGGTTTCCTACGCTGAAACGAACTCAATGATATGATTCCTGTACACCTCCTTTCCGCAGGCTGGTTGGGCCTTTTGCTTGCTTGGTCCGTGTTCCTCACACACAGCGCAACGTTGCGTGCACGGTCTCGATGACGACGATGGCTTGTCTTCGGGAAAGTTGGACCTGTACGGACGCTGTGAAGAGAGTCAGCATACCTCGTTCGCCACAGCTTGTATGTTCCGATTCATTCTTTTCACACGCTTGTACGAAGGTATCATGCGGATGATAGGAGGAAAGGGTTGCAGGGTGTCACAAAGGCTGCACTGATCGCCAATGTGTATGTGTGGTTGTGTCCGCTGCTCGTGCCTTTTCGATCAAATCAAGTCAAAAGAAGCCCAAGCAGACTCACCCAGCCTGTTGATCCCTCTCGCTCAATCCTCGCCGTATCCGTAGGCTGCCTTTGTACTTCTAATCCTTCGTATCTGTAGCTGTAGCTGAACTCTTGCTCGATTTCGCCTCGTCCTCCTTCGCGTGTGTATCGATCGACTCGACCAAAAGGGTACCGTGGGAATCGGAACGTCGCGGAGCGAAGGCTGCTTACTTCGCTTTTGTTCTATCTTCCTCGTTTTCAGCTGATCGGATCAAACCAAACCGACTTCGACAAACAAATCGAAATGATGGTCAACGAATTTAGTTTGGAGCAGAAACATCAATAATTCAGCAGGTGGAAGTAGACTGTAGACAGTAAACCCCAGAGGTCCAGAGGATAGCAGGCCGTCAGAGGATAGCAGGCCGTTTGTTGGAATTGGTCTTGGTATGGGCAGCTCCACTCAAATCAATAATAGTTTCCAGTAAGACTGCTCTGTCGCTCGCTTGATATCGTGACATGGCACGCGAGATGAAACACATACAATCAAATCATCCACTATCGTTATTCAATCATTCGAACTCTGAACGGTACACCAACAACAACCGCAACAACAACAATAATGACGGCAAACAAGCAGGTGATCAGCGTCCAGCCCGGTTGCCTTTAGGCGCCAGGCGATGAGAATAGGACTGTACGAGGACAGCCCGCGGGGGTGGCGGACACGCGAGTTGAGCGTAGCGTGACCGTACGGGACGTGCATGATTCCGGGCCGATGAACAAGTGATTCAATCGATTGCCATTGGAGTGTATGAGAGAGTGAATGAATGGGTAGAGTATGCTGAGGGGGTAGGATGATTGATTGGTTTGATTGGGCGTTTGGGCAGTCGACGAATCCAAGTGTCTATAGGTACGACCGAAAAGCGATATAACGTGGAACGCGGTTGGTTTGAGATGATCGGCACGAGTATCGTGATGTTTCAGAGTGATGTTTGAGTTTCAACAGGAACGGAAGTATATCTCTATTTCAGCTCCGCACCTAGTCGTTGCAAGGCAAATGGCGTCTATCCTGCTCAGAGCCGAGGAGTAGTTCTGCGAGCTATCATCCGCCTTGGCTACAGCGCTACTTATTCCTTCGCCGAACTAGAGCGGAGCGCGAGATACGAAGTCGCTCCCACAAACAAATAAAGAAAAGGGAAAAACAGATGGTAGCGAGACCAACCAGAATCAGAGTCACAGAAAGTCAAACCTTACTTGGATTGGGGCGATATCGTTTTTGCTGGCTGTGTTAAGATGACTATAAGGTCAATCCCATGTTCGAGCAATGACCGCGCAGCATTCCCCCTGCGATTAGCCTGGCTGCGAGGCGCCGGGACAAGGCCCAGTGGAGGATCGCCCTCATCGACGCCTAACGCCAAAGGATACGTCTTTCGGAAGATATATAACCTTGACATTTCTGCTGTTACAACCAGACTCGACCGCAAGCTCTGTCTGCTTGCCTGCCTGCCTGCCTTGCAAGGCATGCATGCATATCAAACAGTTCGAAGTGACGACCGAAGACGTTTATAGCCTATGATACGCAAAGAGATAGTTGCGAAAGGCGTGCCACTGACATAACTCCGTGCCACGTGGCGATTTACCGCTCTCCCTTGATCTCCTTCGAGCTTCACAGGAAGCCAGCGTAGCCTGTCAGATCACTCGCTTTGCACATGAACATGGGATGATGATGATCATCATCGTCTTAAATCGATAAGATAGACAGACAAGCATCATACCAGCACCCATCATCTACTACCGCGTCATCCCACCCACCTATACTCCCCGCTGAGAAGATCGAGTCTTGAGTCGGAGTGCATACGCCTGTCATCAACCGAAACTTTATATCTGAAATCCTCGAAGGAGAAACGACCACATCCTAAGATGACCTCGTCAACAACGGCTTCGCAGGCGGAGATGGAGGCTGCTCGAGTGCCTCTCGGATGGAGAGATCAATGTTCTTCGTGAGTGTCATGCGTTTGATGCTACTTAGCTACAGGCTTCAGGTCCCTGCTTTGTGTATTTGCGTGGTGTGGGTGTGAGCAAAGCAGAAACTCTTGGCTAGAAAAGGGAAGGGAAGTGTGGAGACTGGTTGTACATGGACAAAGCGCTCGTCAGAAATCGGGCGAACAAAAAATGGGAGGAAGCACAGCAAAACAAGCACGGCGGATCTGAAAATTTAGCCTGCGAGTATTCGGATTTCTATCACGATCCCTGAGGGTGCGAAAGCTAGCTATCTGGCATCGGTCCTTCGCTTCTTTTTTCTCAAGAGGAATGTAGACGAGACATCGTGTCGAGCAGAGCAGGTGACACAGGAGCCGAGGCGGTCTCAAGAATGCGTCTCCTTGTCGCATTCAGCTTCCACTTCGGGAGGATGAAGTGATAGCGAAAGCCAGATTGTCGACACCTCTCGAAGCAGGCGCAAGGCAAGGAGCAGGCGGAGTCTAGTCCACGCGCCCCGCGGGGGGAGGGGGGGGCGGGGGCGCGAGATTGATAGGTTTTGTGCGCAAGGCAGAGAGGGTGGACTGAAAGTGGAACATCTAAATGGAAGCGGCCGAGGTAGACCAGATTTATCGGAGAACGAGCAACGCGAAAGAGAGAGAAGCTGTTCGCCGCAATCGTCCCAGGTCTAGCAGCGGAAAGAGGGGGAAACGTCTACGGCTGCGAAGTGGACTGTTCAACCTGGGATTCTGGTGTTTCTTCGACCGGGCTCAATGGGTAATTCATGAATCCACAGTAAAAATTGTTACTGACCTCGATCTCATCTGTCTTTGCGTGATGGCGATTCATGCTCTCAATAGCCTTCTCATCCCCCTCAACGTATGCCGACACAAGACGCTCTACATGCCTTGGAAGTGCGAGGACGAGAGACACGGCTATGAGAAGTGAGTGAAGTCGGTTGGGTATTCCCTCATCTTCGAGACATCTATCAGACAGTCCGGATTGGATAAGGTATGGGTGGGACCGCAAGGAGATGCAGAGAGAGAGACAACGAGGGTAGGATGGGATAGAACGTCCTCATACTGCAATAAGTGATGCAAATCCACTTGGTCGGACTGGCGCTGGCAAGACGATGTACAGGGGGAACTAGACCCAACCTGGAAGGGATCATCAGTCCAGCAGTAGGACCAGACGGTCCACCGACCGCAGGGACGAGATCACCTTGAAGGCGACACTTCGCTATAGACTGAGAAAGAATATGACGGCGCGGGGTTGGGCCCATCAAAAGCTGCCGATCGCTTTGGGTGGAACGAAGCAGACCTCTCATCATTGGATTGTCAAACAATGGAGTGAAATGCTAATTCGCCCCATGACATCTACCCTTGTCGTGCCGCTTTCGCCTTCATCGTGCAGGTGCCAATTCGACGAGTGAGTGCTCTTACCACGCTATCTATCTTCTAATTCTATCCTTCTCCTTCTCCCCATCCTGACTCTAATAATATCCTCGTGATCACTCCTTTGCTTTGCTCGCTACGTGTCTTCGTGCGAAGGTTGCTGAACTGGAGCTGATCTTTACTCCTACCTTGGACTTTCTGCTCCATCTCCCCTTTACGTCGACTACAGCTACATGCAACGGATGAAGCAGCTCTCTCGACAAAAGAAGGTTGCGGCCGAAGCCGCCGACGAGGAGTAAACATACACTTCCAATTCTCGATTTCCGAATACATACATCGATCTCACCTACTCTTCGCCTTCACTTTACCGGCTGGAGATCAATCAACCTACAGCGTTTGATCCCGTTATGGACAGACACCTCAGGATCTTTCCTCTTCTCGTATCACAAAGCTAGATACAGATAGCTTGCTCTCCAGTGTCGGACAGACAGACCGAGCATGGCATGCATGATATATCAATATACAGTTGATGAATTTCAGAAAGGCTCTCCATGTTATGGACGACCCAAAACGGGATGAACGGCTGGATGGCTCGAGCTAATTTGACTTGAGCCAGCATATGATACATACAACACTCGTTGGTTGTGTTCGGATAGGATCAGAGCTCAAATATCAATTGCTACATGTATACGAACGGAAAAGGGTCTCGATTAAAGACCGCAAGGCCGCAACGGATGAGGAAGAGATGAACATGGTGAGAGAAAGAGGACAAAAGGAAAGTATAAGGATCTACCTGAGCTCGATCTTGATGTCTTGTTGAATCTATGATACATGTAGCTAGGTCCCCAATTTCACCCTGTTTCATCAACGGGTAGGAATATCCGAGTTAACGTTCTGGTCGGCGGCTTTCGTGCCCAAGTCAGGAACTATGTCCGTCTTGGCAGCTTGCGATTGGGCTTCACTTGCACCCGCCTCGTCTTTCTTGTCCTTCTTGCCGAATGGGAACGGATTAGGCAGTGCTTTTCCCAATCCGCTGAGAATATTGCTGCTTCTCTGACTATTGTCATTGCCATGCTCCCCTTTAGTCGTGGTGACCTCAGGCGACGAGGTGCCACTAGCGTAATGGCTCTGACTGATGGACTGAGTTCGAGAGCGAGTATCGGTTCCGTTTCCGCCCGAAACGACCGACCACCCATCATCACTATTGTGGGTTGGATGATCGTTTGACACCTCGGAATTCTCCGGCTTCTGCGAGGACGAGCGGGATCCTGACCGGGTCCTGAACGGTATGATATCGCTTGTGTGGGACGTAAGTGGTTGAAGAAGGGAAGTCACTTTGTCAAGTGGTCTATCTCCCTCTTCGGGTATCGGCTTGATCAAAGACTTGGCATACTCCTATATGGATCATTTCATGCATCAGTAACATATTCCAGTTAAACTTCGAACGCCTTAGGACGGGTAAACATACCAGGTCTCGGTAGATCGCTTCGATCGCCTTGGCAACACCGTTCTCCTTTCTGATCATCTCGCCAACGATCTTAGCTTTGGCGATCTGCTTCTCATCGGTTGTGGCTTTGATGAGCGCTTCTGCCAATGATTCCGAGGTGAGTTTCCTAATGGCCGAACCAACGTTCAGCGATTCTGCGCGTTCTGCCCAGAATGCCTGATCACCGAAGAAAGGCTTGATGATGGTAGGCTAACATCATAAGTCACGAACATCAGCTGGGTTCCTCCATTTGCAATCCGCTCGAGTGACTCACAATACCAGCTCGGAAGCTTGCTCCGCTTGTACCTGCACCACCGTGATGACATGCGACATCAATCCTTGGGAATAGCCAGGAATGATCGATCGAGTCGATTGAGCTGTGCACGAGATTTCCTTCAATCAGCCGCTCTCTCGTCCTGTATGCTGTGACTGCAGACTTACAAGATTTCAGGCGGATACTTGACTCCGTCTGCACCTTCTGAATCGCCTTTCTCGTCGCTCTTGCCTTTGCTTCCTCTATCAGACCAGCCCTTGGATAAGATTGCGCAGACTCCACTGTTCACTACAGCTTCGACGACGCATCGCGTCATCTCTTCAGGATCGGATACCACAATAGAACCAAAACCGCTGCAAAAATGGAAGCTGTCAGCAGTCTGTAAGATTATGGCTCAAAGGAAACTAGCTTACATGTAGGCAACCTTCTTGCCGCTCTTATGGGCATTGTCGATGAACTCGACCAGGCCTTCGGGTGGGCTCCATTTCTTCTCGTTCGCCTGATGCTCGTCAGCGTTCTCGAGGAACCAGTATCCTGTCACATGAATCCACTCCGTCCAGTCGAGGGGAGGAGGCACCACAGAGGGTGAGAAGTTGTATAAGAAGGGGATCTTGTGCTGCTCCAGCTTCTCGAAAGTGGTTGACTCGATATTAAGCACGTGTCGACGCCATCGATTGATTTGACCCGAGATTGCTCGCCAGAAGACCTGATCGAACATCGTGTAGGTCATGTAGTTGTAGCTTCCGCCTCGCTTGTGCTCGGGCACCGCAAAGGCGTGAGGATACGCTCGTGTACGTGTCCAGGGCATGGTGAATGCACGGTAGTAGGGAATTCGAAGACCCTCAGCGATGTGCACGCCACCCATCGCACTTGGTGACTCGATGAGCAGATCCGAGCCTTGGCACGCTTCCCAAGAGGAATTGAGAAGATCATCAAGCCAGCCTCGGAACTATACAGTACATGAGCTTTTGGCCTGTAGCTTCTCACTGTATGCGAAAAGCACGTACCTTTTGCAATCCTTCTTTCAAGAAAGATACAGTGAACATGCCGTTGTCGACGCACATCTGCATTAATTCTGCGGGATCACCGCCGACACTCGCAAATTCGATGCCGTGCTAGAAGACAACGAGGTCAGCTAGGAGTATAACACGCTTCATACATCAGACTTACGCCTTCGACCCATTCCTTGTATTCTCCATGAGTTGCGATCCTGGTTGTATGCCCTTCGGCCTGCAAACCTTTGCACAGCGCGATGTATGGCTGAACATCACCTCTGCTTCCGATCGTCAAGCAAGTGATGCGCATGGGCTCAGGCTTGAATTCAAGGAAAGTCGAGGTGGTTGAGCCGAATAAGGGTGAAGGCGATACAGGGGGGACGTTGTCTCTGGTCTCCATTGGAGCAGCTTCGTCCAAGTCCTCCATAATACGGGTTCTGATGTCGCCTGAGCCGGTGTCATCCTCTCCAGAAGCCGATCGGACTGCGTCCATCCGTTCTTCGAGCAGAGCGACGCATGCCTTCCGTCTTCGTGAAGAGCTGAATTCGAGGAAGACCTCCTCGTGACCCTTGATAACAACGATCAGTCCCGAATGACCGAACCGGAACGCCTTTTGTGCCTTCAAGCCATACAAATCTTCGATCGGAATGATCATCTGTTGACCATCAGGGATCAGCCATCACGCATGATCAGATAAATCACCATGAAGCAGCTCACCTTGGTCTTGTACAACAGCTGAGAGGAGCGGAAGCAGAAGTAGTTGGTAGACACAAAGAATCGTCCTGACACAGGCAAAACTCGATACAGATAACCAGGAAAATCTGAGTACAGAGACCTGTGGTCAGCAAAGAGTTGTATCGTCACATCAGTTTTGCACTCACGATCGATCAATTCCTCCTTCTCATTGAGTGCAAAGACGCTTCTAAACTTCGCGGCAGTTTCGTCGTCCTCTCTTTGACCCGTCTCAGAAGCCTCAAGTACAGAGTAATCTGATCGACTCTTGGTCATTTGACTGCCGCTCGAGACATCCGACGCGAAAGACATCCTTGCAGCTCTCTTACTTGATGCCGAACGGCTTAATTGACGAGATAGATCATCATCATCGCTTTCGTACTCGTTGGGTACAGCAGGTTCGACGACCTCGGTGACGGAAGACTGTTTGCCCCTGCCTGTTCGCGTACCAGTCCTGGTAGTGGATGACAGCGAACGATTGGATAGCGATGTTCCACTGGGAGATGAACCGAAGATCTTTGAAGCAGGTTTGCGCATCCATGACGGACCCCAGTTGTTTCGGTTTTCGTCCTGCATATGAGCCGGAGGTTGACCCGATTGTCTTGGCGGATATCCGTCATCATAATCTTGAGATGAGTCCTCGGCAACTTCCACTGATTGATCGTCGCGGACTGTTTCCAGACTGTCATGGGATGTCTTGTGAGTTTTAGGCGACAGGAACGGTATACTCAAAGATGGCTTCTTAAAACCAGAAGATTCATCTTCGTGGGCTTTATCGCCACCTCGGCTCAACAGTGGTCGAAGGACAGATCCGATTTTCTTGAGGCCGAGAGGGTTGGCAGTAGACGTGCTCTCAGCGACCGAAGGGGGTCGCTTAATGGTGTTGTAGCTGTCGTCGAGTTGCTCGGGAGATTGCTGGATCGTCACAGCCGACGAAACTCGCGGAAGTTCGGTTGAAGGCCTCTGATCGAGCAGCAGCTGAATGGAGTTGTACGCTCTTTCGTTATCCTGGAATGAGGCGAAAAAGTAGCTGTCGACTGACATCTGATCCTCCGGGTCAACGCATTTGATCTGAAGTCCCATCTGTCAGCAGTGCTTCAAGGCAATAGAGCATATCGGCCTACCTCGATGGTCTCTGCAAACTCCAAAGTTGGACTTCGATCGATCTCCAGTATCGCTTCCAAGGGGATGATAAGCTGAATTCACGTCAGCAACAGAATGACGGCTAGAGTCGGGCTGCGCTTCGCTACACTCACCTTGACACTCTCGCCTTCGTGTTGAAGCTTGAACATCACTTTCTGGATAGCCTTGATCCACTCATCCCTGCTAGCCTCGGTATCGGCAGTGAAAGTGTAGTTTCGTTCCGCGGTCCTCAGCTTGAATTTGGTTTCATCCACTGCATCGCAGCTGGAGCAGTACTGAAGGGAAACATTGCCTTTGGGGAAATAGGGGTCGGCGGTGCTTTCGTACCAGCTGAGAACGTCATTTCGCAGTACTACCCAAAACTTGGTATTGAGCTTGGTTCGAGACGCTTTCTTGTACAGCGGACCAGTCTTAACCACAAGATTCTGCGTTCGAATCCAATTAGCCGCCGGGTCATTAAGGTCAAACAGCGAGAGAGACAGCACATACTTCTTTGTTAGGCATGCTGGCGAAAAAGCAAATATGTTGTTTGGTGAGGTACATGTAGCCCTTCAACACTGATACACACCGTTAGCCCGTGAAGCCGCAGTGAGATCGGATCACTCACTAACGCTCCTCAGAAGCCAACATCGCATCTCTTCCAAGACGTCTTCTCTTTCATCCAGACCGAAAACTTCCATCAGTCTCTCTGCCAGCTTCTCCCTTCTCAGCCGCTTCTTTTCCGACTCATTGGGCTGCACTCTCTTCTCGATGATTTCCTCTTTAGGATTCTCAGGTTCTCTCAGTGCAGCGTCCATGTTGTATTCGGCAGAATCTTTATGACCGCTGATGACAGGTTCGAGGTCGACAGGAGGTTTGACTGGCAACTGTTCTGCAGCTCGCAGGATCTCCTCTTGCTCTTCTTCCTCTCCGATTTCTTCTTCGCGGCTGATCTGCTCGTTGAGCATTTCGCGAGCTTCACCACTGATAGACGCATCGAGACTACTTCGTGTGCTCGTGGCAGTCGACGCCCGCTCGTCTCCCCTGTATCCCTTCGGTAAAGGCACACTGCTGTCCGAGCTGGCATCGCTGCTTGCTCCTTCGGATTCTCTCCGTTGTGCTTCATCCGCCAATTGATAAGACAGCTCGTTACCGGTCGGTCTCTTTGCTTTACGCGCGATCGTGTTGTCTCGGAAGGGGAAACGCAAAGGATGAGTAGGATGAACGCCGTGAGAGGGTGGTCGAGGGTGAGATGCTTGAGCAAGTGCTGGATCGTCCTCAAAAGCGGTAGCCATCGGTCGAATTGTATGCAAAGAAGAGCCGAGCCGATTAACTGCGAGTCGGAGTTTGGTCAGTAGGAGCATTGCGAGGTGTGTCCTTGATTCTCGGTATCGAGGAGATGACGGCGGCAACAGGAGACAGACAGATTACGGTACGGAAACGCTGCTATTCAAAAACCTTTCTATCCGATAGGAAGGCAATGAGAACTCACACTTTGGTCGTTGTGTCTTGTCATGCACCATGGAAGCTGTGCCCGGTCTTGAGCTGGAGTCGTAAGTGTCGTGTTCTTCATCTCCCTCAGAGTCGGAGCTATCCTCCTCCCACGGTAGAGCGTTCAGAGCGGATACGAGTGCCGACGCGCCCATTCGAACCTTTTGTCGGAACCGGTGCATACGCGGAGAACGAGGTGTGTTGGTGTTGACATCGTGTTCGGGCATTGTCATGAGTGGATCATATTACGTGGATGATCGAGGCAGAGAGTGGGTGTGCAGAGATGGGAAGTCGTACGTGTGACAAGGTTGAAAAAGGGACTGGCGAAGTCAGCAGAGCCGTAGGAAATTGTCTACTTGCAAGCACTTGTAGCAGAGGCCAAGAGCAGCCCTCAGAATGTGTGTGGATGTTGCGGGAAAGGGGCTGGTGTTGAAAGGATGGAGATTGCAGACGCAGGTCAAGGTGGGTGACGTGAACAGGAGGCAGAGATAGAGACAGAAGAGCTTAGGTTGAGTGGCAAACGTCAAACAACAATATGGTGTGGGGTACGCGTCATCCTCCCTGCTTGTGAGTCAGGCTGTGGTGATGGACACACGAGAAACAATACAGTAGGGAATGAAGTTCAGGACCGGAGGGCGATCCCCAAACGGACAGGCATTCAAGCTAAGCTAGGAAACGATGCTGTGCACTCACCGAGCCTATCTCTCTACCAGCCCCAAAGCCGGGTCGTGTCTGTCGGTCAACCGGCGACGACGTCGGCGTGGATAAGTCCCCTCCTGCATGTCCACTTTCACCCTGCAGCTGATCCACTCGCGCTGTCGCTGGCTTTAACTGTGATCCCTTCATGCGAGCGTGCTCGTTCTCAACCTCGTACTGCTCTTCTTTTTCTCTTTCCTCCATGACTGGCTCTGGTTCTGGCTCCGGTACGTCAAACCTAACGGCTGGTACTTCCCAGCCTGGCGTCTGAGCCATCTCATCCAGCGGTGTACCGCTGATGATCGGCTGTTCTTCTTTCTCCTCCTTGTCTGCTATGCCAGCCTTTAGCCCGCTGTCAGTCTCCGGTACTTTCGAGTCCTGCTTCGGTTCGTCTTCGTTAGGTGTAGCGCGTGAAGGGAAGACATGCTTCGCAGCAGCATTGATGAGCGTTTCGGCGACTTCGTGCTTGGGAGGGTGAGGATCGGGAGATGTTCCTGCTTGAGGGAAAGGCGGAGGGTACATCGACGAAGAGTCGGTCTCTCCGTGTGACTGGTGTGACTCGTTAGGCGACATCTTGACTCGAGATTGTTCGTTCTCAGAGGCGAAAAGAGCGTTATGTGTAGCCCACGAAAGATGTTGGGATAGTGATCACCGCTCTATGTCCGACAGAACGGTGTACAAAAAAATCCTCACTTTGGCCGAAAGATGATGAGTTGTCTCTGATTATACGAATAAATGGTTGATGCGTCTAATGCTGTCGATGGTAAAGAAGATGCCTAGGTATACTCAAGCGAGCAGCATAATGACCGTGATATGGATAGGGGAGATGTTGGTGTCGCGCGTCTGCGTCTGTGCGTCTGTGCGTCTGTGCGTCCCTGTGCGTGTGTGTAAAGTTTGACGGATGTGATGGGAAGAATCGAATCGAACGGTACGAAAGCTTGCGATTCTTACGGTCTAGTGGGGTGAAGCTTCTCAGCGGATGATGATGAGATGTCTTTGAATGTGATCTCGATCCAGTTGTTGACCTGATCAATGCTATGATGATGATGGTGATCCTCGCCATCTATTATTCTGTATGTGCATGCGGTACGAGCGGGGTTTGGGCGGTGACGTATGAAGAGGAAGTCGACTCTGGACTGATTCCGGTAATAATACGTACGCGGCGGCGTGGTTCGTAGGCGATAATAGGCACACTCGGCTGCCCATCCCACTACTGGGGGTCCGGCGCGGGGCATGATGACGCGCACAGACCCGCGCCTCGTGCTTCGCCGAGCAGACTGATGCGATCGAGCACCCGTCTGCTGTGCACTCGCCCGCATGCAACGAGATTCTCCCTGTACATACTGAGAGATAGTTCTGCTGATGTTTGGGCGCGCTCCATCTCCAGTTTCTACTTAATGAGTGTTCCGGCGCTTGTGTTTGCCTTGGTCAACGATTCACTCACACCTGCACTGAATTGTCCGAAGTCGTTTTCGGATAGTAGAGTACGGTCGTCAAG
The DNA here is from genome assembly GCA_000507405.3 of Kwoniella heveanensis BCC8398. NCBI lineage: Eukaryota > Fungi > Basidiomycota > Tremellomycetes > Tremellales > Cryptococcaceae > Kwoniella > Kwoniella heveanensis. The sequence continues at coordinate 205,332 of KV700126.1, forward strand.
GACCATCTCAAGGTTCTGATTACCTGGTGTTTCATTGTCTCGTTTCAATCCCAGCTGTGCTCCGCATTCTGCTGGTTGTCTTGTGTTGATCGCAACGATGGACCTGATACTTGCGATGCTGCACGACAAGGTGAAAGCTGATGCAACGACTGAACAGGACTCAATGGGGTACTCGTTCTGACATCCTAACCTGACGTCCATATATTGAGCCAGGCTCGATTTGACCTCTCTCGTAGCTCTCTCTGGGCTGATTTGTTCGAGCCGCTATTCATTCGCCCCTTCTTCACTTTGTTCTTCAATCAGCAGCTGGTCTGCCTCTTCATTTTTGCGCCTCGATTCGACATACAAGATTGCGAGATAGATCGCATTGTACTTCCCTCCCTCTAGTGCTGGCCACGTCCGATCGACCACCATACTCACCTACGGATAGTCCTCCCAAACAATCACCGGGTGGTTGGGCTGTTTTGCTTATTGTCTTTTGCCCCTGCCCAGTATAGTCAAGTGATCTCATCATTCGAAATGACACTGCTCCTGAAACTCTTCACTCTGCTCTCGATTCTGAGCTATCTGACCTACGCGGCTCCTGTAGTGCCGGAACCTCTCCGCCGACTCCCACTTCGAAAGATTCCAACGAAGCGGTCGAATGAACACCCTGTTCAGGCCTTTGAGCGACATCAGCGAGCGGCGATCAAGCGGATGCACCGATTTAGTACGTCTATCCATCTTTATTCCTCCTTTACGAATGGTCCGTGCGAGCGTCGGTAATTGACAAGCGGGCGGGATGAGCAGAGAAAGTCGACCCACCTTCCGAGTCGGATTTTTGCGAAAGAGCTCTTGAAAAGGTGAGCACTGCCGACAGATGACTTCTCAACCTTCTGAATGAGACGTCATAAGTAGCAGCGGAACAATTTTTGATATCGCTTGCTTGGCCACCTTCACCCTGTAGCGGCGACAAATCGAAGCCAATCCTCGACTAGACAAGAGATTATGGCTACCCTTCAATCCGCTTCCTGATGTCGACAATATCGGTCAAGCTGAGCCTGAGAGACGAGCATGGTGGCGGCCAACAGACGCCACCACCGCTTCTTCACCTGCCGCCACTCGATCACTACCGCCGCCGAGGGTTAATGCAATTAGCGGCCAAGGTGGCGGTGCTCAAGCTACTGCCACTGTACAAGGTGAGCAGACGCCTTCGGCATACACATGATCGAGAGGATGGAGGGCGGTGATACTGATTGCAAAATATCGTAGCTTCCGGATCCAGCGCGAATGGATTCAGCAGGGTCGCGCTCCAAGCTTCTCAGGATCTAGCACTCACCTCTTCGGACGCTGAGCTGATCCAAGGTGGTCTGGACTACATCATCGAGGGGAACGACATTGGTGAGTCCCTTTCGCCGCCCAATTTGCCACCATCGACTTTGCGGATTCTACGAGCACTGACTTGAGCGCTTCATTGGGCTTTAGGTTATCTATGCGAAATACAGATCGGAACACCGGCGCGAACCTTCCTCTTGCTCATGGACACGGGGAGCGCTGATACTTGGGTCCCCTCGACGTGAGTTCACTATCCTCACTGTTGCCTTTTCCCAAGATGGCAGGCGAAGACTTGCACTCCATGGACAATCCACCTGATGAGACATGCCAAAGTCTGTGTGCACGCGGCACTGGTCTCGATTGCGAAGAGTGAATAGACGCTTATTATGAGTACATGTCGTGCACTGCACGGTGCTTTGCCGATCCGTAGCAATTGCGCTGCCGAACAATGCGGGGATCATACAGCCCTTGGCACGGAGAACAGCAATACCTTCCGTGAGTTTAGCAACTAAGGTATCATACAGCACTCAATCCCAAAGTAAAACCTGAGACACGCCGTCTCCCAACGCGCATCAGAGTCGTGTCATCGAGATTTGACCATACAATGCATGTTTTGTCGTGTGTTCCACAGTAGCCTCTCAACGTCAATTTCAAGTGACATACGGCTCGGGCAACGTCGCCGGCATCCTTGCGGCGGACACAATGTCAATAGCTGGTATGACGCTGAAAAACCATGCGATGGGTGTCACGCTGGTGGTGAGTCTGATGGTCCGGCAAAGGTGCACGAAAGCTCCTAGGGAGGACCCACCCAACTGACCTCCATCGACTCGTAGACCCATACTGCAGGCGGTAATGCGCTGACCTGCCTCTGCCCGTTCTAAACTATGTAGGAGAGTGTCCAATTTTCAAGCGCTCGAACACCGTTCGACAGTTTGATGGGTCTGGCATTGAGTGTGAGTGCAAGTCCTGTCCTTTACCTCATCATTTCAGCCTGGAGGCTTCCGGTACATGAGTTGAGCAATGGAGGCTGAGGCTGAAAGCAACTTACCCCTGCACCCTCTTCACTTTCTCTAGAAACTGTCGAATCAGGGCGTATCTACTCCACTAGAATCGCTAGCCAGTACGGGTCTGATCAAGGGACCTGTCCTCGGTATCGCACTCGGTCGAGTCAGTAAGTTCAGTTTCGCTTGTGGATTCCGCGACATCATCCGATACATTCGGATCATCTCCACTGGCTACCAGGGTTTCGGCAGTCAACGTCCAGCCGAGTACTGTATGCAGCCACTGTTGTCGCTGTCGTGGCTAACAATACTTCGTGTACTGGCATATGCTGATCCTTCTTGTCCCACTTGTTTCTTCCCGCAGCGGACGGCGAGAACAACGGCGAGCTAGTTTTCGGTCAAGCCAACACTGCCAAACTCGATAGCCGTACCACGCAGACCCTCCCCGTCACTTCTGACGACGGGTTCTGGCAAGTCGAGATGCTTTGTGTGCGGGTGGACGGAGTCGAGGCTGTGGGATCAAGGCAGGCTATTCTAGATACTGGTGAGTAGGACAGTATGTGCGAGTACAGCGCTGGAACCGGGTAGTGATAAGGTGCACATGTCGTGGAGCTGAAACTTTGCGATCCGGTACAGGTACTTCACTTATGATTGCGCCTCCTGCCGAGTGAGTCTTGTCCTGTCCAATACAGTATTATGTCCATCACTGTCCTCCATCTCATCTGCCAATCTTTACCAAGTGCAGAGGAGCAGCGAATTGACAATATAATTCACAATCATGTTCCACATAGCGCTGCCGCCTTTCACGCTCAGATCAGGGGTGCGGCTGAGTAAGTCATCGGTCCCATCCACACTCATGGCACCAGTATCTAGGCACTGGCAGTCACAACCGGCACGGGTCACAGAAGAGAAAATCAGCTGATCGTTATCATGGCTCCCCTGACTTGCTCTCCAGTGTCGGCGGTGGTATGTTCTCGATACCCTGTACGCTTGACCAGGAGGTCACTATGACTTTTGGCAATATCGCATTTCAGTGAGTGGTGCCCTTCTATTCATAGCACCGTGCATCCCTTATGTCATGGTCATCGAAACGTTCCTGCTACTAAAAGCCATTCGACAAAGTACGACACCGCGCTGACTAATTACGACTAACTTGCATCTATTGTAACGTACCAAAAACTGCTTATGCACACAGAATCGACGTTCGCGACTTGATCTTCCAACCACTGTCCGCCGACTTATCAGGCGATTGCCTCTCTTCCCTCTCGGCAGGCGTCATCAAGGACGATTCCACGTGGTTACTGGGCGACTCGTTCCTCAAGAACGTGTACATGACCACCAACGCTAGGGACTTGACTGTCGAATTGTCCGCGAGGACAGACGTTCCCGGCAGCTCGAGCTTTGGGGTAGTAGCTGGTGCTGGTGCTGGTGCTGGTGCAGCCCTTAGTGCTGATACCGGTGCCGGGGCTGGGACTGGCACTGGAGCTGGTACTGGAAGCGAAGCTGGAGCTGGAACGGCGGGAGTAGGCATGGTAGCGACTAGTACCAATGGCACCACCGCCTTGTCCAACAACAACAATAATTCGACAAAGTCCAAATCTGCGTCGACCCCTCTCACGTCTGCCGGAGCTAATACGGCCAAATTCAGCTTGATCGGCGCTGTAGCTGCTCTCTTAGCTGGTGGAAGTAGCCTTTAAGTCCCCATCCGTGCAATTACACAGAGCTTACACATGTATGAGAAAGATCTGCATGTTGATCTCTGCGTATAGCGTACGAGTATATACATACAACAGGCCGTGATCCATGCCCGAGTCGTCCGTATTACATACCTTTCCCATATGGACGATTTCCCTGGCAAATGCCCCAGTCCCTGTCAGGAATCCGATCCATAGTCCGTCACGCTCCGGACATCTGCAATCCACCATTCCAAAGACCCCTTTCGCCCAGGGCGTCGAGCGAGATGACGCTAGCCTTCCTTTGCATATCCTCCAGAGAAGTGACCTTGATGGCGTGCGATTCGACGACTAAACCGGAAGAATCAGTCAGCCCTCTGTTCCTTTCATATTTAAACACCCGAAGTCGTTGGATACCCCCCGTATGCAGAATGCGTCTCCGGTTGAAAGCAGACACTCACCTTCATCGGTATCGTATAGTGACGGTTGAGAGAGATACGAATCCATTGACATTCTTGTCGCTGTGCTAGACCTCTTGGGTACTTGCAACCCGCTGTTTGAGCCAATTCGGGAGATTGAGGCCGCCGATGCACCCCATGGCGGATTAAAGACCGGTCGCTCATCACTTCCACTTCGACTCGTCTTTCTCAACTGCGGAGAACGAGGTATAATAAGGCTTGTTGAACCGCCCGACCCTTCGACAAAGGTCAAAGAGTTCATGAAAGGGGCGTGTTCGTGTGGGTGTCGAGGTGTGGTCAGAGTGGAGCAAGGCGAACTCGCCACTGACGAAGTGTTACGACGAGGTCGATCGTTCGATTCCATGTCCATGTCGCTGATGAATGCCGAACTTCGTGAATCCAGAGTCAAGGAATTGTGTCTAGCTCGCGATCTCGCTTTATGTGAGGGTGATGGCGAAGCATGTGGTGCAGACGAATTTCGCATGTGATTCGATCGCTTGGGTGATCCAGGTTGAGCTATCCGACCAGACAGAGCAGCCGCAGTAGCCTGAAGGGCTTCCTCCCTGGTTCTGGGCACAGGCTTGTTGGCGTGACCGAGATCATGCAATATACTCGCCCTTCTTCCTTGCTCCAAGATATCATCTAAACCTAATTCGTTGTCGCCTAAATCGATCTCGAGATTCAGCTCGGACGAAGCGAATCTATGCAGTGCAGGCATCGAGGCTGAACCGGGGAACCGTTGGATATTCTCAAGTGGATGTGGCTTGTTTTCCCGCTTAGCACCGAAGGAAGTGAGGATGGCGAAATTGGTGGATTTACGTCGCTGATGACGCGAATTCTTGACTTCTTGGGCATCGTGATCCTGGCCCGCTGCTGCATTTCTATTCCAGCCCTCTGGTTGTTCCGGCTCCACTTCTTCCTGTTCAGTAAGTCGTGACAGTCGTTTGGCGAGGGAGGAGGACGATCTCATCATCCAGGAAGACTGACGACGGTGTCGTGTGGTTGTCTTGTTGGAACTATCAGAAGAGGATTTGAGCGGTTCCATCCTTACTTCCCCTGAGCTTGAAGTCCCTGTGGACGCTATGAGTGAGGGTGTGGTATTGCCTGACTGTGATTGCGATGAATCGGGAGTCTTCATCGACTGACTTCGGGAAAGGGAGCGAGCCTTGACGATCGACCCACTCTCGCTTCGCTGACGAAGGGCAGAGGGTAGGACGTTTCGCATTCTCTTGAATAAGGACGCGCTTCTCTTCCCCAAGCTTGGTCGTCGGTTCGGCATCGTCGGCGCATGGTTTACGTCACTTTGATCCTCTACCTGGTGGCCGAAGGAGACGGACTTCGAGGGCAGATGTACCCATGATGCCATACGCGGAGATACTGGCGAATGATCTCGCTGTTGTTGATCGAGGTTGTGTTCTTGGTCGATCATTTGCTCCGAAGCTATATCATCTAACCCGAATGTGGCCGTTCTAGTGAGAGCGTGACCACGTCTCTTCGAGCTGGAGGTACCAGACGTCTCGTGGGATTGAGGCGTGTCAACTGAAGTGGAGGAACCGGAGGTTCGAATTGCTTCATCCACCTCGGCAATGAAAGGCGTTTGCGGTCGACCGGTGACCAAAAGGGAATTAGGTCGCCAAGGTGGTTGAGGTCCTTGTCTTCGCTTCAGGGATGACGTTCGACGAGGAATTGATTCTGACAAAGATGACAAATCACCCTCTGACCTGGCGAGAGCTGCGTTGCTGTACTGTCTTTGCCGATGTGGCTTAATCTCCTCCGCAAGGGGTAGGACGGACATTGATGGCGAAGGCGGTATGATATGCCTGGCCTGTTGTGGGCCCAACAATGCGACCTCGGACGAAGAGAAGATACCGAGACTGAACCGCTTCGATCTGGTCTTGATAGGGCTGCTCTGTGGTCGAGGCAAAGCGCCGGAGTCTGGAGTAGGGCTGACGATGTTTGATCGACTCAAGCTGAACAACCCTCGTAAACGACTAGCGGGCCTTTCTTCACCCTCAGACAACATCCCTGCTCTGTCCTGCTGATCATGCAATGCAGGCGAGGAAGCGCCAATGAAATTTCTCTTGGACCTATTCCACATGTTTCTAAGCTGTGAGGCGCTAGCTTCGTGAGTCGCATGCTCGTTGGACTGTGTCCAAAGAGACAGTGGATCCTCATCTGACGTTGTAGGTGTCGGACGGCGTTTAAACCAATTCTTCTTGCTGCGCGGCTGAGGCCCACCTGCCCACCCTTCTCCGAGACCTATCACGCCAGGAGCAGACCGAAGCGTCTCGTCGACCGGCGTCCGATGTTCTTCCGGGTACCATTCCCCATTATCCTCTCCAGCAAAAGCAGACATATACGATCTCCTGGACAGATTCGTGTCTGAGCTAGCTCCTTGCTCTGATCGACTCATATCTGGAGCTTCAAGAAACCGGGTCCGTTTCGTGCTGGGCAGACGTTGAGGGCGACTTTTCGTGTGCTCGTCGGTTATGCTGACGGACGTCTCCATCGATCTATGAGGAGACTCTTCAATGATTGACGCGAAGTCAGTGTCAGCAGAGGGTATTATCGGAGTGGCGTCGAGCGACACTCGAGAGCGATATTGTTCGGAGGGTGAAGGAGGCGGTATTTCTGATTGATGGGAGGAGGACCATGATGATCGGCCACCAAGGCTTTTCGAAGAGGAATGCGCGCGCCGATATCTCGGCCTAGGATCTTGTTTCAACCATTCTTGTTGTACAGGTCCCGCTGTCGAACATGACGAGAGTGGTGCGTCTTCTCCCATCGATGAGTGAATCAGGAGTGATTCGAGGGATCTGCGAGGCGAGCGTGGTGGTCTCATGGGTGGTCTCGGCGATGTGGATCGGTTGACGCGCGATTTGGGTGTGGTAGGAAATTGCTCGAGCAATTCTGATATAGTAGTTGGGCATATGCACCAGCGTGTCAGTCGGTCAGAACGAATCGTTGTGCGCTAAGTGATAACAACATGATCTACTCACCTTGATCCCTTTGATCGTCTACTTCTGCCTCCACATCGGATCCTTCCCAATCTTCATGAGAGTCTTCCTCTACTGATGTCAACCTCTTCCCTGCGGCGTTGAAAGTAGGTGATATCGGTGGACCGAGCGTGAACGGGACCGATGATGGCCCGGCCTCAGGATTGTCGAATCGCATCATAACGATCACAATAGTCGACAAGCTATAAGCGTGAAAGAGAGATCTGTTGTCGGTGTGTTGATCATTTGACGATCAATATGATCATCTCAAGAAGCGATGCGGGCTTTGATGAGCCGTCTTTGTTTTCTGATGGCCAGAGTAGGATGAACCGAATAACCGAACGGGACAGTCACCGAGATTTTAGGTTGGTCGAGAAGGTATGTGAGACCTGACGCACTTTGATCGGCCACTCGAGGATGATGGTGAGACTCGGCCGGGGAGTGAGCGATACACTGCTCTGATGTCTCTGATCGGCCCGCGGACGCTGCGTCTTCTTGGCTGCGAGACGAGACGAGACGAGACAAGGGGACCGTCGACTGTTCCAAGATATATTTGTCAATGGCTTGATGCGAGCAGCAGAGTATACTCCCAGCGAAGTCGACACGTGAACAAGCTGGTCCTTAGTGTTGAAAGACCATGACTCGGCCTTGTGACCTGTACCTCGACGACGATCAACGATCTTTTGTGGTCGAACTACTATCCTTTCGGATTGGGTCGCGAACAAGGTTTAATCAATAGTGATGGTGATAGGTGAAGACGCGTTGCTCTAAAGAGACATCATACGTTATAAAATGTTCGAATGTCCGCCGATCGATCATCATCAGTTGAATGCGACGAAGCAAGGTCTTCTGTATGAAGTTGAGATGTCCGATCCCTGTAATACCTCACTGCATCACCAGAGAGCCTTGGCAACCGAAGGCAACCGAAGAAGGGTCAAGTGAAATTAAAGCGAGAAGAGAACGTACATTTTGAAGGGAAATATTATCGCATATCTTATTAGGTATCTTAGGTAAGATCAGGTAACGCAGTACCATAGATAATCCCGTTACTGAACTTGCACTAATTTCTTGGCCCTGCAGACGTGTGAGACGTCGCCAGCTCAGCTCTCTCATCTTCCAATAAGAAGACAGGTAGGTAGGGGCAAAAGGTAGGGTTGGACGACTAAGGGGACTCAGAAATAGCATAGCAAGGCTGTAAAGGAGATCTCTTTCGTAGTAATAGTCCCGTACATTTGGGTCGATGGCGCATTAAACAACGCTACTGCGTGGTCAAACTACTAGGTGGAGGTGAGCTGGGAAGCGATACGCCAATATGCCGACGATGGTGATGATGACTTCTACTTGCGATCGTGAAGGTAGCTAGCTTCTTTAGGGATGCTGTCGAACGCCCATTAACGGGATGTACGGCACCCTGTCCTGTCATCCTGCATCAAGCTTCATTCGCCACGATGAAACGTGAGAAAAAGCTCCGAACGAAGCAGGGCAGACACCGCGAGGAGTGAGAGGGGCGACAGGACGTGAGCCGGAAAGATCGATTTAAGCGCGATTGAACCTGGGCCTTCCCGCCCAGGGCAGCAAGCTTGGGGACGGTTGACGCTAAGATACATTGGTGAGGGTAATCATCTAGGACACGTCAGACCCCATGTGGGCAACGCTGTGGCTGCGGTAGTGGAAACGGGCGCTCCCGTGTTCAAACTCGCTGAGGGTGAAGGTCACAAGAAATATGCATGAGGCAAGGGAATCACTCCTGTTTCGGACGCAAACGACTGCGAGGGATCGTCCTCTGCTCGCCGTGTTCCTCGGGTCTGGCGACAGGCGTTATGTATGATACGTGAGACGTCCCGAACGCAGCAGCCTCATTCCGCGTACGTGAAGTTTGAATACGGTGATATACATCTTCGTCTCACGAGGACTCGAAGAGCATGTACGTATATAGCTAAATGGCTGCATAATACTCGTCACTTACTCCACCGACGACCGACGAGACGGAAACCAATTATACCTATTCGGCACGGCTCAACGGGTCCCGGCTCATGCATTCATTCATTCAATCATCGTAACGCCGACTGCAAGCTGCATGATATAATGTCCAGAGCCTTTGTCCGTGACTGTCGTCGTGGTCATAGTGGTGTATCGGTCGTGATGAGCAGGATGTCGATGACGACTTGAAAGCACGGCACAGCTTGGCCTTCACGTCTTATGTACACCCATACGACGCAACCTGTGACATGGGGCACTACATGCATGGGATAACATAGATGATATTCCGGACCCGGACACCGTCGTATCTACGCACTTGAGTACGTACACCCGGTACGAATGTCCTAACCCCAAACCTCCTATATATACATCTCTGTACTCTCCAGAGTACATACAACACATGTTCATGGTCATGAACTAGAATTTATCTCGGCGTGGAGCAGCGTTTGCGTTACCGTTACCGTTACCGCTCCGGACTACGACTGGTCGTGGGAGTCCTGCTATGCCGCCGCCTGTACTAGTCGTTCGGCTCAAGCCAAGTTGTACTGCCCCCTTCACATTCTTCACATTCCCATTCTCACGGACGGCAGATTCGGATGCAGATCTTATGCCTTTCGAACTCGATGCAAGGGATGTGGCAGCCTTGAGCGGAGTCTCTTTCGAGGTTGCAATTGATGAGGTAGTACCGCTTTTCGATTTTGGCTCGTATGCGTACTGCTGTATCCGCGTAAAGATGGACGAGGCGCTGATGCATATACCAGAGGCTGGTCAATCTCGACTCTCTCGGTGACATTCAGGACCGTCACGTGTGAGGTGGTCGAAGCGCGGATTGCGACTCACCTGTTTCGTGTTGCTGGACCCGCGGAAGCGGTAGCGAGCGGTGCGACCCTAGAATCCGATAGATGATACGCCGGTCGATATCTCACGCAAACACCCAAAATTCTCGTCGCATAAGTCTGGCAATGGTGTAGCGCAGGTCAGCGATCACCCAGGAAATGCCAAACAATTGATAAACAGACTATCCCTCACCTTCATATGTGCCGAAGTCATTCCCTCGGTATTCTTCAGTGCAGTCGCATCTGGGATAATCAAGCGAGGAGTCAGCTTCGCGATTCTGTAAATGCACTTGTTGTTCGAAGACATATCACCGACTCACCGCATGGCATGGTTGCAGCGATAATCTGAATAACAGAGTCATCTAGCTTCGGAGCGTGCTTATTACTCGCCAGGACCTAGAGGCAAACTGTATCAGCCCGCTTCTCGATGTCATTCGCGCAATGAATACTCACCGAGGCTCTCATCTGCTCCAGAGCCCTCAAACAAGCTTCGACAGGAGTCAAGTTGTTGCCTCGGTCAACATTCTTCGACTTGCCGGGCACAATCATATCACTTCCAATCTCCTTTCTCGTAGTCTTCCTCTTCTTGACAGCAATAGCAAGAGGGAGATCGTCGTCTTCCTTCTCCGTTCCACTATCTCCGATCTCGATCGGATCATCACTGTTCTCGGCTCCAGGTCGATAATCCTCGTCATCGGTATCACCCCAAGGAGAATTATCGAACTCCGCTTCCTCTGCGAGTATCTGCTGATGGGACCGCTTGCGAGAGATCGGATTATTGACTTTAGTCGTAAAGGAGTCGATCTGAGGTTGTACCCGTCCAGATCCGGTCCGCTTAGTTCCAGCTGCGGCTTTCTTCGTCACCCGCTGTTTTCTGGGCGAATTCTGACGGAACATCATGTTGAGCTTTTTGGTACCGTTCAGATACTTGTTGGCCATTTTGCCGAGCTACACACATCATATTCGTCAGAACTTTGCTACCACTCGCGAGCGCCAGGCCTATGCACAGCTAACCTTTAGATATGCGTTAGTCCACCCTGCCATTGACGCCACACAGAATTCTTCCAGTGCTCCCTCTATGACAAGGGTTTGCAACAGCCTCTCAGCCTCATTCTTCAGCCAATTCTTGCCCACCCCGAAATGAGGGTTCTGGTCCAACCCTTTGCCCGGGGCGCCCTTTAGACCCCTGAAGCATTCGACAGCATTGACCAATGTAATGCGATCCTCTCGATCGAAGGCCTGGACGAGCTTGATCACCTTGATCGCATCTTCCGTGACATCTTCGGTGGTGAACTTGTTCTCCTCGCGCCCAAGGCATACATCGCATCCCCTGTGACAATTAACTGGGTCGAACGATTCGTTGAAGAACGAGAGCACCTGGGCTCGTCGACAATCGGCTTTGTTATCGCAGTATCGAAGGACCTCGCCCATAGCCGCCTTCTGCCTGTCTTTTTGGTCGCGACTCAGGTTAGTGTCCATAGCGATTTGATTGAGAACTTTTTTACCGTCTACAGGAGGTCATTAGCGCGACATCGCAGATCTTCACCATACATGCTAAGTAGTAAACTCACCTCCGAAAGTGTAGTCTGGTGTAGCCGAAGCACCGCGAAATCAGCAACAAAACCTACCGAGGCATCGAACACCAAACTCACAGAGGATACATTGCGATGGTTGGCCATCTCGTCCAGCTCGACCGGTCTCTTGGTAGTATCCCTCCAGGGATCGAGGTAGCGAGTGATGGATGACATCTAGTACACTTATCAGCTCTTCTTGCCTCAAGTGCTAGCAGACAGAACACACTTACATCGCACATCCGGCTTGTCGATACTGTGGAAGAGCTTAGCGGACATCCCTGCAGAGAAGACTAGTTATGCTACTCACCCCATACCGAACGCGATCTTACGAACAAGAGGGTAGATTTGTCAGTTCATGCTGTCTCGAGAAAAGAATTAGAGTGCTCACTGTAGCAACGATGATCTCAAATTGATGATCTTGCCACCCTTCCTGTATCTTCCTTCGATCGCCTTTGCTCATTCCAGCATGATAATGGTGCGCCTCCAATCCATAATTATCCCTCAGATCTTTCGCCAGATTCTCACAATTATCCCTCGAATTGCAATAGATGATCCCGCTTGACCGTTGGGGTTGGGTCCGAATGAACCCCACAATCTCCTCAAGTAGCCCTTTCTTCTTCTGGCGTACCTCGTAGTGCAAATTTGGTCGATTGAAAGATTGACGAAGAACGGCACAGCCTTTGATCCCGAGCGATCGGATGATATCTTCCTCCACCTTGTTTTGAGCGGTGGCTGTCAACGCCATTATAGGCACTCCAGGGTAGTCTTTCCGTAGATCGCCCAACCGAAGATCTGCAAGTACGGTCAACTTCTACCACATCCAGATGTACAGGAAACGCTTACAATCAGATCGGAACTGCGGGACTGAAATCAGCACAGAACATACTACATTTTGCATTCTTGACTGGTCGATGGGGGACGCAAAAACCAGGACTCACGTCATGACCCCACTGGCTGACACAGTGCGCTTCGTCGATAACGAATCGAGCCAATCTCCGTTTTTGCAGCAGAGATCGCAAAATATGTTTGATGTGTCCTCCCATCGTCAACATTTCTGGCGTGACGTAAACCACCTTGGTATACGGTTCTTGTCTCATCAACTCCTCATGTGCCGTATTCTTGTCTTTCTGCGTCAGGTCACCGGTGTATGCGATCGCGGGTATGCCCAGATTGGTGAGGTGTCGACTTTGATCATTGATGAGTGAGATTAACGGAGAAACGACAAAGGTGACTCCTCGTGTTTTACCACTGCTGCAAACCGCAGGTAATTGATCTGCGTGACAACGCTCAGTACTGCGCTAATCACCGCTTTCACAGTGTCGAGCTGTTCTGACTTACATGTCAATGACTTCCCGCCTCCAGTGGGCATCAGGACGAATACTGAGAATCTCTTCATCAGCATCTCACGATGAGAGTTTCCTCTACAGCAATCTTACTCACCGTCCTTCCCCGCCATAGTCTCGTTGATAGCCTCTTTCTGAAGTTTCCTGAAATTCGGCAACTTGAACATCTTCCTGAGTTTATAATCCACTTCTTTCGTCCAAGGATGTTTGATTTCTACTTGTATTGTACGATTCTTAGGCTGATGCTGGGACGCGACGGACTTGACCGGCGAGCTGGCGGGAGCGGGTCCATTTCTTGCTGATCTAGCTTGTGAGCCTTCTGTGCGAGGTAGTCTGGCAGATGCAGCTTTGAGTGGAGACGAGAAGATATCGTTAAGAGGTATATCCTGTATTTCTGCTACAGCTACCGCCTTCGATGTCGATGTCGGTCGAGTCAATCGAGGTGATGTGACAGCTCTTGGAGGCGAAGACGGAGGGATGAGCATTTGATCTGATTCGGCTTCGTATCCAAGTTCCATGGCAGGATCAAAATCCTCTGCTTCCGCCATGGCAAGATCGTGGTCGTCAATATCGGGCGGAGGCGGGGTGGGCAATCCGCGCGGTCGTGACGGACCAGCGACAGGGCGTTCCGCAATTTGTAGGAAGTGATTTGTGTGTGGTCGATACATGGAGGAAGGTGAAACAGAGCCATCGCTCGATAGCCCCTTGGGCCTCTGCTCAACCCATTCTGCAACTCGATCGTGGGTGGCGGAGAGACCAGTCGTGGTGGTTGAAGGAGTAGGGTAATTACGTTGTACAGCTGAGAAAGTGGTCGATCCAGATGAATGAGGAGCAGTGACAAGCTGAGGCTGGTGGCTGACGTGTATGCTGGGAGAGTTCATAGAGGATCGAGCATATTTTTCCGCCTTGAGAGTGTTGATCTTCTTGTCGATCAGAGCGCTGATGTGCATCGTCAAGGTATTAGCTTATAAACCATTAACCGCCTAGACATTTACCCCACCAACGATCGAAACTTACATCTCGTCATCGATGAAAGCATCTCCTTCGTTCTCAGGATGTCCCATCAAGATTTGCAGCTTGCGATCCTTGAGGGCGTCCTTCTCCTCCATATACTTCATGAATGTCTCTGACAGTTGTTCATCTGACCACTTGTTTGGCAAAGGTACGTGAGCTCGAGGTCAAATAGACAATGCATACATCGGTTATCATTGTGGAACTCACTGTTGCGAATCGTGATACAGTACCCGAACTTGCGCTAGGTGGAACCTGTTTCGTAAAGACATTCTCCTTCCCTCGAGCTGCGGCTCCCAGCATTGGTGATCCAACAGTTGAACTGGGCGTCATGAGGTGCGATCCGGCCTTATGCATTGGCTGAAAGTGTCGAACGGGACCGACGTGAGACGATGATGATGTGGAAGCTTGAATGTCTTGATGGACAGGGGCCACGCAGATGTCCGATCAGTCAATGATAATCCACTGTTTCGAGAAGTCTGGCCAGTGGCAATTTACCTGATATATCAGTCAGGCGGGACTGGGGAAGCGCCGCTAACGGGATCGGTACGGACGACTTGGCAAGCTGGAAGAGACCTTGCTGCTTATTCAGGAGTAAGCAAAGTGAGCAATGGTATCAGACCACTGACAATGCAAGCACAAGCTCACTGGCGTGGTAGCCGCTTTCCTCGAAGATCCTGCTATCGATGCACCTCCGTTCGGCGTTGACCTGTGGTTTTGCATTTTGGCCAAAACGTCTTGCAGGTTGTTCCGAGGTTCCTGCATCTCGAGACGAGGTGAGCGATGGGTCAATATCGGAGGCGGCGATTATGCCCACATGTCAAGCATAACGTGACGGGGTAATGATGTTTCTGTGGTCTGAGAAAAAGAAGTCGAGAAGGAGATCGAAAGCAGAAAGACGCAAAAGAAAGTGAGACGCGTCGAGTGATAGCTTGGCTGAGGTCAACATTAACCCAACTGTATGTACGGTGGCGACAGGAGGGTTGTATCACGTGACATGGCAACCCGTCACTATGTATGTGAGGGTAAAATGGAGGTAATGGAGGTCGATCACTTTCCTAGAAAGACTTACACAAAAGAAAGAGACGTTTATGCACTTGATATTGGAGACTAGGGTACTCTTTCTTCTAGGCACCTTGTGCAAGGGCACAGCTGAAGCGTCACAATGTCGCTAGCCTCCTCATCATCATCGAAACTTCTCAAGCCAGACCTACGGGCGGTTCTTCAGCGAGCACAACGATCAAAGAGCTCGGCGCCCGTCATTAGGGCTTCGACATCCCCCGTGGTACTGAAATCTTCAAATCGATACCAATCGACATCTTCGGCTGATCAACCCAAAAGACGAGCGAGAGACAGATATAATTACAACACTTCTTTGAGCTTCTCAGACAACCCTGATCCCGATGTAAGTCGCACTTGCCCCCATATCTGTCAATGTTGAGCTAATCTTGTATCAATTATACGTAGCATGTCAACTGGAGAAGAGTGACTGCCTCGGAGTTAACGTCGAGGAAAGAACCTCCAACGAGGGTGAAGATGCTCGTCAGAGATTTCATCGACGACAGTTTGTACAACGTGAGGTCTCTCAGCTTCGTACCAATGATTGCTTTAAAATTGATCATGCTAACGATAGTTGCTATACTCACACATCTCGGTGGATTGGATGTACAGCCGCACTACGGTTACTTCTCTCGAAATGCCACCATCTTCACTCCGCCCAAAGAAGGCTTCGACTTCGCCTCGTTCAAAGATACGGCTGCGTTCCAGGAGGCCGTGGCCGAGAGGTATGAGAAGGAGTATGGGCTAGAACCTACAACTGGACAAACGGGTGGTCTGGGCAGACAGGTCTGGCACACGCCTACAGAGTTGTTCAAGGTGAGTGTGGCCTGCGATAATGAACGAATTCACTCAGGGTATTCCAAGCGAATTACGGTGAATCGTTCCGAACGCTGATCTTGCGACTACTTATTCTAGCCATACTATGCACGTACACTCCTGATGGCGATCCTCCAATCGTACAAACTAAATCACTTCCCACACGAGCCTCTGATATTATACGAGGTAGGAGCGGGTAACGGCTCATTCATGGTCGATTCCCTCACCTACCTCCGAGACGAATACCCCGAGATATACTCCCGAACGAAATATCGGATCATTGAAATCTCCTCAGCGTTGGCCAAAGGTCAAAGAGCGCGAGCAGAAAAGGAAGGGTTTGGCGATAAGGTCGAAGTTATCAATAGCGATATCTTCAAGTGGGAAGGATCGAGTAATGGGAATGGGAAAGGGAATAGGAATGAGGCTTGTTTTGTCGTGGCTCTCGAAGTGTTTGTGAGTGATATGCACGCGGCGTCATACTACCGCTTCTGTTCTCTTTGACTGATCATCAGGAGATCTGCATTTGCGACATTTTCGCGCTCAAAATTGATGGCGACTGTAACATAACAATCCCAAGGCGGAGATGGGCTGATGCTTCCTCCTTTTTCGCCGATAGGACAACTTTGCCCATGACATGATCCGATACGACCTATCTACTCTCACTCCCTTCCAAGCGGTCGTAGCTATCGACGGCTCAGGCGACTTCTCCTTGCTCTACGAACCCATCACCGACCCCCTCATAAGACGCGTCTTAGCCTACAGGCGACTGATTCCCCCTTCGCCATCCACTAGTCCTCCTTTATCGCCCGCACTACTGTATTCTCCTTTCCTGCGCAAAGCGTACTCTTCGTTGCCCTTTGCACCCAATCTCTCTCCACCAGATTTCATCCCCACGAAATCAATCTTGTTCTTGGAGAGATTGAGGGAGATCTTGCCCGGTCATCGATTGATGGTGGCTGATTTCGACGCTTTGCCGGACGCTGTAGAGGGCAGGAATGGACCGGTCGTGCAAACACGATATGGGGGCAGTATGATCCCATGTGAAACATTCTTGGTCAAACAGGGGTATTTTGATATCTTTTTCCCCACCGGTGAGTGTGACGTTGGAGCGCATCTCATTGGCGCTGCTCAGTACAGCATAAAACATATGTTATTGGCTGACATGTTGTTATTTCTATAGACTTCACCTTACTCCGGGACATCTATTCGGTCATCATGAACTCCCCTTCACCCTCCTCGTCAACAACGACCATCCGCCCAGGTCCAGCAAACGCCTCATCAGCCGCTCCACCCTCTTCTTCTTCCACTAGATCCAACTCGAAAGCCTCGACAACTCCGTTAATATCATCATCAGCAGCAGATTCATTGCCGCAGCTTCAAAAGGACTTTTTCTCGGGAGTAAGAGGTTTCAGAAGACGTCAAGTGAATATCTATTCGCATGCTGAATTCGCAGAGAAGTACGGTGGAGAGTTTATGGACAAGACGGAATTGGGGGATGGGTCGAACATCGTTACTTCCATGTACGGCAACGCGAAAGTGATGTTTTAATGCTCATGTCTACCTTGGTCGATTGACGAGTGATCGGTGATGTCAACCCCGTGTATACTCGTATTCATGCTAGTTCTTTTGATCATATCGGGCCAACCTTCAGAGTTGACCGACAGCGTGACAGTTACCATCAAGATCAGCTTACTCGTAATACTCGTACTCACCATCACCAGCGTTACATCGATCAATGTCACCACGGTACGCGTGCACTCAGCCATGCACTCACGACCCCTTCAACGACTCCTTTTCTTTCAACTACAATGAAATAACGGCAGTGTTCTAATGACGTTCAAATACCAGCTCTTTCAGCCTTCTTCTGTCTAATTCCTTGCTACAAGAACAAGAGTCATCATAGCAAGGCAAAAAGCAAAGCCAAAATCAGAACGGTATGGCATCATACTTCAGAGGACATACACCATATCAGGTCAGACCGAACACCCACGGTAGCCCTCAGCGCCCGCATTCGCTATCTTCATCGACCTTTCAACGGTCCATCCAGTGCCTGCACCAACTATGTGCCTTCGAACACTGCTTTCAACAGTTTTTCGCCATCAGGCATGGTCTCAAGAAGTCACCTGTGCGAGCCACGTTCGAGCTGGAGTATACCCATGTGGACTCATTGAATACTGTACGTTCTGGCTTGATCACACAACATCTCGTCAGCAGAGTGACAGTGAGCATACGCAACGTCATTCCCAAGCATCGCTATGGGACAACACAGTACCGTGACCCGCCAAGATATCGTCCATGCTGATGTTTATTCGGTTTGTGGCTGTAATTAGCCTCGACCTTTTGATAGCACGGAAGTTCTGTCCAAGAAGCTGCACGACATGTGAGTGGCTGGAGAATATTACATCGATGGTCTCGCCAATCGCGCTTGGCGATTTAGCAGATGTGGACATATAAAACTTTCCCAACCCAACAGTTGCTGACGTGAGACTGATCGTGACCATCCGCTTTCAACATCGCTCCGCGTTATCGGTGACGCATTTGGTTTTTCGGTTGAGTATACCGTACAATTGCAGTACCAGGAGACAACGGCGACTGGACAATAATCTCATCCCAGATTGCTGGCTGTTGGCGTGAGTCTGAAGCGCAAGTTTGACCCTCGAGAAGGAGCGGGCCTCGAGCTCAGATCCGATACTGTATCATCTGGGGGAATTATGGAATAGGTCCATGGCCCAGTGGGAAAGCAAGTGGCTTACGTTGATTTCAATACTATACAGTATCGAGAACAACTTCCAGAGAACCCTCAAGAATCCCGGAATCCGGATGATGTCCTGTAATGACCTGGACGGACAAGCAGGTCTGCGCACGCCATACCTTTCTCCTCCTGGCCTAACAGTACCGCTCGTCCAACACACACACGACCTTTCCTCGGTTTCTTTCATTCTCTTCTCTTTCCCACATGGGTTGGACGACGTCAAGAAACTCGGCTTCAACCATTCTCTAACTTTTGACCACGAGTTCCCATATCTACAAACGGGTATGACCGAGAAGCGAGTGTTTATGGGGCTGGGGATTGCCCGCATTCTCAATGTGAGTCTTTCAGAGGCACAGCTCAAGCACAAGCGAATACAGCCCAATGTCTATAGGAGACGCCTCAAGTTTTTTAAATTGAAAGATCTCGCTAACCTGATTATACTGTGGCAACGCTTCCTCCTTCAGCACTCCTGCCAACCCAACGTCGCATGGTCATTTGAGGGTCGTACGCCGAAGAAGTCCGTTTGGTCAATTTCATCTGCACAGTTCGACGACTTGGATATCATGTCGATGTCAGTACCCATCAGTCAAGTTGGTCCCATCAAGTCTGGTGAACAATTATTCGCTTTCTACGGGGAGGATTTCGGTGAGTCTGACTCTACTCTTTGGGAAGATCCACGAGTTCGGGCCTGACGTACGTTGTACGAAGGCTCTGTATCCGAAGCACTTTGAACGCTGACCAAGTCATTATAACCCCTACTGTATTGCACCATCGTACATGGGTTTCTAAGCACAGCCCGGCAAGATTGGTGAGTCGCAGATCCATGCTGCAAAAACCCTATATCAGCGGAAATGTAGAAGTCAACTTACAATCGGTAACATCCCCTTCTCAGCACGTGCAAACATGAAATCTATCACGCCTACCCACGATCCAAGTCAGGGGACTTACCACGGCACCGGCATCTCTCTGAATCATGCCCGTCGGTGGGTGGCGGTAGTCATAACCATGTGAGCCAAACGACGAGTACAGCGCCCTCGACTACACCCGCCTGGGATGGCTCAGAGGACGACTCAGAATGGAACTCGAACGACCCGTTATCCTTCCCGATCAGCGAGCCCGATTCGAGCGGCGACGAATACCGACCGCCGGGGCCGCATCAGCCTAGAAGAAACACGATCAAGACTGCAAAGAAACGGAAATACCGATCGGTGGGCGATGAGCCTGTGTATCTCGGCTTCTTCCGAAAAAGACTGCCTTAAGGACCGATCACTAAAATTCACATGATCTAATCTCCCCCAGGTGCAGAAGACACATTATTCTTGCTTGTCAACCGCCAGCCTTCGATTTTGCGCTTTGCTCTGACAGCTTTCAAGCGATACTCCAAGTCCGATGTCCCTCTTTAATACGACATGGCTGTACTGCGTGCTCGGTAAGACCGTATGTTTGCCAATATTCACAGACTCTATCCATCCGGCGTGGCGTTCTGGGTACTTGATGCTGCATATACTGTGACACGCACACTTATGGGTAGTCTTCGATCCCATTTTGTGAAATTTATGACTCAGTGCTCATACAATAGCGACATTCAATGTTCAATAGAGTGATGTAAATTCGTGCAGTGCGGGCATTGGATACTATGCAGAAGATTGATTCGGTGCGCACAGATCCCTTGAAGCTATCAGAGATGTAGAGGATCCCGTTGGACCTACTTCCTACTGTAGTACAGTGTGTCAAGCCAGGCCTGATGCGTTCTGTGTGCTGCCTCCCCCAAATACTTTACTTCTTCCTCCAGCCCGTAGCGGCGTATAGTCGCCACTTCGCTCATGTCCTTCTCTTCCTTCTTCTCCTAAACCCGTCTTCAATGACCTCGATCTCTCTAGCAGATCTCATTTTGGTATTCGAGGCACCGGAATGTCCTCTCATCGCAGTCCGTCATGCGAGCGGATGAGCTCCTCTTCCTCCGCCACATCTGCATCATGCAGCGCCAGCTCCGGCTTCACCGTCGCCGCTTCCTCTTCTTCGGCCACTTCGGGCTCCTCGTCGACTAGGCCATTTACAATCACCAAAGCTGGCGATCGACTGGATGATACGCTAGAGATGCTACATCAGCTGTGCGCTTTCGAGCTTCTTTTCCATGAATTGTTCGCTGTCATGGATGAGCTGCCCAACGCTCCAATAAGGGCCACTTCCAAGATGGCTTACGATAGGAGGGATCTCTTCATCAACCCGAAGACTGGAGTATGTTCAGCTCCCTTGCGATCGCGTCTGATCGACTTGCATTGACGATTCGTTTCATCCGTCCTTCCAGAAGGAAGCACGTCGAAGCGATCCCCCTGAAGACTTGGCTCCGATGATCAGGTCCATGTGTGTGGCGGCTCCTCCCTCCCTCCCTCCCTTCCATCCTTCCTTCCCTCATTCCTCTTCCTCATTTCTCATGAAGTGCTCACTCATCTACTCCCTCTTCCTCGGTTCGTCAACCGCCAGAAGATGCTGATCCCCCTTATCCACAATAGCACTGAATCTCAAAGAGTAGATACCTCAAACCGGATCCCAGAATTCTGGCTTGATGAGTGAGTAAGCCCTTGTCATCTTCCTCCATTTTGTCAGCCAGCCAACGCTGAGCATTAACCGGCCAGACCGTACACAAAAGTCTGAGTACGAGACCGCTGATATTTTCGTGTCGATTCTCGATACGAATCAGGATCGAGATGAACTTCCTCAAGGCGTTGAAAAACGATATGATCCACCTCCGTCCATGCCCAGAGTTTGGCAACCAAGCAGGACTATTCGCTCGCTCTCTACCATCAACCCCATCGCCGCCGAAGGTGAACGCGGTTTCCTTTCCAGCTGAGACCAGCGTTTGTATTTCTGCCGCTTCGTCAAAGACGGTCAACAAGCAGAGGACGATTGCAAGACCGAGACCAAAGCCCAAGGCGAGGCCCAAGCCTGTCACTTTGTCTGGTATCGAGTTTGTCCTCTTCTCGTTCCCTGACGAGATTGACGATCCTGAAGCTCACGGGTTCAGTCCTGATTTGCTCTTCGAGCTTGTGGTCGATGGCAAGGACCGGATTGGCTTGGGTCTAGGGATGGCGAGAGCAGTGAATGTGAGTACAGTACGAGCGGACCTATCCGCTCCAGGCCAGGGCACAGCACTATTCCGTGGATGCATGAATTATGCATCTCTGATCTAGGGACTAATCCGTTATTGAACCACCACGCTCAGCATCGCTGCAGTCCAACGGCAGAGTGGATTATCGCCGAAGACAAATTCACATTTGGCGACGGGATCGCAGGCGTCGGCCATCAACTCGGGCGATTACAGAAGTTCAAAAAGGGTCAATATAGCCTGATACCTGGTCAACAGATCTTTGCTTTCTATTCGAAGCATTTCGGTCAGTCCATCTATAGAGTACCGGTTGACACGTAGAGTGCATCATTTTAGGACCGATGGAGACCGGAGCTGATTTGCAATCTCTAATTTGCGCTGCCTGTCGATCATAGCTGAGACGGTCTGGTGAGTCTTCTCCCGTTGTCTGCCATCCGTGTGAAGCTGGACCATCACTTTCGAGCGCGTGTCTGGGGTTGTTCAGCATAGTTGCGAATTCGTACTGATTCAGAATTTCACGATGCTACGCGCATTGCAGTTGCTGTTCGACCATCGAGCTGTACCACGAAAGGGGTCGTAGCTTGTCTTCGTCACAACCGTTGACTTCCACCTCAGACGAAGAAACCGAATCGGATCTTAAGCCAAACATATCCGGCGAGAACCCCATTGGCTCGATTGTCGAAGCACCAAGGCCTGCCAGTATCAATGACAGACGTAGTATTCTGGGCGATGTCTGCAACGTTCGTGAGGGCGAATTAATGCCGGGGAAGCCTTTCCCAGCAGGGTCATCGAAGGGAAGTCGTCGCAGATTTCGGGACCCAGACAGCGATAGCGATGGGAACGACGATGACGTATCTGAGGGGACGAGGATTATCAGAACAATACCGAACGCTGCATGGAGTCCACACAAACACCCAAACCATTTCTCGTCTTTACTCAGGCTTCGTCAGTTACAACTCGCCAAGCGTCGCAGGTTTGCTGTGTCGCCTTCTCCTCCCAGCGGCATGGCTTCACTTTCGAACACAGTCAATCATGCAGCCAAAGAGGAGGGACAGAGCGATGCGCTTGGAACGTTAACGCTGTTAGCACCTTTACCTTCACCACCGTACCCGGAAACAATTAGCAATATCCACATGATCTCCTCGGTTCCGGTCACGATCGTATCCGATGGCCATTCAGGCGCAAATACAGATGCAGATGGCGACACCGGCATGCAAGACGGTCGAGAATCACCTGCCCCAACGAGACACGCCCCTGCCCCTGCCCCCGCTCTTGCCCATGCCCATGCCCATGCTCATGCTCATGCTCATTCCCATACACATGCCTCACTGACTTCGAGTACGCCATCATTCAGCTCGTCCACCAGCAATCAAGATCCACGGCCTGCTCCACGCAAAGCCGCCCCGTCTGCCCTGCCTGATATCATCGACCTGACTCTCGACAACGAGGACGAGGACGAAATCGACGATGACGATGAGGTGGTGTTGATCAAGGAAATACGCCGCTATGCAAAAGACACGGACGACCGCGCTGGAGGCGATTTCGGTCGCGGGAGCACGTGAAGGGCAAAAGGGTGACGAGTAGGTAGAGCTTGATATTTCTGCTGACGATAATCTGTGTGCTGAGCTAGCTTCATCCATCGCTGTGACTGCAATATCATAGTATCTCCTCAGTGTAGGTATTTATCGATGTCTATAATATAGCATCCCCTGTATTTGTGCCGTGCTGTGTAGGGTAGGTACTCCGATTGTTGAATAGAATGTGTAAACAAAATCCCATGTATCAAACGCATCTGCCACATCACAGGAACGCCTATCGGTATTTCGGGAATTTCGCTTCGAAAAGAATTCTTTGTACCACGCCCGTCCCATCCTCCACCATAGCTCATGCTTTGGTTTGTATGGTGCATGTCCTAGTTGCCCTTCACTCGCTTGGCTGTTGGCTGTCGCTGCAGGGTTGGTGTACGCGGGATTCGAGGTTTTCATCAATATCGTCAAAGTCCGAGCTTGATGATAAGCTTCTTACTTCTCTAGCCTTCAAAATCATCCGTCAAAAGAGCCTTATCGTGAGTATCTACGTCGTGTCGAGAAGGAGCGGGCATGCTATGACTGGACGACTTGGACGACTGGAACGCTATTCGGGACTGGACCAAGGATACCCGACATATTGTTCACAGGCGGATGAAGGCAGAAGCAAGGGAAGGGACGTTGCGTCCGTGCGAGGCCGAGGAGGAGCAGCAGATGAAGGAGATCTACGGGATTGAGCAGGCGGACAAAGAACGAAAGGGCCAAAAAAGAACAGATCAAGGGAGATAGCACGATGTGAGGGTGCACGCTCGGCGAGCTGGACCAGAGGGACATGGTAGACGGATCGACACACAGGAAAATGGAGCGGGCACGCCAGAGATATATTAACGGTATGACCAGTACGTTTCGCTGACTAGCCGTGTCAATTTCCCGTTTCCTTTCGTCCTACTCGTACGCTACGCAGACGCCCAAAGACTAATCAGTCTTCATCAAAAACCCGATCATCCAATATGTGAGTTCAGTCTAGCTGCAGCGCTTCAGGTGCCTGTCCCTTTGTTTGCGGTGAAGTGCATCGTGCTGATATTGGATTATTGTAGGGCTCACTCTAACGTTTGGTTCTCCCGGTGAGTATGCATACATATCTGGGCTTCGATCTCGATTTCGATCTCGATTTCATCGCGTACAGGTTACAATGGAGGATCGGATGTTTAAAAATTAAGGAGGATCAGGACGGCTGAGTGCAGCAGCGAGGAAGGAAGGGAGAGCCACTGGCTAGAGGAATGGACAACTGGCTTCTGACCGGCAAGGCAGTACGAAGTCTAGGGCATCGGCGCAAAAGCGTACGCTGAGGTCAGACGATTCGAACATCGACCATGTCGCGGGAGAGGAGAAGAGAGGAAGGGAAGGGAATTCAAGGGAGATCAGATAGGATGTCGGCTGTCTTTCTGAAACTCCGGAAAGTACCGTTGCGCGCATCCGTCGATCACCCCGGCTGATACTCGTCAAGGGGAAAGGAAACGCTCTATGAAGTGCGGTCACTGTTCGGCCGGTTTTGGTAGCGCGACTAGCAGTCCGGCTCAACTAGATCGGAGGGGAGGAAAGCGAATGGAGAAAGGGAGCCGACTGACTAGCGGCTGCATCGGGAGATTGTACAATGTCGTGGATCGGATCGTACATCAAGAGAGAAGAGAGCTGCCGCTGACTTATTCCATCGTGCTGTCCATCCTCGTAGACCCCGAAACTACGGCAAGGGCTCTCGACAATGTCGAGTCTGTGCCCACCAGGCCGGTCTCATCCGGTGAGTGATGGATTGCCATCCTAGGATACATTCAAATATGTTTCACACTCGTCGCGCATCGTATTATATCCTACTTACAACGCTGACGCTCTAACATTTCCCCTTTCACAGAAAGTGGTATGTTTACCTTCTCGAAAGTCACCAGAGTCGGGCGTGAAATACGACCTTTTAAATCCTCGCAGACGAGAGCAGAGGAAACTGTCAACAGAACTTGCGTGCGTTAACTAACCTGATTCGTCTGTTTGTCATGGTGTCACGCAGGGGTCTTGACATGTGCCGACAGTGCTTCCGAGAGAAGGTGAGTTGGGTCGATGTCACATTCATTCCGTCTATATCATCTCCCATGCCAATCTGCCTAGCGTTCCTCGCTAGCTTGCCTCATGGCTGTGTTTCAGGCAAACGAGCGAAAGCTGACCACCATTGCTTGTCTCTTATTATTTTGCACCTTAACTCAACAGTCCAAGGCTATCGGCTTCACCAAGAACAACTAAGCGCCGTCATGCAATCAAGCGACTAGCAAAGTTGGGATTGGATTCATTTATGATGGAGGGCTAGCATGGTTCGGTGATGGGGGTGGTGGTAGTCGTGCTCGTCATGCGGTGGGGATTTGTACATCCGTGATGGCATTGCTTTTCTCATCTGGTCTGGTCTGGTCTGGCCTGTTTTGGTTCGGGCATGGTCCGGTGACATGGGCGACTATCTCATCTCGTCTGACCCGTTCCATTAAATTGACTGTAAATCTAATCTCTGTTGCCATGGCTAATCCGACCCAACTTCTCTCTCAGTCAACCGATCTGCCACGGATGATCATCGTGCTTGATCGAGTCTTGCCTGGTCTCTGTTTTGTCTTGCCTGTCTTGGCTCATTGCTCACAGCCAAATTGGGCTTGCCTGGACCTGCCGTGTGATAGAGAAAATCCGGAGCCTTGGGTCTGTTCATAAGCGTGGATCTGTCCTACTATTCGTCCCTGTGTGATACTATTCGTCGCTGTGTGATCAACCGGCATCCAGACGATCAGAAATCAACCCTCCGCATATGCTCTCTTGATACATTGCATTCCGCTACAATATATAGCGATCACAGGCAGCTACTGTACAGGCTTCACATCGTGATCGTGAAATGGCAAGGTTGCGGCGCCTGCCACTTGAGTGTGGTTCAGTTGAGAGGACGGAACTTTAATCGGCGTTTCTTGACTGGAAGCATGCCACGCTCGAGTATGACCTGGGTATTGCCACGAGGTCGACATCCCCAGTGCACATGCACATGCACTTGCTGCAGGTAACTTGGTCAATCAGTCAGTCAAACTGGTCCTCACTAACTGGCTACTATCACCACCGTACAGTCCACCAAATTATTTCACTGCTCTTTCTCTCGTCAAGAGAGACTCGGACTGTCAATCCACAAAAAAAAAGCTATATCACCATCATAGACAAAAGATACCATATCATCTAGCATCTTAGCATCATCTCTTCGTTGTACTCCTGTACTAGTACGCTTCGACCCTACCCTCCCTCTTTCACGAGAGACCAGAAAACAAAAAACATAACTCGAAAACCCCGCGGCGCAATCAGCCCAGAGAGATCAGTCACGACGATAATTTCGAGGTTTTCAACGTTAGTGTGGACATTGCGGAAATTTCAGATTCGATATTACGCTCTGTTCTGTTGAAACGCAGGTCAGTCTCGATACTTTTGCTGGTGCTGGTTATATGCTATGCCATGCTTGGAACATGCATCACTGTAACTGGAGGATCTGATCTGTTCGTTTGCATGCATGTGAATGTAAACCCGATGCTGATGACATGCATGCGTCTTCATCCAATATCAACCCAATTCAACTGCCGACATTTGTCACCGTTTACCATCCATTGTCAAATGGATCATGGAAAAAAAACCTCTCCATCATCCATCAAACACAAATGCACTCATACAATCCCAACGCAACGCAAAAACTGCCTCTCGTTGTATTCACTCCAACATAACATCATCCTTTGGTTCGCTCTGTGACTGCAGAAAAACTTGCTTGACACGACAAACGCACCGTCAATTGTCATCTAAAGAGGATTGTACGAGATAGCAGATATCGTAGGTTCAGTCTCACTTAGAATCCTTCAGGATGGGCCGGTTAATGCTCTTGTTCTTGCATCGCGCATTTTTACCCGCGTACAGCTCGTCAATCCGCCATTTGAAGACAAGTCTTGCGAGAGACATACCATGACTACGGAAGCTATCAACGCACCTTCAGGTGCTGCCGTCAAGGCCGAGGAGATTAATGGGAAGGGCGTCAATGGTCACGAGGCTTTGGACCTTGCCGAGACTGTGAGTGGAGGACCAGTCAACAATGTTTGTGAGATGGCGTCGTATGGCTGTAAGCTGACCCAGTCCGTGTGTTCAGGCTGAGGTTTCGGAGAAGCAGGCGGCTGAGCGACTCGAGCAGAAGCGACTTGAGCACGAGAGGGAGAGGCACCTGCAGCGGGCGAGGTTCGAGCAGCAGATGCGAGAGCTTGAAGCCGATCAGCTCGCCGAAGAACGACAACTTCTCAACGGCGTCACTCCTCCTTCCGGAGGACCAGGAGAAGCTGCTTCAGCTCCGACTACCCCTCCAGGCCGATTGCCCGTAGGCAACACCGCTTCTGTCCCCGACATCACCCGAGGAGACAAGGAAGCTCCCGCCCCGATTGGCCCTCCTACCGGTCTCAACGGAGCGAAGAGCATGCCTGGCAGTAGGAGGACTAGCACCTATGGGAACACCTTTGGAATGGAAAAGTTGAGCTTGAGTGTCATGGCTGATCCAGGAAGGAGGGACTGGGCGGATGACGATGATGTCGACGCTGAAGGCGCACAGAGTGAGTACACGCTGGCACTATCAAGCCTCAAAGCTCAATCGAGGAGATTGTTGTAACATGATGCTCATTTCGTTATTTACAGGTTCCGTCAAATACCTTCAGATGGGTGATGATGACCCTTTCCCTGGGATTCCCAAGGAATCCAAGGTGAGCATGATTCCACTCCACCAGTCATCGACTGCTAACCTGACTCAAGCGACTCTCTGCTGCCTCTGCCGCCCTTGATCTTGCTCCTCTCTCGCAAACTCCCCCTCGTGCTTTCGGCTCTCGGCCTTTCGAAACGTCACTCAAGACCTCTGAATGGCCTCAGTTCTCCGCCGCCCCAGGTGCTGGACCCGGCGCTGCTGGTCGAGGCCTGACCTCTCCCCTCCCCGGTCAGGGCTTGATGAGCGACGATGGTCGAGGAGACGCCATGCTTGGCAGCCGAAAGACCTCTCCTACGGGTATGGCCGACAGCATCGCCTCTCTGCCCGCCATGCCTAGCAAGTCCGTTCCTGCTACGCCCTTCGGCTTTAACAGCATCAACGGCAATGGGCCCAAGCGAGCAGCGGGTCCAGGTGAGAACACGTCCGACGGCCTGAACCATTCTCAGAGAGGCTACTCCAACCCTGATCTGGCCAGAGCGTTCGGCAAGGTCGGTGGCGGCTTCTCTTCGAACGAGGCTCAGAGGGTGAGTCGATTTCGCATATAGCTTCAATAAGAGAATCGCATTCGCTCATCAGTCCTTCATATCCTTGCAGCCCTACGATGCCTACGGCGGCTTCCCTCCCTCTGCTGGTGTTGGTCCTGCTTATAATCAGACCGCTTACGACCCTTACGGTTTCGACGATGACGGCTACGGATCCGGTTCGCTCTACCCCGGCGGCTCCGTCGGCCTGAAGAACAAGCGAGCCGACCAGGATCGAGAGTGTGAGTTTCTAATACCGCTGCCTGCTCGAAGCATGGATACCGAAGAGAGCTATCCGAAGAGAGCTAATTCATACTTCATTTTCCTCAGTCAACCGTTTCACTGGCGTCCGAATTGAGGACCTTAAGGGCGAGCTTCTCTCCCTCTGCAAAGACCAGCACGGCTGTCGATACCTTCAGAAGAAGCTCGAAGATGGCGATGCCAAGCACCGAGACATGATCTTCAACGAGACCTACGGCCACTTCCCCGAGCTCATGACCGATCCCTTCGGAAACTATCTTTGCCAGAAGCTGCTCGAGTACTCGACCGAGGACCAGAGATCTGCCATCATCGACTCAGTTGCTAATGACCTCGTCGGCATCTCACTCAACATGCACGGAACCCGTGCTGTCCAGAAAATGGTCGACTTCCTTGCCCAGCCTCGTCAGGCCAAGCAGATCCGAACCCTCATCCTCGCTCTTAGCATGAATGTGGTAGCTCTCATCAAGGATCTCAACGGCAACCATGTAAGTTTATGTCTGCCTCCACGCGCAAAGTGCCGAAGTCGCATATCGAAGGCGGAAAGACGACCGACTCTGAGGTCTCCCGCAAGACCGCTCGTATTCCTGATGCTGATTAGACCATGTCTTGTGTGTTTCAGGTGATCCAAAAGTGCTTGAACAAGTTGATCCCCGAGGACAACCAATTCATCTACAACGCCATCGCCGCCAACTTAATCGAGGTCGCTACCCACCGACACGGATGTTGTGTCCTCCAGCGAAGCATCGACCATGCTTCCCCTGCCCAGAGGATGCAGCTTGTCACTGAAATCATCTTCAACTCGCTCTACTTGGTCCAAGATCCTTTCGGCAACTACGTCATTCAGTACATCCTTGACTTGAACGACGCTCGATTCTCAGAGCCTCTCATCAGGACCTTCATTGGAAATGTCTGCAGTCTCTCGGTACAGAAGTGAGTCCGCAACCGAATGGGTCCCGATGATGCGAGGTCCTGACTTGATTGACTCTCACCGCTCATTCTCAGGTTCTCTTCCAACGTCATTGAGAAGTGTGTCCGAGTCGCCGACCCTGAGATCCGTAAGGTTCTTGTTGGTGAGGTGCTCAACCGATCTCGATTGGAGAAGCTGCTTCGTGACAGCTACGGCAACTACGTGATCCAGACCATTCTTGACTACTGTGATATTGGACAACGTATGGTCGTGAGTGGGAAAATATTGCTGTCCTCAACCTGCATGCTTTTCATGCTAACGTATTGCGCCACGCTAGCTTGTCGAGTTGATCCGACCTATCCTCCCTTCCATCCGAAACACCCCTTACGGCAAGCGAATCCAGTCTAAGCTGGCTCGAGAAGACGCGTCTTTCAGCCCTTACGGTAACGGCAACGGCTACGGTGGCAACGGCGGTGGTGGTGGTGGCGGCGGCGGTGGCCGAGGTTACGGTGGTCGAGGTGGATACCACGGCTCGAACCGAGGTCACATCGGTCGACCTCAGCTCCAGCATGTCAACGCTCTCACCGACATTTACGGCGGTGGCGGTCCTTTCATGCAATACGGCGGTCACGGACACATGCACCCTGGTCAAGGTCACTTCCACCCCGGTCACGGCGGCGGCCGGGAGAACGGTCCTCACCCTGGCATGGGCCCCGGTGGCCCTACTCACACCGGCATGTCGTATCACGCTCCCGGACCTGACGGTCAGCCTTGGCTCCACCTCCGAGGAGGACCTCAAGGTGGACCTGCCCCCAACTGGCACTTGCAAGAAGGCGCTGTACCAGGCGGCCCTGTACCCGGTCACCCGGGCATGCCTCCTCAGGTCGGCGGAACCCCTGCAGCCGCTCCTACATCCGTCCCTATCCAGCCTTCGGACTCGGACGAAGCTCTCGCCGGAGCTCAAGGCAACTGGCAAGACCCTTCTCTCGGAGCTGGTGCGGGTGCCGCCTTCGTGCCCTACCACAACGGTCCTGCTCACATCCCGATGATGTAGGCGTGCGCCAGCGGGTTCAGACATAAAGATCTTTCAAGGCGACCAATTGTACGAATGTTCAGCGAGCGAGCGAGCGAGTCAATCGAATGGGACCGAACGCGGATGGAAATAGACAAATCAATGTTGTGCATCTAGAAGTCGTGAACATGTGGATTTTGGGTGCCTCACAATATATCTCTTCTTCCTCTTTTCTTTTTCTTTTTCTCTACCTTTTTTGCCTCTTCCCTTGACTCGATTTGTCAATCACATTCATTGCATTGCATGTATACTTTTCTTCCTTATAGGGGGAGGGGGGATTTTGACTTGGCTGGATTGGATTGGACATTTTTCATCCATCCGCAATTGTCTTGTCTCACTCAGTAGTCGGACTAATCATGTCCTTTTTCTGTTGATCTGTATTGTATCACTGCATAATTGCGATATCTGTCGCGGTGCTCCTGATCCTGATCTTGCTCTTGATCCTCCGACTTGTTGTGATTGTGTATCAAATTGCTTGGTGCTTGGCTCTTTCTGCTTTTGCTCGGTACACAGATTCAGATCTGATGACTCGTAGATATACAGTAGTGAGGTAATCTAGTCGAAGGTCGTAATTGTGTGGGGCTTATGATTGTGGGTTGTGAATTGTGGTTCTTTTCAACCTGTTGAAATATTCTTTGTCTTCTAGGTATATTTTGCACAGTAGTTTCAGATCGTCGGTTCGTTGTCTCGAGATGGTGGCGGTCAGACACAGATAGAGAAGGGGAAGAAGAAGAAGAAGTGAGTGAATGCTCGAGGGCCAGGTCGGGAAAGGAGAGAAGAGGAAGGCGAATTGATATAAATATCATCTATAGTATCTAATAGATAACCTGTATGCATTTGGGATGTGTATGTGCTAGGCTATCACAGCTGTGTGTGCGATTGGAGGGGATGTTGTCCAGGTCCATCCGGTCTCAGCGTGGGGCGATGCGATGCGATGCAATGCAATGCATGTGGAATGACTCGTTTGAATGGTATAAATGACCTTTCAATTTCACACCGTCCGTGCTGTACATCCGTCTGTCCATCGCAAATGACTTGTTCATACCTACAATTGCAACTGCTCGTCCACCTCTAGTGCCTTTCTCATCTCTTCGTCTACTTCGCCATCCCATCGCCATGCTTCGAACCTGTGGTTCAGGTCTCTCCTCGCATGAATCCCATATCCGTGCCCATTGTTCTCGCTTTGAACCTCATTCCCCTCTTGTCCGTTTTCTTTTCCACCTTGAGGCATATCTCCTGTGCTCGAGGTCGAGGTCGATGGCGAAGGAGCAGAATCGAGCTGAACCCTCTTAGGCTCATACTCGAACCCACCGCCGTTCTTCCTCGAAAAGACGTAGAAGACCTCTCTCACTCTCGAATGCAGTAAGGCCATACAACACATGACGCAGGGTTCGTGGCTTATGAACATGGTCAGCGAAGTCAACAGGTAATCCGCACCGTTCCTCGTGGGCGGGACATCCGAAAAGGGCGGGATCGTCCTCAAGTGCGCTATCGACGCTATGCAGTTCAGGGCGGCATGTCTCAGGGGATGGGACTCTGATACCCGGGTATCATGGGAGGATGCTCGAAGATTGTCGGTCGGCGGGATGAACCCGTCTTCCTTGGGCCAATAGGCAGACGGGAACGCCGTCACAAACGTCGCCACGGGGACTTCGCCTTTCCGCTTGGCGTCGAGCGCCAAAGAAAGCACACGTTTGATACCGGCCGTGACCCAGGCTTTGCGTCCCACCGGCCAATGGACAGAGGATGAAGGGATCATCTGCGCAGGCGAGTACGAGACGGGCCATATGTGCAATTTCCATTTCAGTTGGGCTTGTGTGCGAGCACTCAGACGAGGGACGGTGTATCGGACAGGCTGAAGGGCGGACAAGGAGGGCGAGAACTCGGTCATGAGTCGGTGCAGGGTCGGAGCGTCGTATTCGGAAACGAGATGTAGGACGATCCGGACGACCTCTATCATTGGGCCACATCGGTGGCCAAACGAGGTCAGCCAACTCGTCCGGAACGATCAAGTGAGATCAGTATTTGCGGGGCGGAGCATAACAAGAACCTCTACTTTTAAAACAAGCAGGGGGGCGGGTGAAAGTTGCGACCGGAACCTTCCCTTCTTAAAAGGAGCTAGAGTCTCGTGATTCGTTTGAAACCACCGACAATTGCCACTCAGACTCACCATGATCATTCACCTTCTTCCGGCACACCCGCTTGAGGTGTTTCAAACGATCATCAGCGTTCGACAGCTCCTTCGAGAAGCTGCAATAAGCAAGACCAGAGAAAGCAAGGCCATGTCAGCGACATTTGAGTCTATGCGGGACGTGAATCGGAGTTTGGCAGAGTTTGATCCCAACTCACTCGAGCGCTACACGAGTCAATTTGGGATCGGTGAACTCCATGATCCATATTTCCACTGTGAGTGGATAACGTATGGAAGATGTCAGCAAAGTGACATTTTTCAACCTGTCGTGATTCGAGTACCTAATTCTGATTTCTGGGGGACATGTTCAGTTCACTCACTCATCTCCCTCTCGTCTTCGTCAACTTCTCGCTCAGCTGGACCTTTGACTCGCACCACCTCGCCCGAGCTGGCTCCAGCTCGGGACTGCTCTTTCTCTTTACCTTTGCTATTGACCCAATCCTCTTCTCTCCAATCCAGATCTTCGACGAGCTCAGCCGGCTGACGGTTCGCGTGCCTGCGCCCTGTCGCGACGGTCGCTGACTCTGAATGCAGAGGCGTAGGCAATGATGAGTTCAGAGTTGAAGCTGTAGGGTAAGCGGGTGTCGGGGTGGATGATGTCGAAGGCGTGGAACTTCTGGACGCCGATGCGGACGCAGAGGCAGAAGGCGGTATAGACCCTGATTCAGTTACGCGTACAGGTCGCGGCGACCGTATCTCGACGTTCGCCTGGGCCGAGGAAGAAGAAGCAGACGATGAGGAGCAACACGGTGCGAATTTCCTTCCGGTCATTCTGTGGCGGCCGTTCCCGTTTGGCAAGCCGGTGCCCGCCTTTCGAGCTTGAGCGAGTCTTCGTTCTCTTCGCTTTTGAGCTTCTAGCACATCTTGATCAACGAGATCTTCGACGTCTATCGCTTCACCCAAGTCCACGTCCGAGCTCGAATCTGACGATGACCCTGCTGATTCTGATTCTGGCCCAGACTCGGACTCGGACATATCTTCGCAACCCCCGTTGTGGTCGTTCTTCCGCCGCCGTCTTCGCCCTTGCTTCTGTTTCTGTTTCTGTTTCTGTTTTTGGTCGGCAGGTACAAACCACAATTTACTCTCGTCGGCGATATAGCATATGCAGAGCTCCTCGCCCTTTTCCACCCTTCTCGAGGTTAGAAACTTGATCGTGCCGTTTGAGGTTGATCGGATGAAATTCACGTTTGGTGACGACGAGTGATTGAACAGAGAGGCTGTGTGTCGATATCCCGCGTGTTTAGGTTCACAAGAAATGGTTATAATATGGCAAACTTATCAGCTTCGAGCGATATGTTTGGTGAGAATAAGCATTTCAAAGACCGGCAAAGTGCTTTGATTGCATGCGATGAGAAGAAGAGGAGGAGGCGAAGTAACGCTTGAATCGCTTGTATAATGTAATGTATATCGTGGTTGATGATGAGTGATGATGGTGATTCAAGCTTTGGTGCGGAGGGAAAAAACGGCTTTGTGCCACTAACACAAACACACCCCACTTCCGCCAACTCTGCTTGCACTGTACTTGACTGCACTTGACGACACACCAAAGCACGACCCCTTCCCTCTCTATCCGGTTGATCGGGATATCTGAGGTTCAAATCAGGTCAGACGCCCCACCTGGCTTGGCCGAGCGTCGCCGATCAAAGGCGCACACGCTCAGTCCGTCGTTTTACGTCCAGTCCAAGAACCGTCCATAAGCGAGACAATCCCAGATCTCATGAATCAGAAGCCTCTCTACTCCCTTTGACCATTTCTAGCACCCCACCATGGGTCCATTGAACCCTGATACCAGTCTAAAACGCTTCAATCATGCCTGCCACTCACTCTATTCGGCACAGCGGATATTCATCTCAAACAAACAAAGAAAAAGAGAACAAGAAGGGAAAAAGCACAAGCAAGCAAGGCCGGCCCAAAAGACAAAAAGGTCGCTATCACTCACCAAGACCCAGGCCAATAGCCATCCCGCCATTACTCCAGCAAAATCCATAACTGCCCAATACACAATCGTTCATCCGACCTCGATCCCACTCTTCCTTGGTGATCACCAGCACGGGAGATTCCTCGATCAGCGTACCTGCTGGTATACTTGCAGGAGCGAAGACACCCCGCCCTCGGTGGGGGTGAGAGAGGAGGTGTAGGTTGAGGGGGTTCATAGGGTGCGGTTCGGTGTCGGCGGTTGCGTCGGAGGTGAGTGACACCGAAGAAGTCGAAGTCGAGTATGATGGGTCTTCATGATTCGGTGATGAGTCAGCAGGGGAGGCGGAGGTATGTTGCTCATTCGTTAGATCGTCAGCTCTCGTTGTTGAAGCGGTTGATACATTGGTGTGACTAAGAGGAAGACCGGCATGCGCAGATGTCGTTCTTGATGATGATGTAAGATCCGCAACTCGTCCTCCTTCTTCCAGACCATTGAGACCGGCAGCCTCAGCTCCATTCCCATCGGTCATCTGCACCTTGTTTGCTCCAATAACGACCTGGTCCACACCTTCCTCTTGTGCCGTCATAGCTTGAGATCCTGAGCCATAGCTAAAGCTAGGGCGAGAACCTCCATCTTGAGTGAAGCTGTTGCCGTTGCTGTGTGTGCCGGCGCTCATCAACGAAAACGGATATATTGCGGCTCCTCTGCTGGTGAATGGTGAGAGATCCAACCAGTTGTTGGGTTTTGGTATGTATGGAGCTGCAAGGATCGTATATTTACAGACTAAAGCAAGACTCGAAGGAAGCTACGGTATATACAGTATATGGTGAGTGAGATGTGACTGGCACTACTTGGCTTGCTCACTCTCTCCTTACGAGGACAGTGACGAGATTATTAACGGAAATTTTGGGACATACAATCCAGTGCGACGATTCGATTCAGAAGCGTGTTAGTCGCGTGATCTGATTGATTAGGTTTGATTTCTGAAATGCGATTAGATTGATTAGGGCGCGATATCTAATCTGTATTACACGTTGAGATTTGTCGTCTTTGTGCTCGTATGGCAAGGGTTGTCGAGTGCAATGCATGTATAAACTACTATCTATAATTCGGTTCGAAGCATCTTTAACAGCCCAAGAGTCTCCTTTCTATTTACTTTCGATTCTCCTCGTGATACCTGCTCCATCTCTCTATCGAGTCCTCCGTCGTGCTTAGAGATCAGGTCGGACCGCTCCCTCCGAATCGGCACAATCGGCATAGCTCGCCTCCCATCAGCCCTGTCCGCTGATGTGTGTCCCCTTGCATGACACTATGCCAGGTCTCCCGCCACCGTTGGTCGTTCAGGACACATGTGAATGAGCGCTCGGTTCGCCCGCCGCTTACTTGCCGATCCTCTCTCGAGCGACGTCGACTTGTCGCTGGATCATCTTCCTGGCCGGTCCACCAATCGCGTTCCTCTTCTCCACAGAATTTTCAAAGTCAAACACGTCCATCACGTCCTCTGTGAAGTGTGGTGAGAGTTCCTTCCATTGTTCGAGCGTCAAGTCTGAGATCTGGATCTTGTTGTTCTCTGCCAAAGCGACGGATCGACCAGAGATGTGGTGAGTCTCTCGGAAGGGAACGCCCTTTCGGACAAGGTAGTCTGCGATGTCGGTGGCGAGCATGTCCATCGTCAAAGCAGCCGCCATTTTCTCAGAGTTGATCTGAGTTATTCAACAATCATGATAAAATCATCAGCACAGATATTCTCATGAGGTTCTTGCGTACTGTATGGCCATTGGATGATAATCGGACAAGATACTCAGGCTTCGGTCGCACTCACGCTCAAAGTAGCAATGACGCCCTCGGCGATCCTGAGCGCAGCAGAGATCGTGTCAACAGCATCGAACAGCGGCTCCTTGTCCTCCTGCAGATCCTTGTTGTAGGTTGACGGTACTCCCTTGAGGGACATCATGAATCCAGCCATCTGGCCGAAAGTTCGTCCAGCCTTGCCTCGGAGCAGCTCGAGAGAGTCAGGGTTCTTCTTCTGGGGCATGATGGAAGAGCCGGTACTGGGTTGCAAAGGGGCCAAAACAGACAATAAGGGAACAGAAAATATACATGTGTCAGCGAATGCGTCCAGGGCGGACTGCAGGAAAATCACAGTGTGATGTACGTGGCAATAGGTCACTCACGAGTAGGCGTCACTGAGCTGGACGAATCCGAACTCGGCGCTCGAGTAGATGATCAGGTCCTCTGCCATCCTAGACATATGAATCTGCAGCAAACTGGCCCACTGGAGCCACTCGACGATGAAATCCCTATCGGCCACAGCATGCATCGAGTTCTCTCCGATGGACTGGAAGCCCAGTTCTTGTCTGAGCAGTTCTCGGTCGAGCGAGTAAGGGTTTCCGGCCAACGCAGCTGATCCAAGGGGGAGGACGGAGATTCGGGGTTGGAGTTGCCTCAACCTGTCGAGGTCTGACAGGAACGATTGAGCGTGAGAGAGCAAGAGGTGGGACCATCGGACGGGCTGAGCTCGTTGCAAGTGGGTGTAACCGGGCATGATGGCGTCGACTTCCTTCTCGGCTCGAGACACCATGACGTTGAGCAGATCTTTCAGGTATTGCTCCACTTGCGCGCTCTCGTCCATCTAGCATACAAAGATTAGCATACATGGCGAGACGTGTATCGATTCACACAGGAATGAAGATGAAAAGTTGGCGAACTTACAAGCCAGATTCGCATATCAGTTGCAACTTGGTCATTTCGGCTTCGACCGGTGTGCAGCTTTCCGCCAATGTCCTTGCCGATGATCTCGCTCAATCGCCTTTCGTTGGCCGTGTGAATGTCCTCATCGTCGGGCTGAACGACGAACTGGGAGAGATGACGGTAAAATCGATGTTAGCACTATACGACTCAACGTTTGATTTTGCAGCAACATATGATGTTCAGGCGATACAAATCGCCAGATATCTGTGATTGCACCACTGGAGAAGGCTTGATCGGTATTCAACATGCTGACCTTGTTCTCGGCCCATTCCTGCTCAACAGCCTTCAAACCCCTGGTGATCTCCTGCTGCTCATGCTCATTCAAAATACCGGCCTTGAGGAGCGCCTTTGAAAAGGCGATAGAGCCCTTGACATCGGCGGCATACATTCGCTTGTCATATTTCAGCGATTGGTTGAACTCGTGCATCCTGGTGAGACAAACGAGCACGAGAGAAGGTAAGCTTCAACATCAGGCTATCCTTCTGAAGTCAATGGGCAGGGCTAGGCGCCATCCATACGAGTTGCGGATAAGCGAAACTCACAAAGGGTCGGTTGAGCCGGTGAATCGGCCACTGTTATGCGAGCCAGAGCCAATCGTGTGAGCATATTATTCACGCTGTTCTTTGCTAGGCCAAAGGCGACCAAAACAGTCTTGTGCGAAGCTGATGATCATCGACTTGTATTAGCTCAACTCACCCCCATAATTTTCGCTTGGTGAAATCTTGTTCGGACGCCATCGTGGGTCTTGGATTGGTTTGATTGATTGTATTGATATGCAAGAAGAAAGGGAGAGAGAGACTTTCGAACGACGTTCGAAAAGTTAGAGGATAACCTTACAGCTAAGCAGTTATCGCAAAGTCGGTTGACTCGAGACTTTACTTTGAGAAACCGGGTGATCCGAGCGATACGAATGCTTCGCTAAGATTACGAGTAGAGAAAGGCTTGATAATACGTAATCACAGCTCTTTGTGGAGACTCCGCTGGATGCACAAGCACAGTATGGTGATGTGATGTGATCAAATCAATCGCTGCTGTCTAAGCAAGATATCTGCTGCAGACTGATCACCCAAGCATGCATGCACATGGTAGATGCTTCGGGTAGCAACGTAGCAAGGTCAGTCGGTCGTCAATTGCTAGTACCCTCGTGTGCCGCTTCCACAAGGACGATACAGTTTACCTACATGGAATTGGCGGTGTACCTGATTCGCGAAACCTTGTAACCTTGTTCACGCGACATAATAGCTTGACCGGCGTTTAAGGACACCGATCAACCCAAAAAGCGTTGCATCGAGCGCGTCATCTCCGCTACTTGCACATTCGCACATTGCACATTGCACACATTCCTCGTTCTTTCGACATTGACATTGACATCGCCCAACCTCTTCCTGGTAGTGCTAGTATACCAGAATACTGGTTTCATACCTGGTACCTCAGCAGGCTGCCGATCCTCCACATTTCTATATTGTTCGATTTCCAGATCAGATCAAGTCGTTGGAACGGCTGTACCAAACCGACATCTCAATCTATCTCAGAAGAAAGACCTTGTGCCGACACGATGGACAAGGGCAAGGCCAAGGAAGAGACGTTCGAGCATGAAGATTTCCCGGGTCTATCTCTCCCTCCTCCACCGTCAATGATGGACGACGACGGCGATGAGATACTTTCCGAACCCCAAGTCGGATCGCCCTCGGCTCGAGCGAATCCATATCCCACCGCCCAACCGTCGAACAGTCGCAGTTCAGCGTCTTTCCTTCAACCTGGGAACGAGGAGCAAATTTACAGCGATACAGATGATACAGATACGGAAAGAAGTACAAGTACAAGCGGGCCAACGCCAACGCACATGCAGCCAGGGATGCCGAGGGGAGGCGTCAAGCGAAGGAAGCGGAGTGAACCGACGAGTCCGGTGGTTGTTGTTCGTGAGTGCCAGTGCTGAAGTGGAGACCATGTCCATACCTCCTCATTGAGACACGGTAACCCAACTTGATCATGAATGGTCGTCGCACTGCCTATTATCCACCGGCTTGCCCATCCCGTATTGGACCAGCACAAGTGGGACCATTCGCTGACTATGTCCCTCGTTTTCTTCTCTACGCACGCAGTCTACGTCGTGGCTCTGTACCTCATATTCCAGATCTTAACCCGATCGGACGAACATGAAGTTCTAGGCCACCTGCACCTCCCTACCACTTCATCGTCATTCATGCAATCCCAATCACCTCGATCCAACATCGATGTCTCGCAACAACAGCAGCCCTATCATCTACCGTACCAATTTCCGCCCATACCGAATCCTATGCCGTCCATACCGAAAGACAAAGAAGATGGAATCTCCTTCTGGAGATTGTTACTCGGTATACTTATGTACCCGCTGTATCTCGTCGTTACGCTCCT
This sequence comes from Kwoniella heveanensis BCC8398, assembly GCA_000507405.3. Lineage (NCBI taxonomy): Eukaryota > Fungi > Basidiomycota > Tremellomycetes > Tremellales > Cryptococcaceae > Kwoniella > Kwoniella heveanensis. Next base: position 245,581 of record KV700126.1, read on the forward strand.
GGCGACCCCGCTCCCGATCATCTTGAACCTCCTGCATATCCTCAAAGAGGTGGTGGTGATCGTCCTCCTCTATCCGGTCATATCCGTCGTCAGGGCCATCTTCAGGACATTCGTCATGGGTCCCTGGGGGGTGATTAAAGGTATCTTAGATATATTTTATCCGGTGTATATCTTTGTTGGGGGTGTGGTAGGTGTTGGGTGTGCCATGGGTTTGGGCGCAGGTTGGGTCGGAAGGATGGCATTGGATTGGGTGATCGCTTGGAAAAATGGTACGACAAGTATTCAAAGTGGCGGTCAGCGCCAGCGGAGCAAGACAGCAGGAGGGGCAACCCAAGTCCAGACTGGATCCGGGATTGAGATCACTGGCCACAATATGTCATCAAAATCAGCTCGAATCGATTCTTATGGTGATGGCGGAAAGAAGAACGACTATGACGACATTTACGAAGAATATCAAAAGATCAGTACTGCCACGCCTTCTTTCGTGTCCAAGACGATATCACCCAACTCAATCACATACCTCGTCTCAGCGCCGGCCGTACCGAAAGTAGGTCTGAGTCGTGTCACACAGAGTACTTTCAACCCGTTTGGTCCCGGTGGCAGTGGATCGAGTCCGACTTCGGGTTCGACGACTTCTTCGTCAAGTGCGAGATCTAAGCAGCCTCCTGTATCGGCGTTGAAACAATCGCGAACTCACCACCATCATCAATTTCAAGCGCAGAATCAAAATCGACCTCAGCCGATCCAAACGGGTTCTCATTCTCATTCTCATTCGCATTCGCGTTCGCGGTCGGTCTCGGATGGATCCCAGCAGATTACCACACCGGTAGGCGTACCGAACGAATACACGCACGATCACGTATCACTATTTGACAGTGCAGACTCGGATAGCCGCCGTCGCTACAATGCTGGTGGAGGCGCTAGGAAGATACCTCTGGAAGATGAAGCAGGGAGGGGTACGGCTCGCGAGGCTCCGGTCGTGGGGATCAGGAAGAGAGGCGTGAGAGAGGGTTAGTGGCGGGACCACGACTCGTCACTCATGGTTCATCATTCGTAACCCGTTCTCATCCGACCTGGTCTGAACGGGCGAGCTGTATATACGGTAAATAGTATGTGACCGCGATCGCCCAAAGGTGACACTAGTCCGAAATCGATGTGGGTCAAGATTTGAGTGGAATCAGATTTGGCTGGGTGTGGCGCGCTATCGCAATCGGCCAATTCTCACTCTGCAGCATCCAGTCTCATGTACGCTCTACGATGTATGTACGGTAGACACGCAAGGGTTTTTAGGCATCAATCTTTCTCATACTTGTCATTAGCATGAGTGTCACAGCCAAGCCAGTTGTACGATTTACGTTGTACCCACGATCCACGTTATGTCATGACAAGTTATGTTATGTTTGTATTTTTACAACTGATTTGCAGCCCTCAACATTGATTCTGTTACTGTATCATGAGGGCACGAAGTCGGAATAACAAAGCTGCGATATGCGGCGTATGTGTAATCCAATTTCGTGGCAGACGACTATGCTCGTCATACCTGTTCTTCAGTCCGGCTCGAGGATACGCCTCGCCCATTCCTGCAATACGACGAAAGGCAAGGATGCCTTCTTCGCCGTGTGTTTGCACTTAGTCCAGTCCGCCTATAAAATTCCGTCGGTCACGCTTACCTAAATAAAGCATAACATCGCAGTCACGTCTCACGTAGTGTCACGTTCCGGACTGCTGCAGATTGGGTCTACCATTGCCTCGCCAAAAGGATCGCAAGCACCCTCATTTGTACCTCGCCCTGTTCCCTGACAGCTTGCTGCAGTTCTTCACTGTTTGTTGCAATCGTATCGACGAGTGCCCCCATTTCTCTTATTTCACGATCCTGTCTCGCAAGCTGCGCTTCCATCCTCTCCAACACGGCCTGACCTCGTCGCACCATAGCATCGAGATCTTGACATCGCCTTGCCTCGTCGCCGGAATCGTGATCTATACGAGTAGCGGTAGTATGACCGCGACTTCTGACATGGTTCGCAAAGACTACTTCATCGTCATCGCCATTGTTATCGATAGACGATCGCCCGAGGACTTTCTCCCCGTCGCTGTCGAGCTCGTCTTCCTCAGTGACAGCCGGATGTCGAGCGGTGCGAGTCGCGGTGATCCTTCTTGAACTCCTCCGTACGCTAGAATTAGGTCTTCGCGGCGGCCCCATCGTTTCACCCCTCACAGAAGGGGTATCGTCCTCTTTATCAGCGTCTTCTGGTGTATAGTCCTCGTCGTCTGTCTCTTGCCCAAATTCGACTTGGTACTCCTCTTCATCTTCGATTTCGCGCCGCACAGACCCATTGTCCCTCCGACGCCACTTACCCGGGTTGGTTTTCTGCAGCGCGGGGGCTGCTCGTTTACGAGGGATTATACCATCATTAAGCGGTGGTCCTCGTTGAACAAACGCCGAAATCGACCCTGGACTCTCGATCTCGAAAGGAGCAGCCTGCAACCCGTCATTCTCGGCGCGCGTCTGTTCGGCGATAGCAGGGCGGGACGAGGGCCCAGGTGTTGCACAGCGTCCGAAGAGAGATCGGTCAATTGCATGGACATTGGGAGACCGAGGTTGAGGGGGGTGGTATTTCGAAAATTCGCATCGGCTACAAGCATCACATTAGCCAACTGTCTAAGGATGTTAGAGAGCAGACAGGTTTCATAACCTACCAGTCTAGGCGTGCTGCATGTCCAGTGCACCAAATCAGCGATGAGATAGCTCTTAATCAAGGCATCCACAATAAGTGATGGCGATTTTCGTTGTTCGCACTCACCGAATTTCTCCCCATAGAAACCGAACAGCTCGTCTCCAGCTCTCAGAGGTGCGAGTCCGTGAAGTTTGGCAGTCATGTATCCTAGTCCTCGGACACCGGTCTTGAAGTCCAGTGGATTGATAAATGGCCATTCTACATTGGCGCGGCAGGAGTGCTGCGGTGAAACGAGGCCGCGTCAACTTGTCAATTCCCACGGTACTCCTTTGTACATCTTGCTCTACTGGTAATTGATCACTCTGAGGGGAACGTGCCGTCGCCTCGAGCTGTACACTCACATTGATGACCCTTGCAATCCCCAAACCCATGATCAACCTCTGTTTCCCCTGGTAGGTTTGTTGGAACGTCAAATCGTCGTTGAAACCTTGCGCGTCTACATCGTTGACGCCTCTCGGGAAAGTGAAGCAGCAGAACCCCAAGCCTGCCACGGGGGAATTGGAAACGCCGTGTGCCGCGGAATGGGCCAAGTCCTCCGTAGTCGTTGTCCCGGATCTAAGGATCTCTGTTCGATTGCGATTGGAGCGTACGAGGAGACCGACTTGGTTCTTGACGGCAGTGGAGATACCGAGGACGATATCTTGGTTGTTCAGAACTGCGATATAGTGTTTTTCGAGTCTGCAAGACCACGGTCAGAACGAGTAGAGTAATGCAAGGTACGGCGCAGTACGTCAGCGAGGGACTTAAGCTGAGAACCAAAACAATGCCCTAAGTATGATTGGGAATTGGTACGTGTTTGGACAGGTATACGAGAGCCTTACCGGCGGAGTAGCCTGTCTGGAATCAGGTTGTCTTGCGCATTCCTCTGCGCATCAGTACTACGATGTGAACACAACCGAACATCAGCAAACAGTACATAGCTTGTCGACCTATGCTTTCCGTGTATCGGCTGACAGACCATCTTACATTTTGGAAATCATTCTCGCCAGGTCATCTGCATCGTCCGTCCTCTTCGCTCGGTCCTACAGTCCCGTTGCCTCACCCGGGTCAGCTGAGCGGTACAGCGCCGACCTCAGCCAAAGCAAAACTCAGCTCACCCCCGTAGCAGGATTCACCAGCAAGTCCTCTCGCTCCAACAAGATCTTCCAAGTCGCTCTATCAGGTTGATGAGGAAGCTCATCCATAGCTGAGAATAACCTGAGATATAGATCGTCCAGCGCGCAGAGCTGGTGCAGGACGGTGAGGGCATTGAGCTGGAATTTGGTTAAGATACCATCACCCTCTCTGGGTTGAGCTGCATTTCCGCTAGGCCCATCAGATGCGGTGAGGTTTGACGGCCCAGCTTGGGCTTGGCCTGAGGCCGGCGCTGGGGCTGACGTTTCGCCTGTGATCGGAGGAGGGTCGCGGACGTTCGGAGAGTGCGATGGCGAGGACTGCAGCTCATCCAAATCTGAATCCGTCACGATGAAGTCCAAGTCGCGATCAACCGACGCGGTACTGCTCGATCGAGGGAGCATGATGCTGGGAGAGAGTGGCAGAGATAGTCTTGGAAGATGTACAATCAGGCCGGTTCAGTCGAGTATCCTATTAGCAGCGAAATCTTCTTCAGAAGCGGGTCGTGCTCTAAGCATGAGTCGATATCAGTCAAAAGGAGCGAAGAAAGGAATAGCGAGAAAGTCGTGTCGATATGAGTGACTCTGAATGCGGTCGAGTTAGGCTTGGAACAAGGTTAGGGTTGTGGGTGTACACGCACTCCATGCACTCGGCACTCCATTGTCCTTTCAGTCAAAGACCATGCACACACACGAACACACGAACACACACATACACCCACACTAACACGTATCCTTTTTTCGCCTTTCCACACCATTTTTGCGCTCGTATGTGAGCGTTTGGACGCTGAACGACCGTTCCCAATACCAGCCATCGATCATGTGCCGTTCGCTATGACTAGGCAGAGACCAACCTATGCCGCTGCGATGATTGACAGCGATGCACCCAGCAGGGACTACGCACAATGCTTGCATGACGGATGAGAATGGTCCTTGACTGGTCCCATGACTACCTTATAACCAGCTCGTATCGTATCCGCTTCCCCTCCACGAACAGATTACACCGACTAAGGCAATCGCCATTGGCCGTAAAGCATACTATGACAGAAAAGCATACTCAGCATATGCGTTGATTTCCCGTGTTGGTGTACCTAGGGGAGAAGGATGATAGGTGAGAAGCTCGCCCGCACTCACTCGAAACAAGCCATGATGGTCCATTTCCTGTTCTCAGCCTCGGGGAATACCAAGCTTCGAGGACCGTAGAAGACCTCGTCGTCGACCTCCTCTTGTTTTCGAGGCAAACAATGCAAGAACTTCCAGTCGGCGTTGGCACCGGCGTCGGTGACCATCTTGTTGGTGATTTGGTATCCCTTGAAAGCTTGCAATCGTTCGGCCTTTTCTTGTTCCTGACCCATGGAGATCCAGGTGTCGGTGACGACGATGTCGGCGTCGGTGAGAGCTTCAGCGGGTTTGGTGGTCAGCTTGACGAGGTTTTCGGTACCAGCCTCAGTACTGCAGACGTCGTCAAGGCATATCGCATCGCAAATTGTCAGCAAAAGCTCACAGGCGTCCTGGGATCAGCCAGCTCAGCACCGACTCACACTCGAGCCCAAACTCGGGGGTCAACCTTGTTGTAGCCTTCAGGCGCTGCGAGCCTGAACTCCATACCGAATCGAGGGAGAGTGACGAGCAGCTCGTTGGTGATGTTGTTGGTGTCACCGATCCACGCGACCTTCTTGCCATTGAGTGACTTGGCGGGGTCAATAGCTGATCGGTAGTAGTTCAGAACGGAAGTGTATGTGCCAACGTTGGGGTCCCGCTCTTGCTGAGAAGGAGGAGGGGGAACGGGGGCGTAGGTCTCGATGAGTGTCAACAGGTCCGCAAGAATCTGAGTGGGGTGGTAGAGGTCGGAGAGGGCGTTGACAATGGGAACGGGGGAGTGCTTGGCGAGGGTCTGAGAATCAAGGCGTATCAGCAACGTTGACATAGTTGGCTGGTGACCGTCAGTGAGATGATCAGACCCACCTCGATCTCGTGGTGTCCTCCCACACGAGCCATGATACCATCTACCATACTGCCGACAACTCGAGCGGTATCCTCGAGCGTCTCATTCACACCGAGCTGAATATCATCCTTACCCAAGAACATAGGGTGACCTCCAAGCGCCTCCACAGACGTCTCCGACGCAACACGAGTTCGAGTACTTCGCTTGCTGAACAGCAGGGCAATCGTTCGTCGATCGAGAGAACCGATCAGAGCTTTCGGGTGAATGGTCTTGAAGACGTGCTTCATAGCCATGGCATTTTGAAGCAAGGTGGTGATCTGGCCAGGGGAGAGATCGGCGAGGGTGAGTAGGTGGGGAGGAGGGGTCGTTCGTTCCTTGGTGTGGATTTGGGGTTTGGGAGTTCGTCGAACCTGTCGGTTGACATTTCGAGAGACCGTTCGGGTCGCGTTGGTGGCCGCTTGGGACATGGCGACGGACTGAGTACTGCTTCCCAGATAAGTGGACGAATATATGCAGATGTGACAAGGAATATGAGTTGGAGCTGGACGAGTCAGCTTATCTTGGTTGTCGACTCAAGCGACACACTGAGGTATTCGATCCGAGTCAAGAGCAGCACAACTCAGGCACGGTTATACAGAAATTCTCAGCTAAATTTGATCCCGTTCGACGCAACTTCTCTTCTTGAATGACAGCTGGCCATTGCAATCTGTCGAAGTCAATCATCCTTCAACCATCTTGGAATCAAGCTCTAGCTCTCACCAGACAGACGACATACATCGAAGCCATACGAGAACGTACAGCATCGCGGTCAAGCATTCAAGCAGAGCACAAAACGCAACAACCCAACTCAAGTTCGCTCTATATCCCCTGATACCTTTTCTTGTCATGTTCTTCCCTCGTGCTCGAGCAGTTGGATCTTCAGCTCTTCGGCATCTATCAACCTCGACCTCTGCTTCTGCGTCACCCGCCGCCCCATCCTCGAACCCCGCATCAGGATCAGTCGAACCCACGCACCACCTTGTCACTCTCATCCGATCAGCTATCGGTCTTCCGAAGGAATCGAAACGCACGCTCGAAGCCCTCGGTCTGCACAGATTACGACAGTCTGTACTGCATCCCTTCGGCGAGACGACGGCGGGTAGAATACTCAAGGTGAAGGAGTTGGTACATGTTGCGAATGTCACTCAAGAGGAAGGGGAGATCTTGGTCAAAAGGAGGAGACCGGAGGGAAGCGGGGTGCAGACTTCCGGAAGGGTGTATGGAGGTGGAAAGGGTTTAGTAGGCGAGCAGCGGGTATGAGAGGGATGTGAGTGGATGTCAACCTCTTCTTTCCTATATTTAAGATGTCTTCGTTTGCTCGCTGGAAAAGGGTGCACGTGCTGACTGAGGCTTTTAATTTGGTGTCACGTCACAGAATCATTAGCTATCGAGGTCCCATATGAGTCATGCATTCACGTCTCGACCCATGGAAGCGCAACACACGCTTGAGATCTACTGCTTCTTACTCTCGATATCAGGTTGTTCACTACTGTGCGAACTATCGGTCTCGCGATGACTCAGTACGTCACACGTCTATGCACATGCAACGAGTCCAGCAGCGTCCGTGTTCTTACAGAAGCCCCACGGTCACCTGTCAGCGTCCTGTCAAGTACCCATTCAAGATGATTGGAGTCAGAAAGATACACTGGCACCCACTGTACCTGCGGCTGAGAAGCACCTGCAGCGGACTCTGACAGCTGGCGACTTAGCTGTGGGCTGGATCGGAATCATGTCACGGAGGCTAACATGGACGGAAAGAGCTGGGCAGGATATCTGCGGAGTTCTAGGACCGTTGTGCCGCTGGACAAAAATCCCCTTCCGCTATGCTGCTCGCGATGCGTCTACTTGAAGCAGCAGAATCGCATCGGTTTAGCTGAAATTGTTCATGGCAGTCACTTGAAAGGCATTTCACATAGGCCGGTCCAAATTGAGGGATGGAGCTACAGATCAAAGAAAGGAACGGCGGCTACATTGTGATAGCAATCCCATGATGAGGCTCCTAGTGGGGATATTTGGGGTCGTGACATGATACGAACGAGTCCAACTTGATTCCCCTTCGCTCTGCTCGGGATTGCATTGTAGTAGATTGTGCACTGTCTCCGTCTGAATTTGGGCTGATACTCATGCTCGTGGCATTGGAACGACAAAATCGGAGAAGAAAAAAGATGCTTCTGTTGAGCTCATTCGCTCCTCTCTTCTCAAGCTTCATGAAACCCATAGTGCATAATAGGCAATAGCGATCAAACTGCACCAATACTATTCCTGTCCACAGCTTTCTTCACGCAGACATGTCCTTACTATACATCTGCGATTCAGGTCCTATCCGCAACTCAAGCCTAATAGCCATAGTGCGACAGTCACAGACACTGTCTTCGCGACCAAACTCCAGAGAACTGTGCAAGTTGTGCATGAGAATCGCCCTTCCGATAGCAATATCGAAGGCATCGTACTCTGCAGATATGGGAGGGGCTCTTTGTGATTGTAGTGATAGCTCACCTGTTTCAGTCTTGCTTTCTCATTCCGTCTATCTGTCTATCCGGTCTTTAAACGTCGCTCATGTTATCTGAAGTGCGGGTCTGTCGTAGCGGGAGATGCATAACATGTTAAGCAACGCAATCGAGGATCTTGAGTCAATGGATCGGGGCCAGACCTTTCTGGACTGCTACATGAGTTAGATGGATATTACGGGATCTTTCTTACCAGATATAGTAAGATCCGGATCGGATATGTCTCTCACCTTATGCTTTCCCCATCGGTATTGCTGCATTCTATCTCATCAACAAAAACATGTATGCATGGAGAGTGGACATGAGATTGTCAAAAATATACCACCGAGATCGATTCAGTCTGACTCGCAATCATCCACAACCTATTCCCTCTCTTCAACCAAACCTCATTATCCTCATTCGACTTCGTCAATCAGGTATCGTTGTCATATCGATCCCCAGAGTGAATGCGTCGAATGGTGTCGTAACAGTAGGGGCCCTTTAGATATCTTTGACCGGCCGCTGCGCGCCAAGTGAACCGATATAGACTATTTAGATCCCATCATCCCACCTCCAGATCTGGATACATCGACGATCAGCACTCTCTACGCTCTCCCTTCGGTGACTAAGCTGCGACGTCGCCGGCCAACCACCGTGTGCGGATAATAGAAAGCGAACGAACAATCTGAGAGCGACTGCATTGAGACTCACTGGCATTGTTGACATCTGCACATCGTCATCGTCAACATTAGAGGTCGCAGGGATTTTAGGTTCGACATTCCCCCACTTATCCGATCATAACAACAAATCGTATCGACATCCCTTTCAAACGCTCCTGCAGCTACTGGATCACCCTTGATGCGATCAGATCGCCGTCACGATCACCATCACGATCACCATCACGATCACCATCACCATCAACATCACCATCAACATCAAAGAGGCTAAAGCCATTAAATTCCGATCAACGACCATACATTAACACCGAAATTCAACTAAACAATCCGGAGTCATCGGACCGCTCTTCGTTATTCTAACATATCTTTTGCCCGGCGCATCTACATAGATCATATAATCAAGAATAGGTCAACTTAACAGCTCGCATCTCCTTGGGGGACAGCCTGGTCTTATTGACGACGGTTTTTTCCCCTGCTGAGAATTATCGAGGTGTATTGCTGCCGAGCTGCGCTCCTCATGCACCATGTCACTACTTCGTGAATCGCCTTCCCATCCCATCCTTCCGCCTGCATCATCCTCGACTGCGCCTGCATCATCAATGACCGGGAACCGCCCATCGACCACCCCTCGATCTTCGACAGCTTCATCGCGAAACGATCTGTTTACGACTTCCTGGCAGCCTGAGCTACCGCCCCCTCGCCCGCTAGGGGGATCGACGGTGCCAGTATCGCATAGCCATGGGGAATCAGGATTGGCGAGCGGGTCGATATTTGGCGGATCCAGCGGGTTCGGCCATGCGCATACGGCGCCTTCGCCGAGCAGGAAGAGGGAGGTGGGTTTGAAGATGGATTTCGATGGACTTCAGGATGAATTCAGCGGAGTGAATCGCGAGGTGGACGAATTTGGCGTAACGATACCTAGAAGCGGTACATATCAAGCCTATCCTCAACCGAAATTTGACAAGGGGAAAATTTCGCCCTCCCCACGTACATCCTCCTTCTTCGACATGCCTTCGGAGACCATCACACCTCCTCCAGCTCCCAGAATACCTACATTAACGACGACCACCGGCACCTCCTCGTTCGCGCCTTCTCCGCTGACGCTCTCACGCTCGTCGAGTATCCGACGTGTACCACCACCCTTGCCATTGAACGGAGAAACATCGGCGACATCGTCTGTACTATCATCAGCTGCTGCTTCTACTGGTCCTTCCCGGAAAACATCAGGCGATGAATTCACCGACCCGCTATCGCCCTTGCACCAGTCACCTCAGCTGCCGCCGACCAGCTCAGGAGGTCTAGAAGGTTGGCAGCCGCCCTTGCCACCATCGTCAGACGACATCGAATTGCGGCTGATGCCCAATTCGACATACCTGCTCGGTGAGGGGAGATATGCGCGCGTATACCTTGCGTCGTACAAGAGGTCATCGAGAAGTCGGAAGGCTAAGGGGAGAGCTAGAGATCTACTGGGTCGGGCCGGATCGACTTCAGCCAGGCCGGCCGGGTATCAGGATGTCGAAGTTAATGAGGATGGCGATGGGCTGGTCGGAGGAAGCTGGAAACTGTGCGCTGCGAAGCGATTAGCACCGGATAGAGAGAGTCAAACGATGGGTTTGCGAGAAGCGTTCTTCCTCAACCGACTGGCAGGAGCATCAAAGACGACCACCGCCCAAACAAGCTCGATATATAGCCCACGCGGACTTCGACCGAGACAGCGAGCTGTATCGCCGTTAAGAGACACTTATGCGCCTGAACGAGATCCGTCAACGTCCGCGCTCAGGCTGGATGGGGCTTCGTACGGAGGGAGAGACGCCAAGATGAGGAAAAAGCCTCGACCGAACGGGGCCATTTACGTTGTCAAGCTCATCGCCGTAAAGGAGGATCGAGAGGGATTCCCATCTATCAGTCAAACCCACGCTCGATCGTCATCAGATGCCTTGGCCGAGACAGGATCTTCCGCTGCCATAAGTGGCTCCGGGGAGCTACGTCGACAGCGAAGTTCAACGATTATTACAGCACATGCACCTTTACCGCCCAACTCGATGACCGAGCTCACGCATCTATCTTCTTTCCCTTCTTTGCCCTCTCTGGCCCAGTCCGTACGACATGAGCAATCGGCCCCTTCCCTCTCGCGGTTGGTTCTGCTTTTAGAGCATGCCCCCCTCGGCACCTTAGATAGGATGTTAAGAATAAGCCCTCAATTGGTTGGAAAGGCTTTGTGGGAGAGATGGGCCAGGGAAGGTGCTGAAGCACTGGAGTGGGTACACGGGAAAGGAGTCGTGCATGCGGATGTCAAGCCGGGAAATCTACTTGTGAGTCATGTCAGACGCCTCGGTGGCTTGAAAATTCTCCAAGTGAGCTAACACCACTCAGCTCACTACCGACCTGCATCTCCGCCTGTCCGATTTCGGCTCATCCCTGCTGATCCATCCCTCCCACCCACCTACCGACGGCTTGGGTCTCGGCACCTTGCCTTTCTCTCCGCCCGAGCTCGTCGACCCAACGCAAACGTTCTCTTTCCCCGTGGACATCTTCGCCCTTGGTGCTACGCTCTACCAATGTATCACCGGACGAGAACCGTTCCGAGGTTCCAGGACGATCGAAATGATGCACCATGTAAGGAAAGGTGGTCTATGGGCGTACGAGGAGCCAGAACGACTGCACAGAGTGGGGAATGACGACGGTGTCTCGACTTCAGGCAGTCCATATCCGTCCGCTTGGAGAGGATACCCATCGGCTACGTCTGGTGCGGGATATCCGTCAGGTGCTCTGCCTGGGACGGCAGCTACCATTGGAGGCATTGTCAGGCGAGGTGGATCACTGCGCATCCCGCCTAGTCACAGCAGAGAACATCTGTCAGCTGTCGTGGAGAAGCCTCGACTGAAACGAATGACCTCGGCTGAGTCTATCCGAGCGTCCGACGAAGCTGGTTCTTCCGAGAGTCCGGCAGGCGTCAAGCTCTGGGCCAACTGGGTCAAATCTGGACCGGCTATCGTTGCTGGATCCTCAACTCCAAGCTCGACAGTCACAGCCGGACTTCAAGGAAGCGGAGGCAAGAGCGGTGGGCCCGGAGTCGACGCTATCACACAATTGTTGTCTGACGGCGACGAGTTTGATCTAAGCCCCACGGCTGGCATCTCAAGAGTCTCGTCAATGCGTAAAGCCCAGGAGAACAAGCTTGGAGCACCTTCTTCTTCTCGCCCTCAACCTGTACGCGGTCACTCCTCTTCTTCTTTATCCGGTGCTTCCTCAACATCAGACTCCAATACCAACTCGTCGCCTTCGCCATACCCACACTCTCGTCGCGAGCCCGAGCGGGATCGCGAGCCATGCCATCGTGCTACTGTCTCACCGCCTGAGGAACCACGACTCCAAGCGCCCACTCCGGAATCAACAGGTCCAAACACCCCTGCCGAAGTGGCGTCCGATACCGAGCAACAATACATTGACGCCGAGACCCTCTTGGCAGCTGCAAAGGCCCTACACAAACCGTACGACGACGACGGATCGCCAGCGATGATCTTCCTAGATGGTCTGGAGCGGGTCTCGGAAGAAGTGAGGGACGTGCTGAGGAATATGTTATCGCCCGATCAGAGGGAGAGGATGTCAGCCCAGCAAGTCAGGGAGAGATGGGATGAGTTGGGAGTGGGTCTCGATGAGATTGATGAGATCAGTTGATAGAGTCATCTGCGTGGACAGTAGATACGTTGATTTGTTCTCTTCTTGCCCTTCAGCTGAACCATACTTGATGTTGTATCGATACCCTTTACCACTTAAAAAGAATAAGAAGAGCGGGATGATACTTTACCTACCTGCACCTCTGCTATGATATCGCCTCGCACAGTAAGGTGACAAGAGGTAGCAGGATATAGAGGATCCTATAATTATCATGGTCACACACATATCTACAAAGCTAAAATATACATCAATGAAACGATAATATATATACTGTACTTTACACCGAGTACATACTCGAGCTGCTGTTGGTTACTGTACAAGAGTACTATTGTCATCCTCCCTACAACAGCACTCCTTTCTTTCTGCGCTCTACTTTAGGCTCGCGTTGCGGCGCAGTGCTTACCCACTACCGTACGACACCATCGCCACACGCATGTTCGGGTGGGTCATTCTGTTCTACAGGGTTTTGTACTTGACCTACTAGTTATAACCTGAATTAAGAGGACTTAACTTGACATGACATGACATGGTATGACATAGATAAACAACACTAACGCGAGATGCTAGGTGTGCAGTACAGTAGGTGTGTACGTTATCGACATATACGTATGTATATAGTTTCAGCCTTATGAAGTGGACAGAATGATGGATAGGCCTATCTTAAGAACTACAACATTGCGCCTGACGAAAGGGAGACACGATAAATCACAAACAGCTGCGCCAGTCTATTTTTTCCCAGAAGTTTACTGGACTTGGGAGTCAATGTATTCCGCCGCAGAAAGGTATCTTCTGTTCCTCCCCTTCCTATGATGCTCTGTCTTACTGCTCTTTGGTTTGCTACTATCCACCTTTGTGCCGTTATAGGTACCCGATCGTCTCTCACCCCTGCTTTGGTCGACCTCGGGAGGGACCTCATTCTCGATGCCCCTTCGCGAGGAAAGCCTACGGTGATCGTTGGACGATTTCGATCGAGTGTGTTCTTTGTCACCTGAACCTTGCCCCTTCTGCGCGATTACCGTCGCATGGGCAACCCTCGACGGTTTGAATCTCTTCGAAGCGTGTTCGTCGTTTTCGTCATGTTCGATGTCTGTCTTAGGCTTAGAGCCGACCTCGCTTCGTCCAGCTCTCGGACTCTTCGTCCTCCACTCCTTGACTCGACCAATCTTGTCCATCTCGCTGACCTTTGTAGGTTCGGCCCAGATCTCTCGCAAATGGCCTCTCGATAATCGTTCTGGCTGAGCACAGGGTGGCAATTGAGTCGAGACCTCGGTGGGGATCAAGCTCGGTGCAGGACATTCAGTAGGTGGATGCTGAGGTTGAGATCTGAATCGGTATGGGTGAGAGGGATCATGGGAAGGTGGCTTGAATGCTGCATCAGTCAAGCGAAGAGAGCTTCAATATCAGGTTTCACTAACCTGCCACCAGCTGGACAAAACGACCGACTCACCAGCGGTAATCGCTTGATTTGCTTCGGTCATAATAGCATCTCGTCCCACACCGGTTTCAGCTCGTTCCTTGGGTCGCCTCGAGACCCGATTCTGCTGTCTTGGTAGACCGATATCGAGACCTTGCGCGGTCCTTGTCCGTCGATCCCCGTGACTCATCTCAGCAGGTACCCTTTCTCCACATTTCATGGCTGAGTGTCGACCAGGCCCTGGCTCGCTGCTTGGCTTGGTGATGACGGAGGCTTTCTGTCGACTCGTCATATCGATCAAGTCCGGCTCCTTGTCAATGACCGGCACAAAAGCGTTCTCCTCATCCTTGTCGAGTTCCTCGGCAGGCTCAAAAGTCAGTTGTGTCTGCCTCTTCTCCCTCTTTCTTTTCTCCGCTACCCTTCTGGCTCTCGCCGAATCCCTGCCAGCCCGCGTCTTGGCGCTTGATTTCGAAGGTTCCGGTATAAAAGTGTTTCCGATATCTCGAGCGACCTCGATCGGCAGCGGCTTGGTGATGAGCTGTTGAGTGAACTGGAAACCGGTCATGCGTGCACTGGAGGAGGACCTTGAATTATGCTTCGATTGGCCAGAATGTTGGGCGACCGAAGGCTGCACACTGGTTGGGGAAAGGTTTCTAACATGTGAAACAGCGAGGCTTTGCCGATCGGCTGGAGCGAGCGAAGTCTGTCTAGCCCCGAGTCGCTGAACGTCAGCCTGATTGGAGGCTTTGGGCTCTGGTTGAACTTGCGGTTTTGCGCTGACTGTTTCTGCGTTAGATCGGTTGATATTTCGGGAGGTGTTCTGGCCACTGCTACCTCGCTTAGAGACTCTTTCAACCTCTTCCTGCTCCAGGAGCCCGTCCAGCCTCTCCAACTGACTGGCATTGATGTTAGTTACAATCGTATCGAGGTCGAATTGGGTAGCAGGTGGACCCAGCGGTTCGATGGTGTTGGCAAATTCTGCTTGCGGGTGGACCGGGGGATGATTTCGCTCGACCTCTGGACCTTCGGTTGGGGCAGGCCGCTGACTGGGCTGGATGATGGTGTCTTCGGACAACTGTGGATTTTGACAGGCAGCGGGGCAATGAGCCGCCAGACCAGCATTCCGATGAGTGGCGCAGTTTTGCGACGCCGGCAACGGCGTCTGGGGAGTTACCAATCTTGCAATTGACCGCAAGACCTCCGAAGGTCTCTCGACTGGTTCATGCGGACCAGCAGGTAGAGCGTTATCGGTGTTAGAGTTCGCCAGCAGTGTGAGATCATGTAGAAAGATCTGACCATGTGGCTGTGAGGTGACGGTCGATCCTCCTAGTTGTTGTTGTTCTGGCAGCTGGTAGACTGGTTCATGGTTGTTGGGAGGCGATTCGCTGAGCTGGATTCGTGAATAGACTTCTGGGCAGTCAGGGGATCCTCTCAGAGCTGGTGATGATCGCGGTCGGAAAGCTAAAGGCATCTCGTTCCTCCGTCTGACCCCTAACTGATGGTGAATGGCGGACTGATGCCCCAGGACGTTCATCGCGACCCCCAGATCCGAAGTGGTCTGGCGGGAAGTGCGAGGCGTCACAGTCTCGGATGAGACGTTGTTACGCTTGTGGTCAGATTTGGAGAGAGACAGCTTGAGGACCCGCTTGGCAGCTGTAGCGCACTTAGTCGGGCCTCGAACGCGGCTATTGTGAATCATAGATCCATCAACAATGTCGTCGAGGTCCGATTCAGCAGAAGAGGGCGAAAGAGATCTCCTCAGTCGCAATTTCGGAAAGGTCCCTCGCGCACAAATTTTCGAGCGTTTGTGAGGATGTCGGATGGCATCTTCGTACCTGGATCGTCGACCGGCAGAGATAAGTTCATTGATCCTGTCCCCAAGTTGGGGCTTTGAGGAACGGCTTGCTGATGAGCGCGATTTGGCAGGCTGTTCGGAGCTATGCAGGTTCTGCTTGTACTGCTCGACGTAATCCTCGTATTTGACGGTATCGATGGGTTTTAGTGCCCACCCTGGGATTCGCTTGAGCTTGCGATGCGCCTTTGTACCTGTCCTTCGATGCCATCTAAGTGTCTCTGCCACGTTCTGTTTCCAGCTGAAAAAGGGATACGATAGGGTCAGATTCGGTGACTGACGACCTCGAGCAATGGTGCGAATACTTACTGATCCATCCTTTCTTCTACGCCATTGTCTTTGCGCAGCTCGAGTATCGGATCTGTTCTCCGCTCTCTCTGATCCTTACGCCTCTCCAACTCTCTCCTACGTCTCCTTCGGCTTTTCTTCTCCTCTAGATGACTCTTTTTCTTGTACTTGACTTCTCCCTGAGACTGAACGAACCCGAAAACGTCTGTCAAGGGTATTCGGGGAATCGCAGACCCTCGCTTGCGCCAGCGTGGAGAGCCCGGCGAATCGGGATCCTGAACGAATATGACACCTTTTCGCCTTGCTTCAGGCGGTGGGCCGTTCCGAACAAACTTGGTTCTCTTCCTCTCCACGCCAACGAGAGATTGATGGTCGGGAACTAAGAAGCTATCGGGCACATGATCACCGTAGATGACACCTTCATCCGGCCACACGCTGGTCGATCCTTTTCGTTTGGCTCCTCTATAGGAGTCAGGAGAGGAAGGTCGGGAGATTTCGTGTGGTAGACAAGGAGGACTACGGCGTTGAGTATGCGACTCGTGTGGGGGAAGAGGGACTCCATGCTGAAACGCATGAGTGCGGCCTCTACCGTAGGTCTTCTTCCTACGACTCGACTTGCTCTTGCTCTCAGCTAAACCGTTGATAGAAGGTGATAGTTGGACTGCTTGAGAATGATCAACACTCTGTTCGTGCGCTTGAGTAGCTGAGATCTCGCTGTTGGGAATGATGACCAGATGTGAAGAAGGCGCAGATTGGTATGTCACAGCTTCAATCAAGTGAGTCGGCTGTCTTAGAGGTGGCAAAACTCCGCTCGGATAGGATAAAGAAAGGGATCGACGCCTTGAGGTAGTCCCGCTGCGTTTGTGAGAGAGAAACTCAGGCACTGGTAGGAGGTTCGGCATAGGCTCGTCCTCTTCGTCTTCTGAAGTGCTCCAGCCTAGGGGACTCGGCTCCCGAGGACGGGCAATTGGAGATCGTGGGACTTCGGTCTCTTCTTCGACTCCATATTCCATAGCGCTAGTGACTGGTTGAGCGGGAGGTGGGATCAAGGATTGATGATCTGGAGAAGCAGTAACGGTTGGGGGCTTGGACAAGAACAACGGCTCTTTTTGAGGGAATCTTGCCTTGGGAGCTAAAGGCGACGTTCCATCTGTATACAGTCCGTGTGAGGGAAGACGGATCTCCTCGGGCCGTTTTGCAGTCCGATGATTTGCACGGTGAGCTTGCTGTTCGTATAGAGCCTGAGCTTGTGCCGATGTAGCAATAGCCGGAGTGCGCAGATCGGTCAATGGCGGAGTCGAGGAAGGTATCTTCAACTTCTTTCCGTTTGGAGTGTTTTGTCCGCTTTGACGGTGGGCAACATTGATGACTGTAGCCTCATTGTCAGTCTTCGAGTTCCCTGAAGCAGGTTTGGCCTTATTCGTATCTGTCGAAGGATAAGCTTTCTTCAGCCAGGTGATCTTGTTCTCGTCCCACTCCCCTTCTTCTTCATCACCTGAAGAAACTGCTTTGGCCGAGCTTTTTTCTTTGAACTTCCTTTTGCCTACCGGTCTTGTCGAGGCCGTGAAAGGTAAGGCGTTGCCTCCTGTCGGAGCAGATTTGGAAGTGGAAGCCCTCTTGTTCTTGGAAGCTAGGGAGGCTGCACCGAGAAAAGGGGGAGGTGCGGGCTTGACCAGGGAGCTAAGGGAATGTCGGGGCTTGGAGGGGCTCGTAGCTGTCAAGGGAAGGGAACAATGAACACTTGATCGGTCAACCCCCAGAAGACGTGGGTGTCTGGCACTGAGCAAGCAACATCAAGGATGCTATTGGTCTGCCATACTTGTGCCCGTGCTCACCTTGTATGTGTTTTGCGGGATCGGGCTCGACCTTCTTCCTGCTTTTCAAACGAGGCTCGTCTTCCTTTTCCCCGTCGCCCTGGGACATAGCAACAGCCTTCGTACAGCTCTTCCGACTCACCGATCGCTTGCTACTCGCGGCCGCTTTGCGAACATTGGTTGATGTGGTAGTGCGCGACTATATGTATGTCAGCTGTGAAACCACACTCGCGTGCAGGGGAGCTGAGGCACCTGCTTGCTCTCTTCTTCCTTCCTCACTGACTTCCCATCTTCACCTTCGTCGTTACCATGGCCCTGGTGGGTAGATACTGAATTATCAGTAGCCCACTTTGGCATCTTCTGCCCTCTCTTCGTTGTCAGTGATGGTCTCCAAAGTATTCTCTCCTCTTAACGGGGAACAGAAGAGAAGAGAAGAGAAGATGGGAGAGGACATGATGAAGGATGAGCTGTGCTGAATGTACTGTGTGCATACTTCCCCCCATGTCTCTTATGGACATGAGCGTATGGTGTGTAGTCAATGTCAATCGATACATGTACTATGGTGCACTCGTCTTTAGCGCACGGACCCACTGCATTTCATTTTATGATGGGACTGGAAATCACTCACCATACTGTACAATGGCATGGATTGATTTTTGATTTTTACCACCGTAGCCGCAAAGTGGACAAAGTGGACTTCCTCCACCGACACTTCCCCGCACTCGGTCCCTGAATTACAACACGCTGACACTGACACTTTCCATCCTTACTTCCTTGGACATCGCTCTCGCCATCATGTCGATACTTCCTCATCATTTTCTCTTGGATAGTGATACACCAACAATTCTGCAGTGAATCAATAGGACTTTGACTTTAGACTCGTAAGCAGAGAGTACAGACAGCAGAATGATCGTCAAAGTCAAGGTTGGTTGAGTTACCTGTCCCCTGTCCTTCCCTTCCCTTCCCTTCCTACCTCGCTGCGTCCTCGTTCTCCAGATGGGAGCATGGTCAGAGTTGCTAACGTTAAAATCTGTATGCACCGATAGACCCTTACAGGAAAGGAGGTGAGCTCAGAATAAGCACGATCGGCCAGTTCAATAGATGCTTACTGAAACTATCAGGTCGATATCGATGTCCAACCGGACATGACTGTGAGTTCGATCCGTTTTTCGGCTCGAATCTACGTGCATGTTCGCCTGTAAAGCTAATCGGGGCCATCTCATACGTCGCAGATCAGCAAAGTGAAAGAACGAGTGGAGGAGAAGGCCGGTATTCCGCCCGTACAACAACGTCTGATCTTCGGTGGAAAAGCCATGTACGTATCTGTCTTCCTGGTCACCGTCATGATCTGTACTTGTTGAATGTGCTTCGACGTATCGTCTGGCCTCTATGGGGCTGTGAGGAGCAAGAGGTGGTACATAGCTGACTGATACGTCTCACTGGGATTGCGCAACTTATATGCACATAGGGGTGACGAGAAGACGATCCAGGACTACAAGATCCAAGCGGGTGCCGTCATTCACCTGGTCCTCGCCCTTCGAGGAGGTGACTCATCATCATTATAGACTAGAGCGTCCATCATAAGACGACAAGGGGGGAGGAGAATGAAGTCACTTAGCTCTGTAGCCAGATGAATCTATGGTGATCAGATTTGGCGAGGAGGATTCATCGGCGTGCGCTTCAGGTGGAAGTGACAGCAGTAGATATGGATGCGATCTAGCCACATACCATGATGACGACAAATTCATGCATGATTTGTATATATAGCAGCACAAAGTACACAGGACAGCCTTTCCGATGCTTATCCTTATCAAACACTCTCACTCTCCACCCGAGAGGTCGGTTGAGCCGGACAAATCAGGAAGGACGCTGCTGCTAATCACCCTCCACTCTGGTGTCATTCCCACCCAAAAGTGCTCTTAAGTCAGAGTTATGGGAACCGTCATTGACTCGAAATTTTGTTGACACAACTCCATATACCATCCATCTCTTATCAATCGGGCATACACACCCAGAATTCAGCGAGTTCATCTTCCCAAGGTCAAGTGGCGGAACACAGAAGGGCGGGCACAAAGACCGTTCGAGCTTCTACGATGAGACCGCCTATACATACGCTGCTGGCCGCGAGGAATGGCACGCAGCACGCCTTGACTAGCAACGGTAAACGAATTATCAACAAGCAGGCCAGGTCGTCCTTGGTGAGTTGGTTCGAGCTTGGCTCACTATCACCATTTTCATCAGAAATGGAGCAGAATCTGCATGAATGAGTCTCAGCGGCAGTAACCTACTGCGCCCTGTCGTCCGCGTTGCATATGCATGACTGACCAGGTACCTCTTACCTCTCCCTCAGCAAATACCACAAGCTCGATACCGACATGATTCTCAGGTCCTGCGTGATATAGCGAGTGAAGACAATGTGAGTATCAGTGGAACGCTGTCCTCCTCCCATTATCTTACGCATCATTGTGTGACGCTGTGTAACCACACAGACAGCGGGTAAGCTGATGCGTACTTTTTTCTGACACTGAATTACACAGGACTTCATCCTATCCATCTTGCAAGCCTCTCCATCTGTCCGAGATTCACGTTCGTACCTCTCATCATTCGCTCCACCACCTTCTACTTCTGTCAGCCCTTCCACCGACGTCCTTCCTTCCGACACCACCACCACCACCACCACCACCACCACCACCATTAGTGCTGAGAGCAGCGCCGATGCCGCCAAAGCCAATCCACTGGTCAATTCGCTCCTGGATCCAATCTTACGACGGCCCGCCCTGGTGAAAATCCAAGGACCATTTACCGACGCCCAGCTGGACTCGATATGCAGAGGAATGGCGCACTTGCAGAAGTTGGGACTGGTCAGTGTGATCGTGGTGGACAGGGATGACTTGCCTTCTACGGAGAGCAAAGATCGGTTCGAGGCCCAACGCCAGCGAGCGATCGTACGGCACGAGGTGGAACGCGTCGTCCATTTCTTAGGGAGACATAGGGCGGTCGCAAGACCCATCTTCTCGACGGTAGCGAGGATTTCGGAGACGCAGAACCGAACCCAGGGTCAGAATACTATCCCGGGAAAAGACAACGGGGAGAAGCAGGCGGAAGTGTTTGTAGAAGAGGAAGGACTGGATCATGTCAGGCGTGCGGTGCGAGAGGGCGAGATTCCTGTTCTGCTCCCGGTAGCTCTAGACGAAGGGTGTAGATCTAGGAGGATATCGTCTAACAGGGTGTTATTGGCTCTCGCATCTGCCATGTCAGGCTCTGGCTCTGGCTCCGGCTCGAGCTCAAGCTCGACATTAAGCGCGAACGCTGCTAGTTCCAGCAGCTCAACCATCGCCTCAAACTTAATCTCAGCCTCAGCATCTACTTCCGCTTCCGATCCCTCTACCGTTCCCCCCAACTCCAAATTTGACCTCACACCTGTCCGACTGTTAATCATCAACCGAGAGGGAGGTATCCCTTCGTACGCCCGACAAGGCCTTCCTCATCTCTCTATCAATCTTGCCTCAGAATACACCTATATCACCCGGACCTTCCTCCCTCAATGGCGTGAATCCCACCCTACGTCCCTTTCAAACCTATCGTTAGCGAACGGATGTCTGGCGCACATGCCCAAGGAATCATCTGCATTGGTCGTCTCGCACCGGTCGCCCGCGGCCATGATCGCCAATCTGATCACTAATAAACCCGCTCATTCGGCGTCGTTGCCGCATTCTTTACTAGTCGAGAGCGAAGGGAGAATCACCAGGGATACCCCGACGCTACTGCGAAAAGGCTTACCGGTGAGAGTGCTGAGAAGCCTGGAAGAAGTGGACCAGGGCAAGTTGACAAAGCTGCTCGAGACTAGTTTTAGAAGGAAATTGGATAAGAAGAAATACTATGACAGGCTACGGAGAGACCTGGACTTTGTCATCGTTGTTGGCGATTACGCTGGAGCGGCGGTGTGCACGCTCGAAGGAAAGGGTGAAGGCGCGGAACACACACCCGCAGCCATCCCTGCCTTGGACAGCAGCAGTGAGAAAGCCGATAACAACGAGCCGATATGTTACCTCGACAAGTTCGCCGTACACCCTTCGCACCAAGGAGACGGTACTGTCGATTTCCTTTGGGTAGCCCTCCGAGACGAGACGTACGGTCTGGGTCTTCTGGACGCGTCCAACCCGTCCATCGGTTCCCTCAGGGGTGTCGGTGTAGGCCGCGACCTCGTTTGGCGCAGTCGAGCCGATAATCCCGTCAACAAGTGGTATTTCGAGCGATCGTCGGGTTTCGTCCGAACGCCCGATGGGAGGTGGAAGGTGTTTTGGTGTGATGCGGAGCAGAGGTTGAAGGAGTTGTGGAGGGAGAGGGAGTTTGGTGGTGGAAGACTGGTGAGGGTCGTAGAGGACGAAGAGAAGGGAAGGGTGGAGAGGTGGGAAAGGGAGATCGGCAGTGTACCTAGTGCATGGGCTGCGTGAAGTGCGGGGTGCGAATGAACAGCATAGCATGGCATTGCATAGCATAGCATAGCATGGGATCGTAGCGTTCAGCGACGTACAAGGGGTAATAGGACACTCAATAAATTGTACTAAGTTACTCGAGCTCATCACATAGTACTGTAAGCAGAACGGTGATAGATGAATCAACACATATTGGTACTGCAACTCGGTACTAGGTACGTGGAGCGTGCATCAACATGCTTTGTGGAAAGGGAGAAAATGTACTGATACACTTCATACAGTAATTCAGACACGAGCTAGAGTATACCGGACACGTTGACGATATTAGAACGATTGTACCTATTGTATGTTCTTGGTCTGACTATCTATCGACTAGTTTCAACTCACTATTAGGTATATACGTACACCGGACTTGCGAGAAGCACACAAGGATATGCGAGAGCAGCCAAATCATGAGAGGACATGAATGAATACACCACACTCTACTTCCGATATCTCGACCCGACCCCGAAAGCCAGTCTTCTCGTTCGGCCGTGCAATGCGATACCTACTCTTTCTGTTCCTCAATTCCCGCCACGACACCTTTATCGATATCCAACCCCAATCCGCTAGGCGCTTCGCCCTCTCCTGCCTTATCGTCGACTTTGTCCTCCTTCTTCTCTAGCTCAGACTCGAGGTCCATCTCAGGCAATCCCGGCAGATGAGGCTGGGGCGATGGTGTCGCAGCCTTGACATTGATCAAGGGAGTCGCTGCTGCAGCTGTCGATGAAGAAGAGAACGCGGATCCGGCTGACGTTGCCCAAGGATTGGCTTCGGCTGGTAATGACATCGACACGCCTTTGCCTCTGCCAAATTCCAGTCCGGAATCATCAGTCGTGCTCGTCCGCGAGCTGCTGATACTGGGGATATTCATGGCCTGACCAAGTTCGGGTATGGGCACGATTCCTCCCAAAGAAGGCGTGAGGGGCACGGGCTCAGCCACGAATGGGGTCGCCGCCGAGCCATTGTTGGCGGCGTCGTTGTCAATCGTTTGGCTTGAGTGCAAGTCGGCCCCGCTTGAGACGTGATGAATAGCCTTCGAGAGCGCCTCGTAATGCTTATCCAAGTCGCGAGGAACGAAAGTTGTCCCTTCCTCTTCGGCACCCTCAACCTTCGCCTCTCCGTCCTCCCCAGTTCCGCTCTTTCCGACCTGGATCTCTTCGCTGTGGTCTCCCTTCCCACCATCCTTGTCCTCATCTTCCACTTTACCGCCTAGCACCTTGATGGTCTGTTTCAGTGCCTCTCGCTCCTCTCTGACCTCCTTGAGGTTCTCCTCCATTTCAGCCCGTTTTCTTCGCTCGTCCGCTACCATCTTGTTCGCTTCCTCGAAAAGCGCTTGCGATAGATTCTCGAGCTCAGCTTCCATTTCCACTTTACCCTTCTTCAGCTCTGCGAGCTCCTTTGACATGCCGTCCATCTTGGCTACGGCTGCACTGTAAGCTTGGCGCAGTGTTGCAAGCTCTTGGGAAGAGACAGGTGCTGGACCCGACGCGGAACGCTGAGAGGGAACGTTGGTCGTGCTCATCGATCGGGATAATCCGCCAGGCTGAATATTCAGCGATTTTGACAAGTTGGAGTGCGCAGTCGGCGTAGGCCTAACGATGGTCCGAGCGACGGGCGCGCCTGACGGTTCTGAGAAGAATGGGACAGGCGGACGACTTGAATCGAAACTCGCTCGCTCGGCTGACGGTGTGCCGGGCCGAGAAGGAGGCCCGCCACCCCCAATAGCGGAGGTCGAAGCGGGGATCTGAATCTGGTTGAAAGCTCCTGCGACTTTCTTCTTGCCGCCATTCCAGAATCCCCATGATTTCGAATCGGCATTTGCCGATGAAGGCGCAGAGGCAGACGAACCGGCGTTCAGAAGATCGCTGGCCGTCACATGCAATGACATCGGTCGCGGTCTCTCTTCCATGGATGCTCGAGCAGGTGTGCGTGCTGTAGAAGCCGGACTCGCGACGGCATTCGCGGTCGTCGTAGTGCGGACATGTTCTCCACTCGCACGGGGGGCCAGGGAGGAATGGGGAGTGCCAGGGGTAGCGGCAGGTCCAGATACGTTTCGGCCCGCTGGTCCACGGGAGATCGAACCGGAAGCAGACGGCGGCGCAGCTGAGATTCGTTTCAGTTGCGCTTCGAGCATCTCGGAATTGGCTTCAGCCATAGCGAGATTCGATCGAGCGATCTTTAACGATGTGAGGAGCGTGGAGTGAGATGCAAGAAGAGCGGTCTGAGATTGCGACTGTGTTCCGTCAAACGTATCAGCCTCTACCTCGGCATCACTTAGCATGATCCGACTCACCATCTCGTTGATTCTGCCGAGCACCTCTTGCAAGACTGTTCGAATCTCGTCATCTTTCCCGCTGCTGAGAGCTTCTGAAGCTTCTCTAACTGCTGGGCCTTTTTTCTTGTCTCTCTCACCGGCTACTGGACTCGGCTGAGCCTCTGTCGTCTCCTCGGCTTCCTGCTCAGGCGCTTTGGCTGCCTCCTGCTCCTGCTCCTGCACTTTCTCCGACTCCAGCTTCTTCCTGGCATTCTCGATCCTTCTGGACAACCCCTCTTCGCCCTCACTATCCGACAACGAACCCGGTTCTGTAAGTTTCGCATATCCGCTCGCAGGAACACCATCATCGTCCTCATCGCTCTCATCCTCTGCACCGTTGTTCTGTTGTGAGTCCCTTCGGAAAAAGTTGAACCGTGATGATGACCCTGAGGCAGCCTTGTCTGATCGCAGAGAAGCCTGAGACGGAGATGACTTGAGCAGTTTCCCGCCAGGAGGCGGTGGAGGGAGCAACGGGAACGCTTTAGTTTCCGGAGCCGGCTTTGCCTCTTCGGTCCTGCTCTGCGATTCCGCACCTGCGGCTGAAGACGAGGTGGCTTTCGATACAGAAGATGACGTCGAGGGTAACGATATGCCAGAGAGCGTGGACCACCTCTTCAGCTCATCTTCCGTGATGAACTTTTCGGCAGCTGTATGATTCGCAACGTCGCCTTCTTTGACAGTCTCAGCAAATGATTCGGACGACGCGCTCGGCAGAGCTGGCGATAGAGAAGCAGGATCAACCGATTTCGAGGTCGACGCGTCAGGTGTCGTCACTGGTAGCGCGTCTAATAGTGCTTTAGGTTCCAAGGCGGATGATTGCGGTCTCGACGAAGATGACGCTGGGGTCGCGTTTGGATTTGTTGCCGAAGTTACCCTAGATAGAGGTGCCGAGGGAGTCGGTGTACCTGTCCTTGTCGAAGGAGTCCTTCTGAGAGAACTGGGTGGTTGACTCTGTCGGCTACTATTCCGATGAGCATGTTCGCCCTTACCCGAGGTGAGTTGGGCTGCTAACAAGCTAGGTGGTAAGGGTTTCTCGCAGAAAGGACACATGACAGGCTCGTCCCCCATTCCTGGCACGTCATCAACCGGTGGGATGTCGGCCTTCCTCGCCAGAGGCGATGAGGGGAAAGTCTTCTGCTCTTCATCTTCCGGTGTCCCGGGTGGTAAGAAATCGTTGGACATTTGCGAGATCTTGCGTCCTATACTCTTCAGCCTGGGAGGGATGGTTACAGTCGGGAATTGGAACTCTTGGTCCGCCGAGTCCTCTGCAGGGGACGGTTGGGCAGAGTACGAGTAGTATGCCATTGAGGGCATACCGGAGTTGTGCATCATCTTGGGCGAATGTTAACGCCCACAAGAATGGAACTGGCTGCACGACCGTGATTGTTGAAAAAGATGCAGAGTCGCACGCTTCGATGTTGATGCTTCTGGTGCTGTTGACCGATATGTTATGTACAGGGTATATAGGGAGGGCAGTTCTAGGAGCAAGTATAATTCAGGCGAGACTTGCAAAATATCGTTGTTTGTAAACAAGAGGTTTGCAAGTGGTCGGAGCGGTGAGCACTGTGCTCAGTCGGGAATAGTCGCTCCGTCGTGATTGCGATATCGATATGGATAGGATCGGACGGGTCGGACGTAGCGAGCTTCTGTTGTGCCGGACTAGCCTCGAGACTGACCGAGTCACAGTCGCCTCGAGAACGTATGATGACAGGTAGCGACGATATGATGGTGGCAAGAGATGAGTGAGATAGCTACAAACTGCACGAATCGCTTGGATGATGTATGATCTGATCTATTCTGGACTGTGGATGTTATGACGTTACTCCAACCACACACGGCCCCATCACCACCCACCCATCACCCATCACCCAACAAGCCGGAACAAGTTGGAATACCTAAGCGGGATCTGATCTTTATTCATGTAATGTGGACGTAAGTGGGAGGGGGTTATAATGCATATTTTCGGCTACCCCGATGCTTTGGAGGGAGTAGGGAATAGGGAAAGCGCCTATCTCCGCTTCTTCGCTGATTTTCAGCATGCTGTGTGTGTAGAGATGATGTGATCACTCTCTAGAGTAGCTATGGTGAGACGGTGGTGGTCATGGTGGTCATGGTGGTCATGGTGGTCATAGGAGAGCTCCGCAAGTCAGCCGTAGCCGCTCCATGCATACAAAACAATTTGTATGACGATTGAAATAAGTTGCACTTGACACTGTCGGCATACAATTAATAATATCCTTCCTTCCTTTCAACAGAGGGATTGACTACGACCCACGACACTGTTCAGATGACCGACTAACTCTCGACTCGACCTACATTATCCTCTTGTTTATAGATATTACCACGACGGTACCACTCTCGCACACATAGAGCCATATCTCGCGACTCGACTCGTTACGCCGGGAGCGAGCGGCAACAAAACCACCGTTTCACCGACAGACTGATAAGTCGGCCGACGTCGCTCAATTCGCCCTCTTTCGACACCGTTGATATACCACGGTACACACTGATCAATCAAGATGGGACTTTCAAGATCGGCGAGGATCATAACCCTCCTCGTCATTGACACACTATTCTTCTTCGTCGTGCGTTGTTTTGTTGTGGCGTGTGTTTCATCTCAGTAGGATGACGAGCTGATTCAGCGAAATTGTCCGGTTCGTACTGTACATCGTATCGTAGGAGCTTATCGCCGGTTATGCTGTGGGATCATTGGCGCTCGTCGCGGACTCGTTCCACATGCTCAAGTGAGTGTTGTGGAGATCATGCCTCACCTTACCCTAATAAGGGAGAGAACGACATGCTGACTGCATCGACTGGGTCGCTTCCGCTTTCAGCGATGTCCTCTCCCTCGTTGTAGCGCTTTACACTATCAAGCTCGCCACTTCCCCTTCGTCCAATGCGAACTCTTACGGCTGGCAACGGGCCGAGATCCTCGGCGCGTTGATCAACGGCGTCTTCCTCGTCGCTCTTTGCGTCTCCATCTTCCTGGAAGCCATCGGACGAATCGTCTCACCGCCTGAAATCTCCAATGCCAAGGTCATTGTCGTCGTGGGGTCACTGGGACTGCTGAGTAACATTGTTGGGCTGTTTTTGTTCCATGGTGAGTGCCGCTATATGGATCGCTTGCGTCTTCTCTTCCGACGACTCCCCTTCTACGTTTTCGGTACGATCATGCTTCCTCGGCTCCTCCCGGTCTTCGCGCTGTGGATTCTTGCTTCATGTCGAGTCTGAGCTGATCAATTTTCAATATATCTGGGGGTAAATCTGTAGAGCACGGTCACTCGCACGGCCATTCTCATGGCGCCATCCAGCTTCCCGACGACGATGATCAATCAGATGATGGACCCGAGCGGGAGAACTCGGTTTCAGACCTGTATCAGCATCCCGCCGAGACCCGAGCCCAAATCATCGAGACTGCCCAGGAATTCGGCTATGGTCAATCCATGTCTCGATCTCTTGACGATGGTGGCATTCCCGACATTAAGTCTCCTCCTGCTGGCCACCATCGAGCGTTATCCGCATCTAGGCGAAGCAAGCGACATAGTCTCAGTCGACCCAAGGAGATTCGTAAGGGCAGTGCCTCAAGAGTCCCCCCTGCAGCTGGTCAGAACGATACTCTCCCCCCTGTTGGCGAATCGGCCTCATCTTCGGCTTCGGCTGCCACAGCTGTGACTCAGAGCGCACCGGCCAAGGGCAAGTCTCCTTCGCCTCACTCTCACGACCACGACCATGAGCATAGCCACGACCACGATCACGACCATGAACACGACCACGACGAAGGGAACAACAACAATCTTGCTAGCAACGCCAGTGATGCCGAGGCAGGCCATGGCCATTCGCACGACCACGGACATGGCGGTCACGGTCACTCCCATGGATCGATGAACATGCAAGGTGTATTCTTACACGTCATGGGTGATGCGTGAGTGCCCATACACTTCCTGCCAGGGTAGAGCTGAAAGGGTCTTGTACTGATATCGTCTAACTGTAGTCTCGGCAACGTTGGTGTCATCGCCGCTGGTCTTGTCATCTGGTTGTCAGTGCTCTTTCTTCAGGTTCTCATGATTAGACGAGCGTCTCATTGAGAGTGCAAAATTACGACCGTCTGAAAAATATGCTGAAACATCCTCCTGACAGCTGCGAAGGCCGTTGGACACTCTACTTCGACCCTGGAGTCTCCCTCGTTATCACCTGTATCATCTTGTCTTCCGCCCTTCCTCTCTGCAAATCGGCCTCCTACATCTTGCTTCAAGGTGTACCTTCGCACGTCTCCCTCGAAGCCGTCCGGAAATCCATTTCAAATGTGGATGGAGTTGACTCGGTTCACGAGCTCCATATCTGGCAATTGTCCGAATCGACCGTTGTTGCCAGTGTTCATGTACTCATTGTCCCCGGCGTCGACTACATGAACGTTGCCAATGGTATCAGGCAGAGGATGCATGGCCACGGTATTCACAGCGTTACCATCCAGCCTGAGTGAGTTTTGTTCCATAAAGTGGGCGAAGAGAGAGCGTCATGTTGAATTGCTGCTGGTCATCATACAGGTTCTACCCGGACGAGGAAGCTGTTGGATCGATTAATGTCAGTGTCGATTTCTTCCTATTGTATTGTGGTACACAAGTTGTGCATACATCTTGATAAGGGTGCTGATTCTCCATCTTCGCTATGGTCATAGGGCGACGCCTGTCTCATCCGATGTCCTCCCGACCAATGTCAAGGCGATACCTGTTGTCCACCCAAGGCAGGCAAGCTGGTCGAAGTCGAAGAGCACACCGAGTAGAAGCGGACTGATGATACTATGCGGATCCACGAGCAAACTGTCAATCAGAGAAGGGTTGACGGGAGAGCGGAGTAGTCCGTGGGTCATCGCGATCTCCAACGGGACCCAAAGGGCGAAAAGAACATATAATACATACAGCGTCCACAGACGAGTTACAGAACATTCTGACTACCTGGACAAGTTATCGGAGCAAAGGACACCCAATAAACGAAAACAGTAGAACAGGTTAATAGCAATACGGGATACACAGATGGTTTGGATATACCCTCGGCCTCTTAGGCTTCCAGGCCCTTGAGAGGCTCTATGTAGTATGGTATGATATGGACATATCGACTTGGGATAATTGGGGCATGCGAACGAGCAGTCATCCAGAGAAGATCAACCTGAGTACTGATATCTTCCGTGCATATACCTTCGGCGCTGCGGACCACCTGTTGCGGTGGTGCAATATGTGTGGTGGAAATGCTGTGTGGCATGGTCGTGTGGCATTTTTGTTGCGCACATGCGGTCAAGTTACTTAACCCTACGCGTCCGGAATTTCGCGAACGCGTTCGCTACGGTGACAAGTACGCAGCATCAAAACAGCAAAACAGCAACAATAGCCTTTCATCTTAACACCTGGAGCGTTCTTGGCACTTGTCGACCAAGTCTTTTCATCCCAGTAACGATACATATTATACTATATCTGACTGGCCACGGAAGACAGTGATCGGTAACATCGATATTGATCTCGAATAGCGGCATCGGACGATCTTAGGAACATCATTTTGCTTGCCCCGACGATCTCGTAGTACTTGCATCACCACGAGATCCCGACTGCTGCACACACCTCCAATTTGCTTTACACGGACATCTTGACACACTCTGAGCAAGATGCCGCGACATCCCATCGCCTTTCATCTGCCCACGCCTCTCCCTGCTCTGCCTACGACCCCTCGACCTTCTCCATCCCCTCTGCAGAGCACCATCACCTCCACCCTAAATTCAACAGACTACGATCTCGTCGCGCTCCCTTTGACCAACGAGGCATGGCAAGAACGATGGGAACGGCTCTGCCTCCGTCCCGTGGAGGACGAAGAGGAACTGGAGAAACTCTCACCTAGTCAGTTGGAGAAGAGGGAGAGGGAGAGAGAAGGTGTGGACAGGGAAGCTGATGAGTGGAGGAGAGATGGTGGATTGAAGAGGGACGAGGTAAATGTCTCGAGGCTGGAGGAGAGTCAGGCGGTCGTCTGTACGGCTAGTGATTGGTTGGAGCTGGACTCGCCTGATGAGGGCATCAGGTTCGATTCAGAGCTTGTGAGTATGGGTAATGTTTACATTGAAACACTTGAAGATCGGCGCGGCGTCTAAGTAGGCATGACGTCTCGTGCCTCAGACTGTAAGGCTTTAAGCAGTGGGGGACTCAAGGCATCTTGCTTGACTACCGTCTACCTAACAATAGCATTGTACTAATTCGTAGTTCTTTGTGCCCTCCGCCAGGCCCTTCGAGCCGAGCTCGCACAAGCTCTATACCTCTCACTCCCCGTCTTGATCCTCCCTGCCCCTTCCCTGGCCAACCGGGCTTTTCTTCCTTCCTACGCTCGCGCCATTTCAGGCTTGCTAGCCATGGGCGGGGCATCGGCTTTCACCCAAATATCCATCAAGATCCCCATTTCGGACCCTCTCGAGCTCATCACTCAAGGCCCTGCGCCCTCTACCTCTGCTTCTGTGCCCAACTCCGGTTCGGCGAGTCTTGCTCAGAACAACAACCACAGCAACAAGCACAAGCGAATGTCGAGTCTCTCAACTAGACCCACGTCGATGCACCAAGCTCAGCTGAATCAGATCATCGCTCAAGCAGGCTCGGCGTCCTTCGGAGCCTCAGGCTCTCAAGGTGCGGGCGCAGGGGTAGGATCAGGTAACCATCAAGGGCTGAGAATAGCGTCTGGGGCAAGCTCGACACTGTCCACCAGGAGCAGCGCGAATGTAGCGACGGGTGATCCCAGCTCCACTTGGGAGATGTGGGATTGTATCAGGTCTTTGTGTAATTACCACCCTAGACTATCCGTCAGTGAGTATAACCATCCATATTTACTCGTATTCAATTGTCTGGCTCTGGTGTTGGCTGTGCCGTCCATGAAGTACCATCGGGAGTTGACAAGCATGCTGATTCTGTCTGATCGGAATCTCCACACCAGCCCTTGATCTTAGCAATCCTCTCCCGCCCAGTGTCGGCGCTCTGGCAAGATGGACTGCTGAGCCTGTCAAGTACATTTGGCTGCCTGCTGGCTCCTTCATCCCCAACGCCAAGGGCTACCCTGTGCTATCCAAGGCTTGTCAGGCCTTCTTGAAGGGCATGAGCAAGGTGAGCGGAGCGATCTATTCCATTATCCCCACCCATCTTTCATCTTGTCAGAGCACAAACTGACTCGACCTTACCGTCGTTGCGCAAAATTTCTCGCGTAGCAAAACCCCACCTATGTCTTATCTGGCACGACGACCCTTCGTCACCCAGCTGGCGGACCCAACGCCTACCTGCAATACGTCCGACACATCACGTCGTCACCTACGACAGGTCCCAACGGCGCACCTTCCGACGAATACACCTCGGGGTATGCAGATTACTTGCAAGCACCGTTACAACCCTTGATGGATGATTTGGGGTCGGCGACGTATGATGTCTTCGAGAGGGACCCGGTCAAGTACAAGCAGTATGAAGAGGCTATCACGCTCGCACTGGGTGATCTGCCCGCCAACGTCAAGCAGTGAGTGTTTGGCGACCTGTTGAGCAAGTCATATCCTCTCGTCTGAATCTGTGCCATTCTGTGTCCCTCTGGCCGCCTATACGAAAGATCAGGACCTCAATAGCTGACCGCGACCCCTTTAAAGCGTCATTACAGTCGTCGGAGCCGGCCGAGGTCCACTCGTAGCCTGCGCTCTCCGAGCGCTCACACGCGCGAACCGCCAAGCGTCCGTGTACGCCGTCGAGAAGAACGCAAACGCCTTCATCACTCTCCAGGAGCGAAAAGCGATCGAGTGGGGAGATAGTGTCCAGATCTTCTTTGGCGATATGCGGACCGTTGAAGTCCCTGAACAATGTGATATCATGGTCTCGGAATTGCTGGGGAGCTTTGGTGATAACGAGCTGAGTCCGGAGTGTTTAGATGGCGCTATGAGGTTCTTGAAGCGTGAGTGGGCGGCTCGTTCAGCACTGCTTCAGTCTAATCTCCCTCTTGTGGATTTCACTCTTGCTACCACTATATCCTTTGATCGTGATTGAAACCCATGCTGACGTTGCGACAATTGTATCAAACAGCCTCCGGTATCTCCATCCCCATCTCATACACAGCACACGTAGCACCCATCTCGTCGTCAAAACTGTTCTACGACGTCCATCAGCCCACTCGAGCTGCCGGTGCCGCCGAAACACCGTATGTGGTCATGATGTCTCAGGTGAACTTAATATCTGGCGATGGAGGTGGTGTCTCTGGAAGGTGTGGAGAGAAGGTGCAGCAGTGCTGGCAATTTGAGCACCCTCGTCGGGACCTGATACTGGATGCTACGGGTAAGTGAGGGTCATGAGCGCCTTTCAGTTGGATAACACATCCTCAACATGATACACCTCCGGAGGGCTTAGGACATGTGACCAGACCTGCCGGAAGTATCGTACGAGTCACAAGGATGGAGGGAAGCTGATTATCCATTTCGGGGAACGTTTGTTCGTTCGTTCAGGCGCACCCCTGACCAATACACACAACACGCGATCATCCAGACATACATTCCACATACCTCATGCTGCCACCCTGCATGGTTTAGCAGGCTATTTCGAAGCCCATCTGTATTCCAACGTCGGTCTATCGATCCATCCCGAGAACGCTCACAGAGTATCGCCCGACATGTTCTCCTGGTTCCCTCTGTACTTCCCTCTGAAAGAATCCATCTATCTCCCATCAAACTCTGAACTGGAGGTGAACCTGTGGAGATTATGCGATTCCAAGGGCAGGAAAATCTGGTACGAGTGGTCCGTCGAATCGTACCTGCCCATCCCGTTGAACGCTGGTCTGCCTACGCCGACCTCGGCTGGACTGACGCCTAACGGGAGTCGACACGTCTCAGCGGCCGGCATGCCAGGCGGTCAACCCAGTCCGCTGATGGACGCGCCTTTCTCACCTGGGTTCGGGAGTCTGAGCGCAAATCTGCCGGGGGCAGGCGTCGGTGCTGGCGCAGCTGCTGGAGCGGCAGGGGAGATACGGGTCAAGATTGGTCAGAGCAGTTTACATAATCCCGCTGGCGTACATTCTTGGGTAGGCCTATAGCCTGTGTCGTCGTGTTGTCGTAACACCCATGATGTGACTGATATGGGGAAGTCAACAGACACCTGATAAAGCATAGAAGCTGGAAATGATACGAAGTTCGACGGATTGTCTACGTCAGTCGCGAGCAAGGATGTTATAACAGGAACAACAGCTTCATCTTCGAGGCACAAGTGTTGTCGGGACGATGGGCACAATTTATGTATGTAGGATGTAGGTTCTTCGTCGTGTCGCAGTAGGGGTCAAAGCAGGATGTTTGGGCGGTACGAGTACAGCCAGAGTGTTATGCTCGTTGACACATACACATGCATGCATGGTCTTACTGCCCTTTGGATGCAACATCACTGTATGTACAGTACGTGCTCATTCACCTACCACCTACCTGGACTACCTCCACCGAACTCGACCGGTGCGAGTGTTCGTTCGTTGATGACAACATTTCGACTTCACGAATATATCAGAAACGCACTTCACGCCTCGTTCTTTCTTCTTCTTCTTCCCCTTGAAAGAGACTCATCATGCTCGGTAAGTTGACTTGTCAGATCGAAATCCTTGAGGGCTAACACGAGAAAGCGTAATTAACTGACTGACCCGCTCGCTGGGCCGCTGGCTATCTCATGGACGTTGCAGTGGTTGGTCTTACGGGCGGTATTGCCTCGGGTGGGTGGTCTGATTTGATCTTCACATCCTGTTGCGCTCATACTTCAGCGATTCGTTCGATCCGTATCCTGTGAAGCCCCTTGCTTGATCTCAAAGAATTCCACAGCTTCCCAGCGTGGCTCCGCCAATAGCAAGGGGGCTAGCGGCCTACTGAACCACCACCAGCTTTCCGCTATCAGCTGCAGATTGACAATTTCACTACACAGCTTTAGCTGACGCGACCAGATTTCGTTCCGATGTCTCACTC
Source organism: Kwoniella heveanensis BCC8398 (assembly GCA_000507405.3). Taxonomy (NCBI): domain Eukaryota; kingdom Fungi; phylum Basidiomycota; class Tremellomycetes; order Tremellales; family Cryptococcaceae; genus Kwoniella; species Kwoniella heveanensis. Next base: position 280,392 of record KV700126.1, read on the forward strand.
TTCACAGGCAAATCAACGGTCTCTTCGCTCTTGTCGAGCCGGCACCATATCCCCATCATCGATGCCGACCTGATCGCTCGAGAAGTCATCGAACCGGGAACCTCAGGCTACACACTCGTCGTCTCGCACTTCGGTGCCGACCGAATTATATCTACCGAGACTCTCCCGAACGGCCAGGTCGTCGAAACGCTGAATAGGGGAGCGTTGGGCGATATCATCTTCAATGATCCAGAGCAGCGCAAATGGCTGAATGGGGTGATCCATCCGAGGGTGAGGAAGGAGATGGCCAGGAGGGTGGTGAGGGCCTGGTTGGGCGGTCAGTGGTGCGTGGTGGTGGATGTGCCCCTGTTGATTGAGGCGGGGATGTGGAAATGGGTAGGAGATGTCGTCGTGGTGTATATGTGAGTGGGCGGTGCATCTATATTGGGTGATTTCCATGTCCGTCTGATATTCCAAGGCTGGTCTATCTCTCTGTGTTCCTTGCGATCCTGCGTGTTTGTTTAACGCTACATCGCAGCTCATGCTTCACAAGTCGTCCCACTGATCTTGTCTAGCGTCCAAGACTGAACTAACGTCCTTTTCCAATTATTGCAATCGCTCTTGGACCACCCTACATTGTCAGCAATGAACGCCTCCAGCTCTCTCGACTCATGTCCCGCTCCATCGCCGGCCCACCGCTCACCCAGGCGCAAGCTTCCGCACGTATATCCTCCCAGATGCCACTCGCCGACAAGCTCACTTACGCCAACTCTGTCCTCGACAATTCTGGCACGCCGAACGACCTGACCGCCCAAGTTGATCGGCTGGTCGCCAAATGGAAAGCTCAACAAGGCGGGTCGACAGGCTGGTGGTGGAGATTATGTTGGTTGGTACCGCCCGTAGGTTTGACGGCTGGCGCGCTGGTGTTGTTGGGGAAATGGTGGCGTGGGAAGAAGGTCGCGAATGATAAAGGCGGACGTAGACGAGGGAGAGGCGAAGTTGAAAAGAGAGCAACATCAAAGTACGGGGACGAACAAAGCGAGACGATCGAGTTGCAGGAGTTGAGAGGGCCAAACGGGAACCCTATCACAGGTAGGAGGAGGACAGGGACAGGCGCCAGCTCAAGTATTACGGATGAGTGAGCAGATTGGGTAGAGAGGTTGGAAGAAAGCCCGATGACCAGAAGCGAGTCCAGTGCCTTACCGCCTGTCGATCTGCCATTCGTCCTCTATGTCGTCCGATTAGCGGCACATATTGAGTCATGTAATAGAAGCAATGCTGAGGCGCTACGCATCGTCCTGTAGGGTTTGGCTTGTTTTCAGCCAACACTGAACGCAACTGATTGATCGTGTACGAAACACTTAGATGACCCACTTGGGTCTACTTGGTGCATGAGCGCATATGATACATGACAATGCGATGCGTGACTTGAATCGCTCTCGTCCGTAAATCCGTCCCACGAGAATTGTGTCCGTAACGAGATGTAGTGGTATACCGACTCTTGCTGGATATGCTGGATAAATGGGTTTATGGACGTGTGAGTGAAGTTATGCTAAGACCCGCGGGGTACGATTGGTACGATAATGTACAGGCTGTACAAACAAAAAAAAAATGTAATGTGCGGAATGGATAATGTGAATGACGATGAGGATGCGGATGAAGTTTTACTCTACAGCCCTACTATTATAAAGTAAGCGTATCCATGAGGTAGATACAATATGATAAAATGAGAAATCAGTGGGATGATCAGACGTCGATCAATGAATGCTATGCGATGAGATGCGAGACTAATGACTGTTTATGGGCTTTTCGGAGGCCGCTCAGGCGTCCGAGATGAGGAAGGGAATGCGAAAGCGAATGAATGCTCAGTGCCGGCAGCGTTGAGCATCGACGGTGTAGTGGTGGTGCTCGCCATCCGAGCCATAGAGGTAACAGGTCTGGGTCCAAACGAAGCAGCTGTTGAGCTTGATAGGGTTCCCGACAACGGAGGTGGGATACTGGCGGCGAATGTTGAGTGGATAGGTGCCGTACGTGGTCTTGATCTCGGTCGCCCATCGTCCGGAACATGCGGCAGACCCAGACCCAACGCATCAAGCGATGGAAGGGCCGGTTGCTGGAATTGCGCATCTCTGTCGTCGCCTTGGATGACGCTCAGTCTTTGCCTACTTCGGGAAGGTTGAACATCCTCCTCTTCTGAGGTCGTCGTTGAGATACGTCTACCGGTGTTTTGGAATTGGCGCCAGACGTGGAGGGAGTCGGGGTCAAGTCCACTCCTTGTAGGCGGCGGCGAGGGAAGGTGAGAAGTGGATGAGGTTGGCGGCGGAGGTGGGGAGGATGCAGGATTGAGTAAGGAAGTGACGGTGATTGGTCTTATTTCGTATGGCGGTGGTGAGGGGAAGACGAACGAGATTGATTGAGCTTGGGAAGATTGCTGATTGGATGAAAGCAGGATGGGTTTGACATCGGTTGCCACACCCTTGATGGGTGATAACACGGGCGAGTGGAGTTGGGTAGCGGAGTCGTTGACCTCAATGTTGCCCTCGTGCATGTACAGTCCTCGACGCGAGCTTCGGTGTCGCTTTTTCGATGCGAGATCTACCGAGTTGGCAGCTGATGCACGGTCTTCCGTGGAGGCGGCAGCGATGACGATGGGCACGGGCGAGCATGTGAGAACTCTTGATGAGCGAGATTTGGCCGGTTTCACCGTTACGTTTGCCTTGAGCGCATACGATATGTTGACGAGCTTGGTCTGGTGGGTTTCGCCGAGGTCCCAATTCCCATGACGACCAGGCAGAGAGACAGACAACTGACACCAGTGGGTGCCGACGCTGTCTGTAACGATGTCCGAGCTGGAAACCTCGCATACCCTGTCACGTCGCGAGCTGTGACTTTCAATCTCATCGCCCGCCAGTCGCTGATGACTCGGTGAATGGCTTGATCGGAAGAGGGTAGATAGTCGACTACCTTGGGAAGAAGGAGGAGATGTCGATCTCCTGGCGAAGAACTCCATATTTCTTTCCAAAGTAACAGTCGCTTTCTTCACCGTCATCCCCGCGTCGAGAGGTTTCACCTGTACCTTGATGGGGAATGTATCACCCGGTCCAAACGCACCGCTTTGAGCACTAATGCAGACGTTTGCTGTGCACCCTTCCGGTCCGAGCACATGCGGGGAAGGAGGTGACATCGGTCTGACAGCTGGTGAACGATGATTGTGCAGATTGAGGTTGAACGCGCGGGTGATGCTGGTCCCAACGTAGGGTATTGGCTTGTGCTCGATTACCACTTCCATCCTCCACGCAACCTTGTACTCGGGGATGCACATCGTGCTTCGTGCTTCCAGGGCTGCATTGACAGGAACTGTCGTCTTGAAACTCGATTCCCAATCTCCCATGCTCATGTACTCGTCGCCATCCGGTGGCGTCAAGAGCACCTTGCGTTTCTCCCACAGGACGCTTGAAGACCCATTGCCGCATGTCTCGGTGCATCGGATACCTAGCGATATCGACTTGACGGCTAGCGGTTCGCAAACATCGGGCAGTTTGGTGGAGATCCTTCCCTGCACGACTACAGGGGTAACGCCGAGATGTCCTATATCACGTTAAACAAAAGCTCCTGTCAACATCTAGAGTAAATGATGACTAGGTGCCTTCGGCACGACATACCTATGTGCGGGAAGAAACGGCCGCCGGCGTTGCCATTCCTCGGTATTACAAAGAGTTCGAGCATGACTCGATCTCGACTAGTGCCGCATGGAGAAAGAGGTTGTTTGGGCGTCAAAGTCGATCTGGATGGTCAAAATGGCCTAATGATGATTGTCGACGGTACTCTTTCACCTTGAGATACGTCTAAGGTCAGAGTATGACATCTGAAGGTGAGGTGATATGTATGTTTCCCAGTACCTATCGTCGCTATGTTCGTCTCGAATGAGAGGTGAGCGTTGCGGGGAATGAGAATGGAATGTGCTGCTGCGATCGGTGTGCCGGACACCGAGCTGTCGGTTGGATTGAAACAAGGTCGCTTGTTTGAAACCTGCTAGAGCGAGCGGTGAGACTGCAATCGAGTCCAAAATCGCGTTGTCTTCTCCTTATTCAACGTACATCAAGCCAGACCAGGCCAGTCGGTCGAGTCGGCCCAAAGAGTCAGTCGGTACCTTGTTTCCCGTCTAGGCTTTTAATCTAGTTTATTTTTTTTCTCTGTTGTATGCGTGCTGCGAGCAAACTTGGTGTCGAAATGAATGACAATGCTACGGAGATTGTCGTTCGTTAGACGGTATTGCTATCACTACTGGGATGATGACAGTTTGAATTGGAGGTGTGAATGGCGTAGAACGAGCGTGCGCCTCGATATTGGTCGAGCTAATCGCGGTTCGAAGCGGGTGGTACAGGAGTATCAATGATATGCTGATGGCGATGATGATGAGGATTGAGTACGAGAACAGTTGCAGGAGGCTCTGAATAATGTGGATGATCGTAACGAGTGACTGAAGAAAGCAAAGAGATGGTCGAATTCGTGGCTAGACAGAAAGGAGCAAGTGCAGTCGCCTTGCCTTTGCCTGTCTGAATGCTCAGTAGCCAGGTGTAGAGTGAAGGTTATGTTCATCCCCTTCGTCCCTTTCCATGTCGACGCAATAACATAACGATGGCGGTCTGGTATGAAGAAGGAAAGGGGAGCGGTGCTCGGTTGGTCGGTTGAGAGGCTGTTGTGAAACCGAGACTAGTGGATAGGATAGGATAGGATAAGTGTTTAGTTGTTTGCTACTAGCGGCTGCAGATGGAAAGTGACAAGTCGACTAGTGACTAGTGGCTAACGCCAACGCCGATCCGATCACATTTCCCTTGTGCCATCCGTCGCATCACCACTTTTGAACACGGCGGTAGACGAGAGGACGGCTGTCATGATAGGCTCATTATTTTTATTACGATTACTGCTACTATTACTCACTACTCATAGGTACTACTACTGTAGTTAGCTTTATACGTAAAGATAGATCACACTATCATAATCATAATATACCGCGGTACCTTGCTTGGTGTCAGTTGTACCCGTGACGGATTGAATCTAGCTGATTAGGGCAATTCCGAACGACGCCTCTCGCACCATGAAATCCTCTTGTCCCTACCTGGCTGATGCGCCAAACAAGCGCTAAAAATACGGTTGGCCTATTTTAATCCTGACTCCCCCTTGGCACTCGACCGACGACGTTGCTCGTTGCCGTTGTCGCCTTTGGTTGCTTTGCTTGCTCCTATGCTATACTTTTGCCGAGGTGTTTCACCTTTGATGACCGAACATCCATGCGGGCGTCACGGTGGCCTGTTGATATTTGACCGCTCGGCTCGCCTCTGTCCTGTGGCATATAATTGCCCGTGGGGCAGCTCTGGAAAGAATGAATGAATGAAGATGAAGCTTAGAGTATCGAAACTCCAAACCCATGCGTGTGCATGCACCTCAAAAAACGCCAAGGAACGAAATTATTGTTCAGTCACCCCACTCACCCGGACGTCGCATGACGACGCAGGCGCCAAACGCGTACAGGGGAGGCGACGCCGATAACCCCCACGTCACAACAGTACCTGCCTTCCTTGCCGACTGAACTCGGACTACCACCTCTAGCGCAAACTCTAATGCATCTTGAGAAAGGCACGATCGCCTTCTTACCCCTCAGCACGGACCCCACCCCTAAAGTCCAGCCAAAACTAGTGAAGGGAAGAAAGTGAAATATTTTCCGAAATTCCCGGTGTGACCCTGAAACAGCGGAAATTCTACGAGCCTAATCATCAATCAAGCAATCAATCAACCAAATCAATCGATCAATTGCCCGGAACTACTAATTGGACGGAGTTTAAGTGCCTGCTCCGCTCATGTGTGTGTGCGTGAGTGAGTGGGTAGCACGTTCCCGGACAAACCGCACAGAAGATCGCAAAGCTAAAAGCTCCGCAGTCTGTCCCGGGCGGTCTGCTCTCCAGCTGCAAACATGATACGTCGATCTTTTAGTGCCATCGGCCTGTCGCTTACATGTGTGTGGGTGTCTCACACGATCCCATGGATGGCGTGGGAGATTCCTACAGTCGTCGACGACGTCCTAGCGGTCCTCCCCTCCACTTCGGGCATCCGAAACTCTCGTCCGTCCGCCGGATGCACAAACATATACGCGCTGACTAAGTAGTAACTAGCGAATTGGCGCCGACTAACGCCAAGGCCTACGTGCTGTTGACCTTCTCTTCCGTTCCATTTCGTTTCGTTTCTTCTGTGCTGTTCTGTTCTTCTCGGGACGCCGGCTCGCACCACATGGAATGGGTCATGTCTTACACACCGGACATTGCACGATCCGTTCTCCGCCATGAACCTTAATCTGTTCACACATCCATCACTTCCACACACACACACACACACACACACATCCCACGCGCGCTGTGTGCCTCGGCAATGTTGGGAAAACCCCTATCGGTCTGCTTATTCGACGAGCCAAAGATGAGGCGGGATGGCAAACGAAGAGATCGCCTAGCTGTAAATGCCAGCGCCTATTCTGGAGAGCGATGCGGCATGTATGGAAAATTCCGCCGGATACTTTCGCTTGCTTACGATGATCGACATTGCATGATCTGCCAAAACTAAAAAGAGCAAGACGCACAATGCGCGAAACGCAAAACGCCTCTCCACTGGTTTTCCTTAGCCCCCAGCCAACGAGCCAGCCGTCTACGTCCCTGCTGTAATGGGCGATGCCGGACCGTACCGTGGCGTTTTTGCAATAACGTAACTTGGTCGCTGGCTTCGTGCGGCGGTGTTCACTTACAAAGTCATATAGATGACTACTTCTACCGGTCAAAAGGATTCAGAAGTGTATCAGAGTGGCTATATCAGCGGTCCTTGTGATCATCGGCGATGATATGACCGATGCTGTGAACACATAACTTGAAAGTCACAGCACTCAAAGTTACAGCACTCATTGTGGAGATTGGTGCTTTGGGTACTCAAAAATTGACTGATGCGAGCGCCCGGCTGTGCTGCTGTTGGACAATATACTCCCGTTTCCTACTATATCCGCTCGGTGAAGCGGTCATTACGACTGGTACTTGATTCTGACTCCGCTGACTATACAGAACTGTCACTCTTGTCCCTGTAATGGCCCTAGCTGGAGCCTACGACTCTGGGCTCCCTCGATGCCTGCTCAGCCGCTACCTCCTGTAACGACATCTCGAACCTGGACCCGAACTCCTCGTCGTCCTCAGCTTTGTTCAGCAGGACAAGATGATGGGGTGCTTCTCCCGCTGCGTTGACCGCGTCGACGGAAGCCTGCACAATGGAATGCCAGCTGTCGGTAGGTCGGGTGGCACTCTTGCCTTTCATCCATTTACCGACCTTCTTCCATTCTCCCTGCAAGGCTGTCGTTCTGCGGGACGCTGTGATCTGCTCACTCAGTGCGTACGAAGTCTTCCGACGTGAATAAGGTGTATAGGCCGGACCGCTGGTCTCAGTCCCAGCGACATCAGATTCGCGCCATATGTAGCCGCTCTTGCGGGCGCCATCATCTGTTGTTTCGATGCCAATGAGGCTGGAGAGGCTCAGTGTAGGTTTCGACGTGGTCGGTGCAGTAGCGCTAGTAGCAGTGGTGTTATCGGTCTTTGCCTGCTCAGTGGCCATTGTCGATCGGTCGTGACTGCAGTGGGGTTGCTGGTGTACAGATTTAATGTGCGCAAAATGAATGCGTGTCAACTGTAACTGTAGGTGTTCTTGCCGAGATGGTCCAGTTCCCATGGTTCAGTGTAATAACCTTCTTATACCTGCTTGCTACCTCTCAAGAACGCAGACCGTACTGATCAGTGTATTCAAGCGAGGAATTCTGCGAACTCTAGATGCACACTGCATTCAATGGAGAGTCGAAGCTAAAGCGGAAGCTGAATGCTAAAGACATGTCATAATCTTCGCACTCGGGCTCTCTTGCAGTCTTCTGCATGCTCCGAATCGGTTTCGCTGTCAGCCCGAGGGGAGGAGCGCTCCGCCGAAAGAAGGCGAGGTGTGCTCCTCACGATAGGTGCTTCGACCGTACTGGCGAGAACATGGAGATGCAAGCTCGCTTCGCTTCATTGCGTTTCTTACTTCAGTCGCAGTCCGCTCTTCGACTCGAAAAGTTTTGGCCTGAAAGGTACTTCAGTGATGGCAATACGATGTGTAGCTCCGGGGACAGCGGACTTCACATCACAACGGTCTACGCAAGCACAACCCCTCAAGGCTCTCAAGATGTTACTCTCCTTTGCTGTACTTGCTCAGATCAACATGGTTCGATTCAGTTTGGCGTATCGCAGCTGCGCCAAGAGGAATGTGCTATAAGCGATACTGTATGCATGATGATAACGATTACTCCGCCGCCGAGCTAGGTCTGCAAAGTTCTCTGATACCCTCCACGCTCTCCTTCGCGCCAGTCCTGATGAAATGTCCCTGCAAGCTAGCCATGCTGACAGCTCGACCATGCCTCTCTTCGTCCTCCACGATCTCCTTTACCTGGTTCCCCAATGACTCGACCTCCTCGTCGCTGAGAGGCAGCTCGCCTTCCCTCAGAATCCGTCCTTTCTCCTCTGTGACAGAAATTCCAGCGTCGCCCGTGCTGCTTGTGCTCGTGTTGGAATTACCGTAGAATTTTACAAAGAGTCGCTTGGCCTGTTCACCCGCCGCGTCGCCCAGTAATTCGTGTACATCGACTCGTCCGGGTCGTATGAGGGCTGGATCTAATCGGTCGTAGTGGTTCGTGGTCATGAAGATTATGCGTTCTTCAGATGAAGCCACGCCGTCCAAGGCATTGAGCAGACCGGAGAACGTTACGGCGGATTTGTATCTGTCGACCAAAAACGGATACTCACGTCAGCAACAGTACCAAGCAGCACCAAGTCCAGACCGACAAGCTGACTCACCCGTCTTCACTTGTCTGAACACGTCGATTGAACGCCGAGTCAACATCCTCGAGCAAGATGAAGCTTCGCTCAGGCACCAGGCCGAGCAAGTGATTCAGCTTGTCATCCGTCAACCCCCTCTCGGCAAGGTTGAGTAGACAGATGTTGTAGTTGAGCGATCCTGCTAGAGCTTGGATGTAGGACGTTTTGCCTGAACCGGGTGGTCCATGTAACAGGTACCCTCGACGATATGGAATACCTGCGCACGCACGAAGCCATCTCGATCAGCTCACATGCGACGTTTGCTTGTCAATCGATGTTCCCTACCCAGGCTCACCTCTCTCAGCATACCATCTCCCTCGTCCCAAGAAGCTCTTCAGATCGTTCTCTATCCTTTCTGAGACGCCTTCGGCCAGTACGACACTGCCCATCTCTCTTCTCGCTCGCGGTTTGCCAAACGGTCTCCACTCCACGCCCCAAGCGGTATACACGACCGTCTTCCCTTCTGTCGACGCTTCCGCTAACGCTCTGGCTTCAGACAGGAGTGACGAGAAGAGGCCTCGGTACGCCGATAGAGTGGTGAGGGTCAGAGTCTCCCATGGCGAGCCGGAATGCAAGTCCATGAGCTTGGCGTCTCGTTCTCGCTTCACCTGAAGAACACGAGTATGATGAGGGAATCAGTCCAGCGAAACAGCAGGCAATCGAGGCGAGGGTAGTTCGCGCCGGTCCGGACGCTCTCTCGAGATTGTAGTACGATCATTGGTAAACTCACTTGAAACCAAGTCCCTTGGTACTTGAAGTAATGCGTTCCTGGTCCCGGGACGAGATTGAAGACCGCCTCCGAGCTCCCATTCTCATGCTGCTTATACGTCGTTTCCACTGCGAGCTCATGACTCCTGAATCCCATAGGCCGCTTGCCCTTGCCAGCCTGTTGGGCGGAATTAGCGGCCATCCACTCGAGGAACCAAGGGTACGCTCTATCCTTTGATGGAATCTCAAGCGAGACCAGAAGACGTCGTTGAGCAAAAGTGGTTCCTAAGGTCATGCCCCTTCGAAAGACCGTAAGGACAACACCGATACCCTGCAAATTGTCAGCTGCAGGGCTTGTACGTCCGGATAGATGCCGCCCGAAGCTCACCATCAAGCCTGCACCGGCAGAGAAATAAGGACTACATCCCAGCTACATCAGCACTCGGCTTCATGGCAATCACGACGTCGTGCTTGAGATTGTGTACTCACTTGTCCGCCATGATTTTCGAGACGAACGACTGGTCCTCGGCCGAAGGGCCGGGCACGCCAGGCGACACCGGTACATCAGGTTGTGTAGCGGCATCGCTCATCGAAGCTGGGAGAGTTGACGGTCCAGCCTCGGGAGTGGATGTAGCGGAAGGCGCAGCCGGCTGCGGTCGAGGTCTGAACATGGTCCTGATATTCACAAAGTGTGACAGCTGAAACTGAAGAGGTGAGCTGTGCTGAAAGCTCAAAGTAGTAGCACAGTCAGGCAACATTTCTGGCGATTTCGTCACTCCGAAATCTAGTCGGCGATCGCCGACACCCTTACTCATTCCGCTATCTTTGATGATGATCGCGCAAAGTTCGAAATGGAGGTTGTAATTGTCAGTCTTAAAGCTTTGGTGTTCTAGAATGCCGGCGACGCAGATATAATATAGAGCAACAAACCGCCTAGATCCCCGACGTAAACCTTCTGGCAACAAAGCTGAATAGCCTTAGCACGATGTCCGCCTCTATTTCGTCCCCTTCCAAGGCGCCCACGACGGCTTCGGCGCCGATGAACATTCCGGCTGGTAACAGTCCTATCACACCTGACGCGCAGCCGCGATCAGCCGATGAGAACCTGAGTGGAAACAGCTTGGACGACCTCAAGACTGCCTTTGGTGTGAGCATGAACGTCTATCTCTAGCTTCAGTCGTCCTTTACTCTCTCGTGATCCTTTTCCATACAGCAATGCCATGTATATGAGGCTTCGGTGCACTTATAGCTAATAAGTGTTACTCGATTGCAACGATCATATCGATCTAGCGAATACGGCCGAAGGAAGACTTTGAGAACATTGGGAAGATTCCATGTGCGAGAAACAGTTTGTTGTATGGAATCGCGGGTGGAGCTGGTATAGGCGCTGTCAGGTTCCTTGGTTCGAGAAGTGAGTCCGGGCTATGAACGGAGCTTGTGTGAAGGTGTCTTTTGGGTCGTCTCGTCATGACATGTTTGTGAGGCCTAAGGATTGAGCACAAAGATAGACACGAGTCTACACAGAATCACAGAACAAGTCAGATAGCTGAAGCTGACTGGCTGCCGCTCCTTTCTATAGGACCTTGGGTGGCGGCGAACTGGGCTGTGGGCAGTTTCATCGCCATTGCAGCGTTCCAATGGTGAGTGTCGCATTCCACACTTCGGTTTCTGTCGCGCGCAGGTCATGCCCGCTTCGCCGTGCCAATCTTCACACGCGGTCCGACAACGATTTGACAATCCTTCACTGCCCTTATCTTGTGTTGTTACCTACGTTCGCGTGCCGTTTTGGGAGCTGAAGGCTGACTTTGCGCCTGGATTTTTGTTGGTTGTGTTTGGTTCGCCATGATCGCTTCGATGCTGTTCAGGGAGACATGTAACCGAGCGCGAAGAAAAGAGTTGCAACAGATGCGGGTCATCCAAGAACGATATCCGCATCGACATATCTCAAAACTCAAGAAGAGGGGAGACGAATCATACGGAGAAGACGGAGCAGCATCGGCATCAACATCATCGACAGCATCATCATCATAAATTGCATGTATCTATCACCACTCGGCCTGTTTTGGATTTTCAGCGACCAATCCCCCTGCGGAACCATTTGATATGGAGGTCTGTCATCTTACTAAGCCTTGGGCTTCACATCGAAGGAGATCGCTCGTCGTCCTCGTCGAACGAGGTATGCGAGTAACCAGTCCGATCTTCGATAGCACTATTCAACAATCAACAGGTCTTGGCCTTTTCGTGTTGCCTCATGAACACAAGCCCGGACGTTACAGCAGGCCTGTTAAGCCGGGTGACTCGCTGGATGTGGGTCTAGAAATACGACTGGACCATTCGCTGGCCGGGAACGTGTCCAGGAGGTCCCACTGAAGCTTGGAGATCTCGGATGGTGCCCTAGAATAGGATACGGTTTCTGTCTGTCAGCACGGTGCGGTCTTGACATCTTTCCTCCCAATATGTGATTGAGACACGTTGCATCTCGGGAAGTCACTCACATCTTCCAGGTGGTATACCCAGCCGTGGATTCTCACACCGTCTGTCCCTCTTCGTTTCCAGTCCTGCGAGATATACCATGACGTGTCAGCTTCAGTCTCAGTCCCCCACATCGCCTAGCCCTTCCGAACCCCGGAAAGAGGGGCTGTTAATAAGAAAGGATTGATGACTAACTAACATTCTGCACTACCTGGCATTCAGCCAGATTCTTGACCTGCTGCAGCACGTTCTCCTCGACGAGATAATCGAGTGTAGGCGGTCCATCGGCGGTGAACAATGTTCTGGCCAACGTCGCCAGGGGTTGGACATACTTCTGTAAAGGGGTAGTAGCTGGCGTTGCCGGTAGTCTGGAGACGTTAAGGGCTGTCATGCAGCCCACGCAATTCGTATGGCCCTGCGGGCGGGACATACATATCACATGTTTATGATCAGCGCAGAGCTCAAGGACGGAACGACGAGCGATTGAGGAAAGGGAAAGGGCTGGAGCGGAGCGGACGGAGAAGACCGACTCACCGTCACGACGATATGTTTCACCTTGAAATTCTGCAAGGCGATCATCATGACAGCGTTGAGGGAGTCATCCTGGGGCGAGTAGAGGCTGTTATCGGGAGACATCACATGTTAGGCTACTTATAAGTTGTGGAATGGGACGAACGGTTTGTGCTCACTTGGCAATGTTTCGGTGGACGAAGATATCGCCAGGTTGACAGCCCATGATCGTCGTCTCCGGCACTCGAGCGTCTGAGCCTGCCGTCAGAGAGGATACACAGTTCACCCAAGTCAGTCAATCAGGTAGCCGATGAGGCTTGACGTCGCCTCCAGAAGTGTAACAAGGAAAGGCTCCAATGCGGTCGGAGGTGGAGGCGGAGACCGCTCGTCCCAGTCTCGGCGACCGACTTACATCCTATCCATAGGATCTCAGGTCTTTGACCAGGATAATGTCGGGGGAAGAACTTTAGCACAACGAAGAGGACACCGGCTCGATCAGCTCGGTACTCCCTTCACCACCGCAAGTTCCCACTCTGTGCACGACCGATGCAGGTCTTGCTATTGATGCGCAATATGGGAAGAACCATGGATGTTGTACAGTAGCTCACCTCAGGGTCCTTGTTTCTGACAGCTTCAGACCATTTTTCATTCCTGTCGAAGAGCTCTTTCTATCAGACAGATCCCAGGACTCGTCAGCTGTCGGCCGAATCGCGATGCGGCTGGCTGAGACCGGCTCAACGTACCATCTCTGGGTAATAAAGACTTGATTGACCTGACATTTTTGGGAACTTCTACAGGGGCGTCAGGTGATTGCGGCGGAGGAAAGCGAAATTCGGATACAGTAGTTGATCAAGTTTGAGCGGTGATATGTCGCCGTCTGGACTCTGAGAGTGCGCACTAGAGAACAGGTGGACAGATAAGCGATTACGGTTGAACTATTTATACCTGTCTCCCCGTATCTGACTCGTTCGGCCATATGCATGAATGGAGCTGATCGAGGTCCGATTCTTCGATGCCAAAGGACGGTATCTTCGATCTCGATCGCTGGAAGAAAAAGGGAAACTGGTGCTGCACACAGACTCCCTGGCCTCTTCAACCTATCAGCAGCTCATCATCGAAGTCGCCGCCATCAGGTGTTGGGTAGTCCAGGTTCCTCCTCCCTACGTAGGATTGTGGCCATCACTTGCATCGTCGTTCAAGTCAGGTCAAGTCAAGGGACCATCTTGGCTTGCGGGCTTGCGGGAGATCAGAGCTTACATCAGATCTCTTGATGATACCGTAAGCATCAATGGGTCAAAGAACAGCGGCTGACACGACGGAAGCCAAATGAGAAATACTCGGGTTTCCGATCCAGCCGGAAGGAAGTCAAGGACGGCGGTCGTCGTCTGGGAACCGTAGCTTCGTAGCTTTGAGACATTAACATCTTTTCATTAGTGGACCCAACAACGATCAAAAGATGACAGATCCGAGCGAAGAAGAACAGAGCCAAACCTCAGGTAGACAGGCCGCGTCAGCGACACACACAAACACACACAAGGTCCGAGAGCAAATGAATGTTGCGGGCTATATAAGTGTGAGTGTGGCTTGATGTGATGGTGGCAACACTGATGGTCGTTTTGGTTTTTTTCTTTCTCTCGCTTGACCTTTTATGGGTAGATCGGCGATACATGTTCTTAGCTGCCAGGGTGGTCCGTACGCAGCGAACGGCGAACAGCTGAATGCGTGCAGAACGGGACACGTTTGTGGCTCTAAGTGTGACGATTGATAGCTGACGGCGATGACGGCTCGAGTGGCAGGGCAGGCCTGTGCTTGATCTCATGATCCTGAACATTTCAGCTCGGATCGCATGTAATTACAAGTGAGCGACGAAGAAAGTCGGCAATGATCTCATCTCGGACCTGTCAAAGCACGACAGGACGACCGAAGGCGATTCGAGAGTAGCAAGGCGGGCATCGCCGCTTGATCTAATCTAGTATGATGAAAAAGTTGACAGGCCAATAACCGGGTTGTCCAACAATACCGAAATGGTTTCAACCTCTGTTTTATTGTCAGCTACAACCTGTCGTTGAAACCCTAAGAGTTTCGTTTCATTTTCAAGGTCTAGCCCATACGATAGACCACCAGCTACTCTCATACGAACACACTCATACAAGCAGGATGGAGCACCCTCTTCCGGCCCGACCTAGCTTCCTTCCCCTGCGTCCCGGCTCGACCACCACCCCGACATTATCATTCACATCAGCCGACGCGGGACCTTCGCATCTTTCACTTCCTCCCCTTCCTCACAACACTGTCAGACCTACACCACTTGCGTCTTCTAGCTTCCTCGGCAAGGCTGCTGCCGCTACGACGTCGCCCAGCGGCGGGTGTCTCATCTGCTCCAATCCCCCGAAATACACCTGTCCCCGCTGCTTAATCAAGACGTGTTCATTGCCTTGTTCTAAGATCCACAAGACGCGCGACGAGTGCTCGGGCCTGAGAGATCCTGCAGCCTTTGTCTCGCTGAAAGAGTACGGACAAGGGGCTTGGTCAGACGATTACAAGTGGCTCGAGGAGGGGAGGAGGAAGGTAGGCGGGTGGGGTCAAGGTATAAAGGTTGAGGAACTTCCTGCTTCTTCTTCTTTGCATAGGCCTGGGAATGGCAGAGGTGGAGACAGAGACAGAGATAAGCAAGCAAGGAACAGACGGGGAAAGAAAACGGGCAAGGTTGATGGGCTGAGAAGGGAACTCGAGAAGAGAGGGTGCAGCGTTCATTTCATGCCTGAGGGTATGGCCAAGAGGAAAAGCAATCAGTCAAGCTGGAATCCAAAGTGAGTGTCATGCACACTCTCACTCGTGATCTCTTTGTCTTGCATTACTCTGCGGAGGCTGTACGGTCTAAGAGGAATGACACCAAATCTCGGTCTGGCTCGGTTTGGTACAGCTCCGGATACGAGCGGGTACTTGTGCTGATCTCCACACCTCGGTAGATCGCAGCAGTTGTATCTCACTGTCAATTTCATCATACCCACCAACCTGCTCGAAGGCAATCCCGCGTCTCCTTCCTCATCTGGTCCCACTTCGTTCAAGACCGTGAACCACACAAGAGTCCTCTTCGCCTCCAACAATTCCACATCGACGACCCTGCCGACGATAACTTCCCTCCTGCCCAAAGAGCTTGCATCAACACCAATAGTGCTACTTCTGCCGTTCCACTCGACCCCATCCCAACTCGCACCAGAACATACATCAGGTCAACAATTGTTTTATCCACCCTTGGATCCCTTCAAGGCGCTAAATGAAGCGCTCAAGGGTACGGCTTGGATTGAGTTCCCTGTCATTCAGGTCATGGAGCGTGAGAGATGGGAGGACGGGTCGCAGAAGGGGGATATGGCGGTGGTTCCACTCATTGAGCCGTTGGTCTCTGTGCGAGATGCTGGATGGGGCAAACGGAAAGCAGTGGCTGCCGATGCGTCAATTGTCACTAATGGTGGTGGAGCGGAAATAAACGCCAATGCCGAAGAACCTGGAGAAGCGAAGAGGGCGAAGCTCGATTCAGGTGCTGATGGTGGTGGTGGTGTAGGCCTGATGGCGCTGGGCGACTACGTGTCAGACGATGAAGATGACGGAAGCGCCAGCGAAAGCGAGTATCACGAGGTCGTAGGCCATGAAGAGTTGAACGATGTTGGAGCGGCCGACATGGACGTTGGTGAACCTCCAATAGAAGTGCTCCAAGCCGTCGGGGCGGCTTTGATCGCTGATCTAGGAGAGGCTGCCTAGCTACTGTAGCATAGTACACTGAATGTATAGCAGCATCTTCCGGTTCACGATGACGGACCCGGCGCATGATCGCATACTTTCGTCAGCCATGGGTAATTGACTATACCGTGCCGGATGGCGTGGATCAAGTTGCTTCCCCATCGCCGGCCTCCAGTGTGGATATTGATGCCGTCTGAGCAATCTTCACGCTCGCTTCTCTCTTCTTCTCCCTTTCGGCCAGCTTCTTGGCCCTCCTCTTGTCCTTCCTCCGAGACTTTGCTTGAGCCACCCGTTCCATCAACTCCTCGGAATATACCGACTCGGCCCTGCTATTCTCCTTCCTGAACCTAGCGTCCATGAGCCTCAACTCCTCCTGAATCGGACCATCCCATCCTCCAGGGCATCGACTATCTTTGCCTTTCGTCCAATCGCTCTCTCCACGGACTCCTCTCCTGAGCCCTCTTGCCCCACTCTCAGTCCCGCTCGCGACATCGTAGTCCGCGGTGGAGCTCATATTATTCGCATTCGGATCCGGATTTGGACTAGCGCGCTCGAGGTCTTTCCAGAACGAGACTTCCAATCTCATGTCGCTCAATAACGATGCCCACACCTTGCGTCTCGCATGCCTTCTCTCCCTCTTTCGAAGTCTGTTCTGGATCATCATGCTGATTCCGATAGGCTGCGGTTTCAATCTCGGTAGAGGCGGGTTGAACAGCGTTGGACGGTGGAATCCTCCTGTCAGTCGAGGCGGTCCAGTGCTCTTCGCTCTGGCTGTTGATTGGGATGCTGAGAGTTCATCGGCCGCTTTGAGGTCCGCTGCTGAGTGTTTCTCGAGAAGGCGAGTCTCGAGATTCTGTAGCTCTAGCTCCGCATTGTAAGGTGATGTCTGGATCGAAGGCTCCTCCGTTCTGATCGGTGTCGGTGTCAACGTTCGAGACGAGGTCGAAGAGAGGTATTCGAGCAGCGTGTGATACTCTTCCAAGAATCCCTTAGTCCGAGGTACAGACGTCATGCCCTTCCATCTCTTCCACTGACTCCTGATCTCTCTATGGACAGCAGGAAACACCCCCTTCGTCTGCTTCAGTAATGGGCGATACAGCCCCCATTTCACCGGCATAGTATGCAACGGATCTCGGAAGAAGGGCATTGCGCGTCCTCCGCCGATCTGACTTCTTTGAGCTCGGTCATCGGAATATGAGATGACATTTCGTTTACTCCGATTGGGCTGCGATGCAGAGCCTTCGATGTCGAGAGACTGAGATGCAGCTGACGAGTGGGGGATGGCGAGTGGACTGGGAACAGTAGGAAGTAGCGGACGAACGATCGTCCCTAGTTTGAGTGTCATTGAAGCATAGCGACGTGTACTAGACTTTAGAAGATAGACCGTTGAGATATAATATCCGAAGAAGATAATTAGATACATTGGGACGCGCGTAACGACCGCCGGCTGTTGTAGGTTTCCGAGATTGCAACCAACGCCATCCATCCACGACCGGCTGTAACCCTACTGTGTGCACAGCTGCTGCTTAAGAGCGTCTTTGCATCATCTCGGTGACATAGCTTGGCATTTGGTAACAGGGTAGGATAGTGCATGATTGTTGAGATCCACTGCTTGGAACCTGGCTTTACTACGAAGGGAACATTCTATGCTGATTGCTATGAAGAGAAGATATGTCATACCGTTGGTTTCTCCCAACTCCTCAATGGCGAATCGCCATTAGGCAAGGATATGAAATAACGGTTGCTGTCCCCGAGTCGCCCATGGCTCTTTCGGTCGATCAGCTCGACCCATCTCCTACCCTTGCGAATAGAAGACAGGGAACCGAAAGATTAGAGGGAGAGCACTGACGAAATAGCTCGAAGAAGTCTTTCTAGGGGAAGCCGTGTCCCGTCGACAGGAAATATACGTCAATCAAGTTCACCAAGGTACTCGGCGCAACGCTTCCGTTCAGTCGAAGAATGCTGAGGGCCTCCTAAAAGGAGGATCGAGCCGGGCCCATGAGTTGAGAAAGAGAGGAAAAGAAGAAGAAAGGAGAAATCAAAATTTCTGAAATACTTGTTGCCTTTGTCGTTGTCTGCCAGGTGGAGGGGTGAGGGATGCTATACGCTATACATGCTATACTATGATGCGGCATTACGGCGTTGCTACCTCTTCACCTCGTGTGGCAGATCTCGTTTGTTTTCCCTCCTTCTATCAGACGTTTGGTTCCCTCTTCAACCAAGCAATCAACGCTTCTTCGCTCCACCCATCCATCATTCTTGTCAGCCTCGGCGTACAATAGCATCCTTTGTATCTGTTGTCCAGGCGTGTTCACTACTCTTTGTGCTCACTGACTACAATGGATCGATGGGGTACTGCACAAAGGTGGATTTATCGCTCGAATCAAGCAAGCATGCCAACCGAGGACATAGATACGAAGGCGGAAGGCAAGACCTACACAAACAATGCTTCGGAGTGTCGAAGCAATCAGAAGCGAGACGAAAACGAATCCTTTGGGCGAGTACGAATTACTCCTATCATACTGATTGATCGACCGTGACGCTAAGTAGCGAGAGACGAATGACGAAAGTGGAGGGGGAGAGAGAAAAGCCTGCAGTGCAGTGCAGTCCAGGGTAGTGAATGAACATGTTCTAAGACACTTCTCTTGCTTTCACTCTATCAAGAACGATTGTTCGTTCAATGACAGAGTCTCAGCTTGATCGCTGGGAAAGCCCTGCCTCAGAACGGACTGAGAGCACAGGACATCAATATCTCGGCTCGGATAACCGAGTTCTTTGAAAACGCCCACCAAAGCTGACCAACCCCGATCGACCGACCGGACCAACTCAGCACACCTTTCTTTCTAGGTCTACGCTGCTGCCCCCATCGAAGAGTACCTAATTAAAGCTCCGCCTTTCGCTCGCTACCTGCACGAGTCGAGGGCTCGTACTCATCAAATCAATCACAGTTCGACTTCGCATGCTCCTCGCGCTTGCCATCATCATTGACTTCATCTTCTGCTCTGTCGCTCCCTTTTCCCCACTCATCGGAAAACACGAGCAAAGAGAGAGACACGGAGAGAGAGGACACACACTCCGAAGAAAAGTTCATCACCGACTCCAAGTCCAGCTCCAACTCCAGATTGACTTTGCGCCCCGCTAAAGCAATACGTACTCAGATCACAAAGCAGAAGCACAGAAGAAGGCCAGGTAGGAAATAAGAAAGAAGTACTCTTCGCCATCACATCATTCCCTGTCGTCTACTGCAGAAGCTACTGCATCAGAGGAGCTCGGTCTTCTCGACCCTTTGTCTAGTGATCGACAGAAACTCCTCTCTCGACTCAAGTGGACTAATTGACTAGGTCACTGATCTCGGTGTATAACCTGTTTCCTAAGCTTGAATTGATCATATATTTAATCCACATATTCTTCCACACTGCCGATACTGGATACTCCATATTCAACTTGTTCCGGTAAAAGCGTCGTTACATCTCATCCCAAGGGCTTCTTATTTTTACGCCTCTAGATCCGGACCGCAGGTCTATTCCTGACAGAGTTCTTCTTTGCCCCCACTCTGACCCGAAATCACTCCAACGGCCGTCGAGAACGCCTTAGACGACGTCATCTCGCTTTCATCGGCGTCATCATCACACTGATTTCCAGCTCTCGCTTCATTGGGGGAAGTAATAACAACATCTATCTGTCCCATCAGCTATAAAAAGCCGCCCGAAGTACTATCACTTTCACGCCATCTCATAACCCTGCATCCAACGCCATATCCATTTTGAACAATCATTTGCCACCCACTGCTTGGCCGACCACTCGATCGTTTGAAGACCCCTCGTATCTCAACTTGCCTTCATCTAGTCATTATACAGGCACCGTTATCTCTCGATATATTGCCTTCTGCTCGGACTAACATATTTCAACAGAGTATCCTGCCGCCGCCATAGTAACACCTGATTGATCTTCCCAAGCATGGCGATAGAACCCGGTCTCGAGGTATACGACTCGGACTACGAGTCTGCGGATCAGCAGCAGAATCGACCGCGCTCCCGCAGTCTCTCATCTGTCGGATCAAGATCAAGCGGTCGTTCAGCCAGCACGGCCGCTACAGACTATTCAGACGACGAAGATGTCATGATGGGACCTGAAAACTGGAGGGAAACGTATGGATTTCAAGAACCGGCAGACCTCGATACACTCGGTGGACATCAAGGTAGCTTCATGACAAACGAAGATGGGTCTCTAGCTTGCAAGGTACGTCAGCGCTAGCCTGATACAGCATCTGTCAATCATGGCGGCGTACACCTGGCCCAGCTTCGCCCATATTTCCCATTCTCGTACCCATACCACAATTCCCAGATGGCCATGATGTGACGAGAAGCTGACGATAAGGGCCCCATCTGCAGAGAGCAGGCAAAGGAGAAATGGAATTCTACGGGCGCGTCGCCGCCGGTGATCCACCTTTCAAACACCTAGGATCGGTTATCCCTGTTTACCACGGGACTGTCGAACATCCCAGTACGAAAGATTCCAGCTCTCTTAGTCCGACCAAGAAGCTCGGAACCGTATCCGACGTCGAGCTGGGTATCAAACCCCTCGCTCGAGGTAATACAGTGGACGAGCATGAGCAGGTAAGTGTGCGCCGGCTGCGAGCTGGTCTGAAGACCCATATCGCACCGGTCATCAGGCATACGTCGCAGTAACGAATGATCATCCTATCACAGAGACCGTGCCGTCGTCGATGTAAAACGAAGCCCAAATACCTCAGCTAACCTCTTTTCTGCTCCTGCCCGCCGGTTATCTACTTTGGCACGTAGTCTATCATCCTTTCGAACTTGTTGTATGGCTTCAGGCCCGAAACGGTCACCTGCGCCGATTTCAAAATAGGTACCTCGATGCACATGTCCAACGCCGATGAACAGAAAGTCAGCGAGATGGAGAAACAAGTGGACAATACCTCGAGCAAGCATTATGGACTTCGACTCGTTTGGGGACAGGTGAGTTTGTCGCCTCCTAGTTGTTCAATAACATTGCGCCGGAAATTGATCGACATACTACATCACTGACTTGGGACCCTTTGTTTGTTTGATCCTCCAATGCATCTCTTCTACTCGATTGTACCGTGCTCCATAATAGACTGCACTGGAGTCGGAAGACGGTGCATGGTCTCATGTGCGCTCTGGTAAGAGCTATGGCCGAAACATCCGCAAGAGTCCAGATGATACTGAGCCGTGGAAGGATACGTTGGACGATGCAATAGCCCGATTCTTCCCGGTGCCCGGGGAAACTGTCGTCTCACGAGAGGATAAGGACATGAAACGAGAATCGGAGCTTCGAGAAGCTGGAACCCAAGTGGTCCATCGTGACGATCCTTCGACTGAAGCGTCATCCCGGCTTGCCATGCGGTCAGGCACTTGGCCGAAGCGCGAGGACGCGGTAACCGTGGAGTCTCAGTTGCAGAGCCTGAAGAAGAGGAAAGCTGCGATCGAAGACATGCGAGATGTGATCGAGGATACCAAGACTCAGTTGAGCGAGATTTCCGAAGCGATCCGAAAGACATCGTGTTGGAAATTCACCGGCTCGAGCGTGTTCCTCGTTCATGGCGTCCCGGAGCAGTGGGCGACTGGGGATGACGACCTTGAGGGAGAGATGCACTTGGACTGGGGCGTGGACTCGATGGGTCTCCCATGGGACGAGAGAGACGAATGGGCTGTCGATCGCGTTGCTCCAGAGTGGAACAAGCCAGTTCTCAGCCCACAAGGTACGAGGAAGGGTCGAACATCCTACAATGGATCCTTGACTGGACCTGGGACTTCCGGTAGCCTCGCGGAATCAAGCACCGTTCTATCGAGACCACGAAGGCAGGTGCACGTAGCCCTGATCGACCACGAGAGGGGAGAGTGGGCCGTCGGACCGGACGAGGGAGCCTTGATGGGAGTCAGCAATTTCCAGAAAGGACTCGATAGTCGGCTTAACACCTTGGCAAGCGAACAAGCCAAGTGCGATACCGAGCTGAACTCTCTCGCGTCCAGGACGACAATGAGGAATACCGCAACAGGGACGATGATGCCTCGACTCAGGCACACGAGGCGTTCCACTGCAAGTGGTATCCCTACATCGATGTCACGAATGAGCAGAATACCGTTCTCGCCTCTCCCGACAATCCCAAGCGCCACCGGTAGCGGAACATCATTCGGGCTATCGCGTCAGAGTTTGCATAGCGAATCTCTGATCTCGCCGCCTCCCACTCTGACCGCCTCCAGGGGCAGAAGCCAAGAAGCAGGTCGAGGCTCGTGGAGCATACCTCGCGACGAAGAGCGATCAACAATTGGTCATCTGCGAAAATCCAGCTCATTCGTCAACGCGTCCTCTCTCCTTGGCTCGGCTCTCAACAATCGGATGATTTGAGCATCTTTTTCTGTAATCTTACAGCAAACAAGCAGAAACAGTAAACGTGATACATACGAACAGTACATACACACTCATATATATAGCAGCAGCAGCAGCAGCTTCTGCCCTAGGGGCGACCTTGTCAGAAGGTCTAGCCCAGTATTCAGCTAGCTGCTGTACGATCCTGTGATATAGATATCTTTGGTAGATTCTTTGAGTCCAGCTTAGCTTTGGTAAAGAAATCGAGAGAGTTTTCGTCGGGTCAGTATGGCACATTTTAAAATGGCATGATGCAGTGCGGATGTAATCCAATGGCAGAAAGGGCAACAGCACCTTTTCATGACGAAAAGTTATCGGTGGTCCCCTCCACACATTGAAGGGAACATCTGTCATGGATCCTGCATCGGTCAGTCCATGCAGAGACATCAGCTACACAACATCACTTATACTATACTACACTGTCCTGGCACGAATACGAAGTGCTGAGGCATCGCACGAGAACAGGGCTCCGATTGCGATAACAACAGCCACCGCGAAGGAGCGACAACACACGACATCTCCGCCAGAGCGTTGATCTCGATGGCGCTTGATGTCGGTCAACTAAAAGTCTGGTTATTATGATAGTCCGACGAGACTGATAGCCGAGAGAGCAGCCCGATATTGAATGCTTCATTGTGATCCGGCCGGGATTGAGTCAAGACCCAGGTCGGTGAACTGCTCCGATCCTGTGCCTTCCCTTCTCACAAGCGCTTACTCGCGAAGAAAGCGAGATTGATACATGCCTTCGAGCGGAGCTGGACTTGGGAGTGAAGTTGTCAGTCAGTAGACGCCCATCAGTAGTCACCTCGTTGTCCTCCCTCTGGAATCGGCGTTCTATTCTATTCCTGGTACGATCGCCCATGTTCGTCAATCCTTTCTATACATGCATCTGTGCCATACATGATGATCACTTCCTACAAATCCTGCCATCGATCCATTCATGCCTCGATTGACAAGAATGAGAATTTAAGCGGAGATCTTCTCGAGGAGAACCTGATAAGCGGACCGGAGCAAAGCGAGCGTGTCAGCATTTGTAGTGACGATATTCTTCTACAACAGAGAGCGAATGAATGATGGACGACAAATAAAACAAAGAAAGCTCACGTTGAGCTTGCCTGGGGCGGCACCGGTGACGGTCTCGATGGGCTGTCCGTCCTTGTAGGCGATGAAGGTGGGCATGGCCTTGATACCGGCCTCCTTGGCGATTTGCTGCAGCGGGATATCCACGTGTCAGCATCACGGTCGTCGAGTGAAAGCACATAGAACATATGTCCAAGCGATATTGTACCGAACGGGAGAAGATGGAACAGCAGATACGATAGCGCAGGGATTGTGATAGGACGGAGCAGTATATCCTTTGATCACAGCTCGCAATTCAGACACTTTGCACTCACCTCCTGCTCCTCAACGTCGACCTTGACAAACTTGATTCCGGGGTACTTCTCCTCGAGCTTGGCGAAGTGCGGGGAGATCATCTTACAGGGTCCGCACCAGGTGGCCCAGTAGTCGACGACAACGGGCTCGGGGCCGGAGAGCTATAGATTGCACGGCAGGGAGAAAAGAGCTTAGGTCAGTATGGTGATTGTTATGTGATTACGCATCGTTGACCCTCCACAGCAGACAAGAAGTCGAGCTAAAGCTCGCAACACTCACAAGAGTCTTGAACTCGTCGTAGGATTCGATAGCCTTGACCATTGTGAAGATGCTTTTGATAGGAAAATCAGACTAAATAGATGTGAACAAAGGCCGTTGTGAGCTGTCTATTTCCAGTGTATGCAATATCAGATGGTTGTAGTGATATAGAGTGATGATGTTGTTTTCCAAAAGGCGGATATGACGCAGTGAAACTGATAAGATTGATAGCTTGTTCGAAAGAAGAGACATCGTCGCAAGTCCCACTTCCCAAAGCCCCCTCTTTTATACCCCCAGCTGTGAAGGGAAATTGTCCCGCCGATCGTTGCTGACTCATCGGATCCAGTGACGCTAGCATAACCAGAAGAAACACGGGAACTCACCAGAAGATGCTTATGAAGGGTGTTACTGTCTTGATAAGAGAGGTTTGTTAATGATCAAGAAACGATAATATCGCCAGTTCGGCCGTGTGTAGCAGGATGATTCAGCTGCATGTTACATGACGTGACTCAGCGTGTCGTGTGTGTGTCCTCATTAAATTAACCTGGTCAATCGGGAACGGGGACTGCATACGGTGAATGAACAGCGTGGTGGAACTCGCCGGAAGGTTGAGTGTGGCGGTTTTGCCGCTGTCGGTGAGTGGACCATGCATGCATAGCCTGCATTAGAGCATGGAAACATGATGCATGATATACGACAGAGAGGCGAGAGGGCAGACTGATTGTCGGACCTGCACGCAGCTGCGAGCGCTCCTAAGTCCACGTCAATAGCAATCGTATCGACTCTCAACACTACTATGTGTGATAACTGTCTACTACTCCCATGCATTGAGCCATTCAATCGGGTCTGCAACCCAGCTCCTCTGTAGTTCGGGCTAAGAAACCCGATAGCCACAGCTGTTCGAGCAGCAGCGTGCAGATCATTGCCGGAATCCTGAATGGACCGCAAAGTCGACTCAGGAGCAGTAGAGTCCTCATCAGAGTCTCCCTCAGGCAAAAGGATGTCGGGGACGGAGCCAAAGTGAGACGAGGCAGTGTGTGTCCTGAAGTGTACGAGAGTTCAGCACGGGCCTCAGTAAGATCTTTAGCTCGAGGTATAGAGACTTACACGTTGTTGTCCGAATGAGATGCAGGAGTGCTAGCTCTCAGCGAGGACGGCTGGCTACCCTCTTTCAGATCCCGGGTCAGCGTGCCACCGCTTTCGCCCTCGTTCGTGAACTCTGTCCCCCTCGCCGGACCACTCCGCTCGTACATCGAGCCAGTCACTTGACCGGGGCGTTTGCGGCTGCGAGTGTGCCTCATGCGAGGAGGAGTACCTCGGCTCAACGAGCTGGGTGCAGTTGAAGCTTCCATCAGGACTGCATCCTCATCAGGGTCGGCGTAAATCACTGTATCTGACATTCGTAAGGTGTTGTCGCCTGCCACGGACGTGATAGTCCCTCGAATCCAATAACGGAGCCCGCGGAGGATGGTGGGGGAGACTGAGCTGATTCAGTATAGTATGATTGCTCTAGGTACAGAGCGACTTCAAGAAAGAATAGGATGACGGATGACCGCACTTTCCCAAATCACACTCTGTCACCCTTACGAACGGTCAGACAAGGCGGTTGAGAGGGTGTTTGAGAAAAACTAGCAGCTGAGATGGGCGGACGACAAGTGGCAAGAACGAGCTTTGCCAAAAGACTGTGCATTGCATACTGATACACTGTGCAGGCTGTGGACACATCTCATGCTCGATGTATCTTACGACGAGTTCCAGGGGGTGGCAAAGTGAAACAGAAAGAAAGCAGCCGAAGCACGTTTTCGAAGTCGAGAGTGTCTCCCTCCCTTGTTTCGTTCACTCCTACGCGTGTGCACAAGGGGAAAGAAAGGGGAGCAAGTGTAATAGTGACGCTGGACACGGCACTTCCTGGTATGCCGTTGACTTTGTGAGGTGTAGGAGAAAAACTCTAGAGGTTCATGCTAGTTCCATCTACGTCTGATACTGAATGATCGTACGAGTACTGTCATTCTTATAGTAAAACTCGCCGCCTCCTTCCGACTCATGATTCTCACGTCCACGCAAACGTCACCGGAGCAAGGACGAGTCAAGCTCAGGCTCTGACTCTGGCTGAACCCTTGAGCTTGCCAAAGCCCTGCCGGTACCCTTCATATGTTGGGCTGCGTGGAATCGCTAACAGAGGGAGCGAGAAGGTTGCCATCGTTCCCACCATTTCGCTCAGTAGTAGACGTAGCTGTACATGTACCTCTCCACAGTACGGGCTCGTTCGCATCCGACTTCGGCGGGACCCAGAGTGAGTGTTTTCTAATAAGAAAGCGTAGGTACAGTAGCATGTTGAACTTAGCGTTGAACCAGGTTTTCACCTAGGTCCTTTCAGAGAGGTCAGCAATAGCACTTACTCCGATTGATCCGCTGCGCTTGGAGCGGTAGACACGGAAGTTTCTCCATAGGCATTCGAGGAGTGAGTCGATTGCGGGGAGCTGGCTGATTCGGCCAGTCCCACCTGGGTCTCATGGCCAAGGCTGAAGGTTGTGCTGTAATCCGCTTCTGAGGTCATGATTACCTGCTATCTGCTCTCTGTAGGTGACGGTGACATACGTGTGCAAGGATGTCAAATGGGACGTAACGTCGGGGTGGAACAAAGTTTGCAGTCAATGAGTACGGTTGTTACGGAACAGTCAGAATGGAAGGGGTGTAAGTCACACTGATCCAGAATGGCCCATGAACAGATAGCAGAGAGGAGGTATATATACCGTCGAGGCATATCAAGTATGATACATACATATTACGGATGGGGATTGCAAGGTGAATGGATCATAGTGCGGCATCACCGATGGGTCCGATCTGATTCGAAGCGTCAGTGCTGTACTTTCGGGATATATCCTTCCACATACCATAAGAAGTCATTCGTATCCTTTCTATCCGATGACATCTCCCTGCCCGTCAGAACCCATCTGAGGAGGTCAATAGAGGGTGTCCGCTACCACCTTTGACGATATCGAACATACAGCAACGTTAGTACAACGGATGGTCGCATGACAACAAGGAGATCGATCCGGCGTCCTCTTTGATGTGGCATTCGCTGCTTTCTTTCGGCCTAGCCTATGAAGCATGGCCGGATTGTCTCCTTTCGTTCGATACTCATAGGCTGTGCTCATAGCCTGTGACGCACGCGTTCCACACTCCGGCCAGCCCATTGTCACAGCTGCGACTGCATGAAGATTGTCCTCCTTGGATTTCTTCTAGTTCTCGACTTGGACCTCCTTTTCGTCTTTCCGTTTGTCCGTCTGTGCCATTCATCTGGGCTGTGACACCTCAACAGCACACAAAGGGGACCTGACGAGGGCACCGAGCGAGAAGTTCCCATCGATCGCTGATCGTTACTTGTTATTGATATAATGGAAGGAACCTGATGACACTTTGCGATCCGGGGCCGACAAGCCGGTTGACTCGACTCGACTGAACTCGACTCGTCCGATGTGAAGCTTCAGTATGCCATAAGGAGCAGAGCCTCAATGAGAGCACATTGGATCCGCCGTCTGAGTAGGTGGTCCAGTTGCAGTCATTGTCTTGCAGTAGCTTGGGAAAATCCAAACAGCCGATCGTTGCGGGACATACGGGCCGTTTACTGATCGGGTAAAGTCGTGACTTGCATTGTGCATGGTTGCATGAGTGCATGATTGCTTGATTGCAAGTCGAAAAGTTGGGAAGATGAGAAGCAGCAGAAGTTGGGAAGATACTGTAGCAAAGTTGGGAATGCATCAATATGGCAACAAGGCGATTGGGGATATTTATTCATACATAAAAGGATGACAAGGAATGATGTGCTCGTGTTGGAAAGGTAATCGAGTGGAAAGTTGGGAACGATCTCAAAGTTGGGAATTCTCGCCGGATGATTTGACTGCAAGGGATTGCATGCATATGATAATCTAGAAGAGGCGCCCCCGCGCTCCTTTCCTGACATCGCAGCATCTCATCGCATCGCGCGCTCTTGTCCGATCGGTTCCGTGCGGCCGTTGCGCTTCTGACAGACTACAGGCCTCCTGAACTGGACCAAGATGATTGATTGCGTGACTTCCTCTCACATTGCCATCGCCTGTGTCGATTGGGAATTTTGTTTTGACGGGACACGCTCGTTTGCGTGCGTGTGTATGGCAACCATCCTCAACTGCGGAGGGGCAACAAGACGGTGCCAACACGGGGCTACGAGGCCTCACAAATCCAGTGACAGCTTCAGTAGTGGACCTCCCGAAATGACCAAGTGACGTTGTTTGATTTCATGATTCCTGAGATTGGGGATGCAACACGTTCCGTTTGGGTTCTCTCTGCAGGGATGCAAGCGCAAAGGTGAGTGACTCTGACTAGCTAGCTGGCTAGCCAGTAAGCAAGGGCGTGCAGCTGTATGCAGGAATGTCCAAATGACGCATGCTACCTGCCGCCGGCAGAGCAGGGTCGCTTCGACTTTTTAGATCGAGTTGGAAAATTCAGCTCAGGGCAATTGGTAAATGTGTTGCATGCCTGCCTTGTATTGCTGCACTTGTGAAATATATCAAACAGACAAGACAGCAGAGAATCAAATCATCAAAAAGTTGGGAATTCTCTCCTAGCCTTGGTGATTGATTGATCGGAGTGATAAGCAGTGAGCTGTCTTCGGCGCGGGGCGGCGAGCGGCAGAACGAGGGAAACGTGCAACCAACCACCGCGGGCCGAGGTCCGGGCCGTACGTCATACCTTGCTGCTAGGGCTAGGGATAACCAGCTACAACCCCAGAGTGGATTGACTTTATAAGGGACAGAGCCTACAAACTACCGTTCTACAGTCTGATTATTACCGAAAAAAAATAACTTACATCAATCGATTACAACCGTCATCACCCATCACCCATCACCCATATCACCATCACTATCAATCGGCGGCTAAGCACCTGAGGACGTTTCGCAGCAGCAGGTGAATGCTCGTCTAGAGCCTGAGTAGTGAGTGTACATCCATTTCTCTCTCATACATATCTTTTTCTTCATCATCATCGTCCTCGACTTCGACATCTGTCTTTTTCTTTGTGTATAGAGCACATCTTGTATTGTTGTGGTTCGAAAACTAATCGACCGGTCCTACTTCGTATTTTCATCGGCCTATTTCCGACCGGTGCAGATATCCATCCGTATCCACCTTCACGTCCATATTTCGATCACCTCCTTTGTTCGATTGACATCTGTCCCATCTATCACAAAGGATCGTCTTTGCCATCCCGTGAAAGGCCGTCAAAGTCATCACCAACGACGAATTCGACAACGTATAGCGGAAAACGAACGTGCATTGCGACAAGCTATCGCTTCATATAACTCTTCCATAGCAGCGAATAACCAGGATCCCCCCTTTTCCCCCTTGCCACTAAACTTCCGTGACCATTGCACACCATGTACCGAGCTCGATCTTTCATGCCCGGTCGACGGGCTCTCGTAGCCACCACCGCTACCTTGGTAGTCGGATCCACCTATCTCTACACTCGACCCGCTTATGCCGATTCTCAAAGCGTACCGGTAACGAAAAAGCGACCCGGACCATTATGGTCTCCACCCTCCCGAGCTCAGATGCTTGAACATCTTCGAACGTCCGGTGTATTCGTACATCGAACAGCGGAGGGTGGACCCGAGCCGGGACCTGTACTGAAGAAGGAGGAGGCCGAATCAGACGGGGATGACGTTTTCGATCTTTTGATTGTTGGTGGTGGGGCTACCGGTGCCGGTACTGCTCTGGACGCTGCTAGCAGAGGTCTCAAGGTTGCTTGTGTAGAGAGAGATGATTTCGCCAGTGGTACTTCTTCAAAGTCTACCAAGCTTGTGCACGGTGGTGTCCGATACCTGCAAAAAGCCATCTTCGAGCTTGACTACGGTGAGTTCTGTCATCTATACCTCAATACGAACTGAGAGGAGATCGCTGACCCGTTTGGCCGCTCGCAGAACAATGGAAGCTTGTCAAAGAGGCGCTCCGAGAACGACGGATCTTCCTCGAGACCGCTCCTCATCTATCCAGCATGCTTCCGTGAGTTCCGCTCATACACCGCGAAGAGTTTGCCACTTGCTGATAATCTCCCATGATTGTCTCTGGCTTGCCTATCTGCAGTATCCTCCTTCCTATTTACACCTGGTGGCAACTTCCTTACTATTACGCCGGTTGCAAGCTTTACGACTTCCTTGCCGGCAAGGAGAACATGGAGAGTGCCTACTGGATGGGCAAGGGTAAGGCTATGGAGGCTTTCCCTATGATCAAGAGTGAGGGTCTTGTCGGTGGTGTCGTCTATTACGATGGTGAGTATCCCGAGCGAACCCTTTGTCCTTCGTCCGATGGAACAAGCATTGATAGATTTTAACAGGTCAACACAACGACTCCCGAATGAACATCTCCCTCGTGATGACTGCTGTTCAGCACGGTGCGATCATGGCCAACCACGTCGAAGTCACCGCCCTTCACAAGCGACCCGACGCTTCTCGAGGCGGTGAGCTCAGAATATATGGTGCTACTCTCAAGGACCGACTTTCCGGCGAGGAGTGGAACGTGCGGTGCCGAGGTGTCATCAACGCCACTGGACCCTTCTCTGACGGTGTACGAAAGCTCGACGAGCCTACCACCAAGGAGATTGTCGCTCCTAGTGCCGGTGTTCACATTACCCTTCCCAACTACTACGGCCCCAAGACTATGGGTCTCCTCGACCCTGCTACCTCCGACGGCCGAGTCATCTTCTTCCTTCCTTGGCAAGGAAATGTCATTGCCGGTACCACCGACTCTCCTACTACCGTCTCCCAGAACCCCATCCCTGCCGAGAAGGAAATCCAGTGGATTCTCGACGAGGTCCGAAATTACCTTTCCCCCGACGTCAAGGTTCGACGGGGTGATGTTCTTTCCGCTTGGTCCGGTATCCGACCTTTAGTCATGGACCCCGCTGCCAAGAACACCCAGTCCTTGGTCCGAAACCACATGATCAACATCTCCAAGGGTGGACTTTTGACCATCGCTGGTGGAAAGTGGACTACTTAGTGAGTTGAGCCGGGAAAGGAATGTCTAGTGCAGTCACGGTCAGCTCGCTAATGCAGTCCTTATTGCTTAGTCGAGCCATGGCTGAGGAGACCATTGACGCCGCCGTCAAGGAGTTCGGCCTCAAGCCTAACGGCAAGAGCCAGACCGATCACATCAAGCTTGTTGGTGGTCACGCTTGGTCCAAGACCATGTACATCAAGCTTATTCAGCAGTTCGGTCTCGAGACTGAGGTCGCCAAGCACTTGTCCGAGTCTTACGGTGACCGAGCCTGGACCGTTGCTTCTATGGCTGCGACTACTGGTGAGCAGACCTCTTGGTTCGTTTGTACCCAAAAAGTGACTAACCCGTGCTTTGTCTTCGTTGCACCTAGGCCTCTCATGGCCTCTTCACGGTGTTCGATTCTCCCCTCTTTATCCTTACATCGAGGCTGAGGCCCGATACGCCGTCCGATGCGAGTATGCCCTCACTGCCGTTGATTTCATCGCTCGAAGAACCCGACTGTCTTTCCTCAACGTGCAGGTCACCCTTGAAACCCTGCCTCGAGTCATTGACATCATGGGAGAGGAGCTTGGATGGGACCGAGCCAGGAAGGAGCAGGAGTTCGACAACTCCGTAGAGTTCTTGAAGTCTATGGGTCTCCCTGAAGTAGGTCAAGTTCTACAAGATATCTCAAGCGATCTCAAGATCAAGGCCAATCATTGTGGCAAAGAAGAACACCAAGAGACAAGAGAAGACCTAGAACGTAGACTGACCAATGACGTTTTTCCACCTCAACAGAAGGCTTCCAACATTAAGCTCACCGACGTTGCCAAGGCTCACGGAAACATTGGTACCCTGGGTATTACCAACACCGAAGATGCTCAACTTTACGCTCGAGCTCAGTTCACCCCTGACGAGGTCACTCACCTCAAGCAGCAGTTCGAGCGATTCGACTTTGACCACGACCAACACATCACCAAGGCTGACTTGATCCACGCTATGACCGAGATGGGCTACGACGCCTCGTCCGAGCTTGCCGACTCGATCCTTCGAGAAGTCGATTTCGGAAGAAAGGGGTTCGTAGATTTCCAGGACTACCTCGATATCGCTGCCGGACTGAAGGAGCTCCAGCTCGAGTCTGCCTTCACCCACTTGGCTCAGCTCGACTCGTCTAGGAAGATCGGACACGAGAAAGCCCAGATCGGTCCTCATGCCACGGATGGAGGCGAGAAGAGGGAGGAGCGAAGGAAGATCCCCGTCGAGCGATCCGGCGGTGGTACCTAAGCTCGGGAGTATATATGTGTTTCGCTGGGCAGAGGAGGGAACGGTTTCATGCTGAACGACTACGAGACAGACAATATTCGTTGAGAGTCGGAAGGATGTCTGTATTCAGGATGTAAGGCAAAAAGGATATCTGGAAGAAGCTCAATCATACATAGATGGACGAACGGAATGGAAGGAGATGTCAATGTCTCCTTGATTTACTCGAGTTGACACGCGGTCAGGCGACACAGGGAGAACAAGAGTATAGCTAGCTGTCTTGTAGTTTGGTGTAGTCGTCTAGTTAGTACCGCAAATGATCTATCTATCTATCTCCCTTGCATCTCATCCTTTCTCATGGACAAGAATCATCCATCATCTGACTTGAACTACCGAGCGTGTAAGGGACCGCTAGTCTACGGTATCTAGCTGTGATATGCAGATCTTGATGGGTTTGACGACACCGCGCGTTCATTGGTAAAGTGTGTTTCCACGTAGCGTCTCGTGCTTAGTGACATCTGTGATCGCCTACATGCTCTTTCGTAACGTACGATTACGGCCGGGCTAGACTATTCCCTACTCCCACGCGCTATACTACTGTGTGTCATGCTGCTTGCGTGACTCCGAGCTGACTTCCAGTCTAGTCTAGAAAAAGGCGCTCATCGAGCTCAACTGCCTATAGACATCAGGCCCCAACCTCAATCTGAGCGTACTCGCAAACTGGATCAAACACTGCGCCTGATGCTTGTATACGTTCAGCTGGACCATCCTTCCATGATCTCCATAGGGGCTGGCCTTTAGCTGCTGCGAAAGCATGTGGAGGCATTTCATGGTGGTGACGATGACTTCGTCGAGGTTTGAGATAACGGGTTGATCGAGCATGTCTCGGAATCGTTGGGCGTATCGAGAGATTGAGGTAGGGTCGTTGTCGAGCGGCAAGAGATGCGTCGATTTGAATGTCTGCGCGGCATGATGCAAGGGAACCATGCTGGTCAGCGTATGCTCCTCTTCTGCCACCGACACGATTATGGTCGCCCCATACAAAGGTGCGAGAAAACCGTATCTCTGCGATTCAAGGGGGCTCTTGGACTCACCTCCAAAGCCAGATCCGGTCGATCGGCAGCAAACTGGCTCAGGGCCAGTTTCAACTGCAGCAGTACCTCCAATGTCTCCCAGTGGATCTTGGACACCCTCGTCCTCTTCGCAAAATCCTTCTCGTAGACATCATGCACTCTCTGCGCCAGGCCGTAGACATCATTGACCCCGCCAAAGGCACCTGACAAGCCGATCGACTGAGCATCGCTTGAGAGAGGTTGGGAAGACGACAGGCCAAGGGAATGTCCGAGCGATCTGTTGACCGCTTCGACGACTTGGTCGTACGCGCCAGCGAGGTGGTATAACTCGATCGAGTCAGTAAGTGAGCTGTCGAGAGACGATTGCTCCGCAGCGGCAAGAACGACTTGTCGAAGATAATCTTGCTCGTCGGTCAACTTGAGCAATTGCAAATCCCGCTCAATAATACCAGTCTCCTTTGATCCGTCAGCACGCACGCTGCCAAGGAGCTTGGACCAGCTTCGCGAAGCGAGGACGATATCTCGGACGAGCTCTAGAGCGAGCTGTTTTTGCTTCTGACCTACAGCCGGGTTGGGTGCATCGGCAGCGAGCGCGACGAGGTAGGCGTATTGTAAGGCGGTCTGAGGCTCTAATCGGAAGAAGGGTGAGATGTACTGCTTGATCAATCGCGGGAAGTTGAGGTATGACACATCGGCATCGTCGGTGAGCACTACACGAAAAGAAGCAGAATACAACGATCAGTCAGCCCGTTTCATTCTGAAGCTTCCTTGATCCACTTACGCAACTCTGCTTCTTCGCCCTTGGCTGACACTCGCAGTAGACCATAATATGAAAGCGCAATTGCGAAATGCATCGCGTCCGTTTTGAGTTGGGGCTTTGAGTACAGGTACGCGATAGCCTAGACGCCAAGTCTGTCAGCTTAATGAAGAAACCATCACGCTCTTCGTAACTGACCTTTTCGAACTGTGCGGTGAACAACAACAGGTTGAACCAGGCGAAAGGTCTCGTCCCGTTCGCGTCAAACTTATCGTTACCGTACTTGGTGACCAATTTGGCCAAGTCGACGAGATCGTACTGCTCCTGAGGCGCATCGCCATCCTTGTTCTCCCGCACCAGGCTGAGCTGCACCCACATCCAGTCTTCGGTCGTAGTAGCCACCTTCAACGCCTTTCTGTTCAACTCGAATCTTCCAACAAGCTTGTAAAGGGCATACTTGAACTGGTCGACATTGGGGTTGTTTCGAATATGAGCGTTGAAATCGTTGTATAGCTGGTCTCGTTGAGATTTAGGCAAACGTCTTTCCGATGATTGCAGGGCTGACTTGAAAGCGCCGGGGAAAGTCCAGTCTTCACGCGCGATGTGATTTTGGTTCTCGGCAACGAGGTTGAGAGCTTCGTTGATGTAGCCACATCGGACGAGGTAGTAGGTTTGAGCCCACAGTAAAGACCCGTTGACAGACTATGAATGCAAAAATTAGCCAGGCTACCAACAGCTCATACATATAGATGACGACGGACTCACTTCTGACCTGTACGCATCTCGCACATCCTTGGATCGCAAAGTCACATCCACAAACGCCCTGATCTTGTTCCGAATACCCGGCACACCACCGAGAGCCGCTTCTTTAGGGTTCTTAGCAATCGTCTCATCGACGTGACGTTCAAAGCTAGTCCATTATCAGCACAAATTTGACCTGTTCAAGTGTGATCTGAGGCCACTCACTCCCGCTCAAGGAACCGTCTTCCACCCATAACTAGTCGTCCCCTTAACAACGTAGCGTGATTGGACCGCTGATCGCCGAGGTATGCAGCTGCGTACTGCCTCTCCTGAACAGGTTCGCCGGGAGCGTAAGAAGCGTCAGAGGCGGAGGCATACCCGTCTAGAGAATCCCGAAGAGAGGGTTCTTGCGTGAGATGAGCGAGAAGGTGATAGGCGGTAGGTAATAGGGGGTATTTCTGAGTTTGCACGCTATATCAGTTCGGTACACTCCTGGGGCGGAAATAGACGTACCGAGTCACCCTTGACGGTCTCTTCCAAAGCTTGACAGAGCTCAAATGGTTCTTTCCGCAATCGTCTCTGGTTTAGTTCCTGCACAATGTACCAGCTCATGTCAGTACAAGACGAATATATCGTGATCGGGCAGAAAAGTCACACTTACACCAATGACACGCTCATACCGGACCATCTTGGTGTGCATGACTAAGCCTCCTTCTCGAGACTCGGAAGAGGACTTGCCGAGACTGGACTGAGCCATGGGGAACTGGGAAATTGAAACCTCATGTTAGCGAAATCCGCCTGAACGGCCCGTATCGGATATCCTGAAAAGACGTACTCGTCGAGTGCTGGCCCCGAGTGCGCTCCTACCGAGCGTGGAAGAAGCGAGACCAGAGGCACCGTTTGAAGATCCGGTGAGGCCAGCCAGTTCATCATCCGTCACACCGAGCTCATCTTGCAATACACGAGCTTTCTCGATCTCCCAGTTCTGCAGCAGTCGCTGTTGAAACTGCTTCTGGAAAGTATTTATCGTCTGGGTCGAGGAACCAGATTATCAGCTTTCAAAGCCCCTGAAGACATCGTAGAGATCGTTCTCAATGCGCTAAATCATGAATTTCTGACTACGCTGACAAAGGATCGCGGTCCATATCCAAATTGCACGCTCACCTTCTGTCGCTGCGCCTCGATCCCACCCAGAATTATCATCTCATGCCAATTCCTACCCCAAGCACCGATATCGGCATCTCCAACAGCATATGCAGGTCCAATATCGCCTAGAGGCTCGAGTCGGGTCTGCTGCTGTTGAACATGATGCCGTCTCCTCCGAGGTCGAGCGGATGGTTCGGCGGAAGGGAGTTGGGCGATGTTGTGCGTGAGCTGAGAGGTGTTAACGCCGAGGTTAGACAGAAGGTTGAAGCTGCAAGATATTGGAGTTAGTCCTTTTCTCAGCCCATGCTACACACGGTGATAGGAAATCAGACGTCTGCTGAGGAAAGCTCAAGGTACAATGCTGACTCTTCGAGAAAGGGTACTATGTTTGAATGAACCAATTGTAGCGACGGAGCTGGCGTACTCACCCCTCGCCCTTTTCGTTCTTCGTCCTCTTCCCACGTCCAGCAACAGCCTCGCTCATTCGCTCGATGTCATCGATCCCGAACCTGATCTGAGGGAGCTCGGAGTCATATTCCACCTCGTTGAGCGAGTTGGCCTGCGCGAGGAGGGAAGAGAGTGTGGTGGCTGCTGGTGGCCGAGTGGAGGTCGAGCCGCCCAACGGACGAGAGGTCGAGGTGTTCATGATGTTATGTCTAGGCGCAGGTGTCAGCAGGTCACGTTCGCTATATTCTTCTAATGGATTGCAGCGAAGGTGGATCTTAAGAATCCCTTGCGTTCACTGCAAAGTCAAGTCGGCTTGTAAGATGTTGTCAATGAATGCATATCGAGCGCCTAGCAACGCGTCGACCACGAGTGCCACTCGAAGAGAAGGATATATCACCGGCTATTACCGAGACTGTGGGGCAGAAGGAACGAGATAGAGAGTAGTCTGTAGTGTGGGATTAGGAAGACAGGGTAACAGGGTAATAGGGTATTTCGCCAAGGGTAATAGGGCGATTAGGGTAATAATGCTAACAGTCTTACATTCGACCGGAGTGCGGTCAAGTACCTGAGACAGCTGTAGTATGCTGTATGCTGTACATTCTGTATGCTGTACGTGAGTATTACGGTACAAGTGTGTTATTGCAAAGTCACGCGTATGCGTCCGGTTGCGGTAGCGGTGGCCCAGCTAACTTACATACAGCGCTGCAGTTAGAGTGAGCTCATCATCACCACCACACTCTCACTCACACTCACTCGACAGAAATACGAAATACAAAGCAGATCACCTGCTTCACTCTTCGGTCCAACCACTTGAAACTCTGTTTCCACTTCGGATAATAGCACCTTACCCTCATCATCATCTTCTTCATCGTCATCATCGTTCAGCACCATCACTTGTAACATCGTTGGCAATCTCTTAGCTCGATTCTATCACGGCCAGCGCGACGTTTCAACCGTTCTCAAATCCGCATCGCGCCATAAGATAATACACGATGGCAGGACCTCATTACGATTTGTGCGTGTCTCGACCCGCTCTCAGCTGGAATACTACTACTCCTTCGGTGGTTTTTGGGGGACACGTATCCATTCGAGCAGCAACCCACGAATTGCATGCGCTGTCGTGACGCTGTACTGATAAGTCTCTCGGTGTACGCATCGCAGCTTGATCAAGCTACTGCTTATCGGTGACTCCGGTACGTGCGCCTATCGCCTACAACATCCTCCGCCTCCTTTCATGCTACCCAACCACT
Source organism: Kwoniella heveanensis BCC8398 (assembly GCA_000507405.3). Classification (NCBI taxonomy): domain Eukaryota; kingdom Fungi; phylum Basidiomycota; class Tremellomycetes; order Tremellales; family Cryptococcaceae; genus Kwoniella; species Kwoniella heveanensis. The sequence goes on from KV700126.1 coordinate 318,454, forward strand.
TTCGAAGCGGAATCGCAAACAAGTCGAACTGATGTTCGTGGGTACTGACTCTGCTCTATGCACGCACAAATATAGGTGTCGGCAAATCATGTCTCCTCCTCAGATTCTGTGACGATTCATGGACACCTTCGTTCATCACCACCATTGGTACGTGTAATCGTTGAGCTGCGTGGCGCGTCTGAAGGAACCACCTATCATCACTACGGCTGCGGAGCGGCTGGAGGGCGGCACAAACGGTGTGACTCCATCGCGACCACCTAGACATCATGTCCACCTTCTTCCCTGATTGAAGGTTGAGCCGAGGGAGCGAAGCGAATCCGGTACACATGCTGATCCGTCGTGCATCTGGTTTGCAGGTATCGACTTCAAGATTCGAACGATTGAGCTGGATGGAAAGAGGATCAAGCTGCAAATCGTGAGTGCAAATGTACCTTCCTGTCACCAACAAACAGTATGATGCACCCGTTTCAGCTCCTCGCACCACGATTCTAGCCCGTTGTTCTGAATCACGATCGTCATGGGCATACTGACGTTTTGTCCTGATCTTCTTCGTAGTGGGACACCGCCGGTAGGTCGCATCTCTCTTCCAAGCGTCACACTTGCCCGTGCGAAACCGGATATATTGAGAGCACGTGATAAAGAGGGGAGGGACCAATGTGGTCCTCAGCAGCACTCATCGAGCTGTCATATTTCTGCGTCAATAGGGCTTCCGTGGACGCACACAGCTGACACGATTTGCCCATGACCCGTCACAGGTCAAGAACGATTCCGGACTATCACCACAGCTTACTATAGAGGCGCGATGGGTATCTTGTTGGTCTACGACGTGACGGACGAGAAAAGTTTCAACAGTGGGTACAAAGTCTCACAATCATTCAAGTCAAACTCAACCCTTCTGGTTTGATCTCCTGAGCCTAGCTGATATTTGACCATTCTCGTCGCTCCCACCCCACTATCTCCCTCATTCGATTCGTTCATTTCTCTGCAGACATCCGAACATGGCACGGCAACATTGAGCAGCACGCTTCAGCGGGCGTGAACAAGATCCTGATCGGAAACAAGTGCGATTGGGACGAGAAGCGATCTGTCACTCTGGAACAAGGTCGAGCGCTCGCCGATGAGTTTGGTTTGAGATTCCTGGAGACTTCTGCCAAGGCCAACGAGGGTGTCGAGGAGGCTTTCTTCACTCTTGCCAGGTGAGTGGGAATGATCCTGGTAATGCTTGCTTGGGGCTTCCATGTCATCTCAAGACTAGCCGGACCTGGGATGCGTTAGAAAGTGTTCGAAGATACAGCTTGCCCGTTCCGACCCCGAAACGTGGGATTTGGAGACAAAAGCTGTGCTGTCACGCTATACAGTCCTACGATGAGGGATATTATTGATTGACATATCACGTTTCTCAATTGCAAACCGCAGAGATATCAAGACCCGACTCATCGACTCTCAGCCACAAGAAGCCGCGCCTGTCTCGCTCGGTGCCGACCGACGGGGAGTCGACGTCAACAAGCAGAGCAACCAGTCCTCCGGCGGATGCTGCTAATCTAAGCCTTAACATGCGTGTGTTATGAACGTATTGGAGCACCCGCGGAGCAGGTCGATTGAAGAAAACGATTTTAGCTTGCGTGAAGAAATGGAGTCAAGTAGTAGATCGATCATCGAGACCGGTGAAGTCGACTGGTGATTGGGACGAGATCATCGACGGATAGCCACGAGCCGGATAGTAGGAGGGAACTTTCAGTCCTTCTCTTGCTTGTTTTCTTTCCTTTCGCTCACTTTTCTTCTTTCTCTTGTTTGACTGTTTATTCATTATTACACACACGCCACCACACCCTTGTATTGTATGCGCGGAAAATAACGAAAACCAATCCAATTCATCCCAATTGACAGTTTGCTTCTGACTCTTGATTTTTTTTCGAGTTGAACGCTCTATGCCATATCTTATCCCAACGATCGGGCAGTGGGGACAGTTTGATGTTGACCAGGATCGCATAGCTTCGGTGCAGTCCGTTATATATGAGTGCGTGCACCCAAGTGAGACGCGACACGTCCTCATTTGTCTTGTTACTGCACACAAACATGAGTACTTTGTGTGGGGAAGGCTCGAGCAGAGCGTGATTTGTTTGAGTCTCCCAAGACTTGGCTTGGGGCGACACAACGAAGAGGGTAACCTCCGTTATTGATCCGTGCACTACTCGCATCATTTCCAGCGATACAAGGGTAGGTTCATCCATTAGATAGATACAGCTTTTTGAGTGGGTTTCATGTCTACAGCTACTTACAAAATCCTCCATGAACACCCAACACCGACCGCGGTCCCCGAGTATTGTTCACTGTGTGCTGTATATGCTATATGATGTTGCCTGAAGTGTCATCCATTTTCTCTCCTCTTTTTATCTTTACAACACTTGTCTATGCTACACGCCTAGTTAATGTTATCCCACTCTTGGCCGCGTGTGTACCTCCGTCAGTCCGACCGAGTCCCCGACCGTACCTTTATCTCTACCATCGGAAACGGTAGGTGACTCGGGCGGACTAAGTGTCCATCTGGCCTCCCTCTCTAAACCTTCTGGCAGGTGTCTGGACAGCCCTTCCAACCCGGAAGCCACGTCATAGCCTGCTCTGGAGTCCTCTTGTCCACCGTCATCGTCGTTCGACACAGCGAATTCGTCCGACCCATCTGCTTCGGCTGGTTGTCGAGACTTAGACTGAGAATGATGCGGGAACATGGACGGAGAGATCGGGCTTGGGCTGAGACTCGATGAGGCGACGGGTCGAATCGAGTCCGGCGACGGGGCAGCAGATCTCGTGCCCCTTTCATTTCGCACGTCCAATCTATCCGCGTCATGACTATGACTATGACTATGACTATGACGATGACTTGAGCTGGAGCGACTATCCTCCTTCGCACCAGCATGAGCAATCGCAGAGGTAGAGTCGAAGATGACAGAGTGTTCTCTTGAGGCGATCGCAGATGCGTATTCAGAGTTCGAATTTGAGGCGGACGCAGATGCGGAAGCGGACGAATCGCTGAGTTTGGACATGATTTTCGTCCATATATTTTCTTCCTTCCCCTTCCCCGCACCGACACCGTTGCCGCCACCACTGACTCTGCCTAGACCCTGGAATGAGGGCTTATCGGGTGAGCCGATGGGGCTAGGCGTGGTGGATCCATAACCTCTTCCGTCGCCCGGCGAAAGTAAGGGAGAAGATGGCAAGACCGGCGTTGTCATTGATGTGGAACGCGCCGTGGTCATCCTATTACGGCTTTGACTTCGTTCTCTTCGCGTTCCCGTATGCGTCTGAGTAATCTCCTTGATATTCTCTTTTCTCGACTGACGACGTCGACCTGATTCAAGATCCCCGTCGCCGAAATCGTCATTTCCGGCCGCGTGATCGTGATCGTGGTGGTGATCGTGCGCATCGACATTGCCTTCCCACTCAGGTACCCGACTATACCCTCCTCCACGCGCTCTAGCACCCCGTCCTCTTCCTCGTCCTGGACCAGAAGATCCCCCTTCTCCTTCGTCCTTGTCGATATCCTTACCACCCTTGATGAGCTGATCAACCAGGCAGAATTGAAAGACGTTCATGATCACAGGGAAGATGGCCATGACGAAAATGATTTGGGCCTGCGGGCTGAGATAGTCGAGCATGCTATGTGAGGCGTCGATGAGAAACTTGGAGATCCCCGGTAATGTCAAGGGAAGAATGACCAGGAGCTTCATGGTGATGATTGAGAGCAGGTAAGGAGCGAGCTGCTTCCACCAGCTAAATCAAGGCGGTGCGTTCGTCAGGAATCATCAGCTCCACTCGCCCGTGACTGGGCATGAACAGTCGGGAACATGCAATCACGTAGACTCACTAGTCAGGCCGAGGGATATGTCCATACTGTCCGCTGATGAAGCCTTCCAATTCCAAGTATTTTGAAAAATACCACGTGAACGCCTTCAAGCTGAAATATATGATACCGACGCCTGTACCCGATCAGTGAGGATCAGCTCAATCAGCTATGAACGCTTGACAATCAGCTGTTCCTTGTGCGAGTCAGAGAGCTCACCTATCGTAGTATCTATTAGGACGTTGAGGAAGTATAGTGAACAAGGGTTGTTGTGCGCAGCAGAAGCGACGAGGTCTGATATCTGCGTTAACGATTCGACCATGAACTACTGTCAGCATCGTTGTTTTCACTTTCTTTGCTTTCCCTCACACATATGCCCATGACCCCGTATGTCGCAAAAGGGAGCGCATCGTCATATCGTATCGTAATACTTTGTTCAGTCAGACCTACCAAGACATTAAGACCATGAACCACAGCCTGCCCCGCCAGCTGTTTACTAACGTCGTACATCCAGATCCGCCACGACCTTTTCTGGCGTTCGAGCTGTCTTTTGACGACGAGCGATAATATCACGAATACGCCCACTGAAATTGGCGTTACACAACGATAGGAAGTTAATCAGCGTGAACGGTCATGTGTGGGGACTTGTGGTCCAAATGCATCTTGCCAAGAACGTCATGCCTGTCGAATTTACATTCATCTAGGCTGACAACTGGTGACGCAGTGCTCGAGTACAGTGGGAAAAAGGATGTACTCACTCAGCGCTTGCACGACCAGACCCGTTGTCCCCAACAGCTTGCATCTATCCTCATCTGAGCCATGCCCAGGTCCATGTCCATGTCCGGAGCCAGGCGGGGGTGGTGGAGGCCGGTCCATGTTCGTGGCTCGCTTTCGGATCGATCGGCTTGATCGGCTCGCGTCTTGTGGTAGGACGACACTATATAAGTGATGACATGGACGACCGCGTTCTTCCAAGCATATGATGAGATGCGGGGATCAGTGTTCACACGATGATGACAATGTTTACTGAAAGGAAAGGAATGTCAAGGTAGTCAAGGTTGGTGTTGTTGTTGTCAAGCTGAAAGATGCTGATGCTTGGCCATTAAGAGTTATACGAGCTACACTCTCCCATACGCAGACACATAAGTTACACACATACGAGAACGACAAGGCTGATCCACCGGCCGGGTCCAACGCCCGGATCCGAATCAAGGCTCGGGTTGATAGGCGCGTGGCCCTGACATCCTTGTGGGCCTACTCCTACTTTTCGGATGTGCTCATAGATAAGCCGGCGCTTAGAGGATAAGCTTGAGCTTGAGCGTGCCTGAACGTACGGTAGAGGACTAGACTCTAGTACGCTACGGTATGAGTACGGGTGGTTTTGGCCGGTCAAAGTTGGAAATCAAGAGGGGCATTATCAATTGTTTTCCAAGATAACCACCAAAAGACGAATCGTCACAGGCATCAACGAGCTGCATCGCAACAGTGTTTTCCAAGAGTACCATCCTTCTTCCGTCCGTCACATATACCCTACTCGTTGTTAACGCACGCAAACAATATACATCACTCGTCCCCTTTTCTCCCTCCTCTTCTCTCGCTTTCAACCTTCACAACCGTTCCGCTTTCGCTTTCGCTGTCACTCCCGCTATATCCTTGAATTGACTACCTCCCGAATAAGTCGAGTCGTTTAGTATTCGTTCTCAAGATCCTCCAGCAAGATGTCCATCATTCGCCCAGCTGTCCGATGCGCTCGAGTCGCTCCCAGCTTGTCCGCTTTGCGGGGCTTCGCAACCTCCCGCCGTGTTGCCGAGGAAGTGAGTCGATACTGTTCAGACACGACCATCCCCCTTAGCTGAGCTGAAGGCGGTCCAACGGACCCAGTGATATCGTCGGACTTCATTTGATCCGCTTATACTGATATTGTATGTCCCGATTGACCTTTGCAGCTTAAGAAGACCCCTTTGTACGATTTCCACGTGCAGCACAAGGCTAAAATGGTCCCTTTCGCTGGATGGAGCATGCCGCTTAGCTACGGAGAGGTTGGCCAAAGTGAGTCGGGCGCGTTGCACGGGGACTTCCCTCCACGTGTATGAGCCTAATGTCTATACTGGCCTCTCTGGCTCGACAACGGCTCCAGCTGGCAGATCAGACAAGCTTCGGGCGCATGGATACGCGAGCGGTTAACGAATGAAAGATGTGCTAACCCACTACCAGTTACCGCGCACAAGCATGTCCGAAGCTCTGCGGGCTTGTTCGACGTCTCCCATATGCTACAACATCAATTTGTCGGCGCCTCCGTACAAGATTTCCTTCTCACCCTCTGCCCTTCGTCTCTCGACTCCCTCAGCCCCTTCAGCTCGACTCTATCTGTTCTACTGAACGAGTCCGGCGGCATCATCGACGATACTATCATCACGAAGCACTCGGACGAAAGTTTCTACGTGGTCACCAACGCTGGTCGAGCCACCGAGGACAAGGCTCACATCTCTGAGAAGCTGAAAGAGTGGAACGTCGCGAACAAGGGTCAAGAAGTAGAATGGACCACCTTGGAAGATTGGGGCTTGGTGGCTCTGCAAGGACCGAAAGCTGCAGATGTCGTTCAGACCTTGACGGATAAGGACTTGACTGAGATCAAGTTTGGCCAGAGCGCTTTTGTGGAGCTCAAGACTGGGGAAGGGGAGGAAAAGGTCAAGTGCCATGTTGCTAGGGGTGGATACACCGGCGAGGACGGTTTCGAGGTGAGTGCGGCCAAGGGTGCAAGCACGGGAGACGCCACAACCTGTCCGTGCGACAACTTCCACCAGACATGTGCATTAGTGTCAATCGTTTTCTGCTGTAAGGGGTGCCATTTTGAGCACTGACGACCTGTTTCATCGGTTATCGATGTCCGGACGCAGCTGATCCCTCGCATCCATTATATCACCACCGCAGATCTCCATCCCTCCATCCTCAGCAGTCGCTCTCACGACGCGTATCGCTGCTCACCCCGATGTGCAACTCATCGGCCTCGGTGCGCGAGACTCACTGCGATTAGAAGCGGGCATGTGTCTCTACGGCCACGATTTGGACGAGAGCGTCAGTCCAGTAGAAGCTGGTCTGAGCTGGGTTATCGGTCAGTTCCGGGCTACATTGCACCCTACTCTTTCTATATAGCTCATGGGGCCGAGCAGATACGCCGAACGAGAGCTGACGAGCAGCCTTCCATTCCTGCTGGCCTGTTCTGTTTCGATCTGATCGTCATTAGGCAAAGCTCGTCGTGCGGAAGATGCGCAACCCTCTTTCCCTGGCAAATCACGGATTCTCGCCGAGCTTGCCAAGGGCCCGTCTAGACGTCGTGTTGGATTTGAGATCACCGGCTCCCCTGCTAGAGAGGGTTGTAAGATCTTTGACAAGAGCGGGACACAGGAGATCGGTGAGTGGTTCGTAAGCTGTTGCGCTCGCTCTTCTTAGTACTGTTCGTTGAGTCGTTTTTGGGAAAGGTGAAAAGCGTTGAGCATCAGAGAATCGTGATTTTGGTGACAAGCACTGTCGAGACCGAACGCGAGACCAGAAGCTGATAAGACCGTTGGCATATCCTCTCTATACACTCTGGAAATCCCTCTCCTATCACGTCGACTCACTGATCTCGTCATTTGGATCTCGAACGCCTTACACCCTACACTATCTCAATGGCATTCCTCTGCTCCTTCCTCGCCTTACCTGTACGCGCGTATGGGCACAACAATCATATCAACGATAAACTTGCGTTGTCTTGTACTTCTGCTCCTTCCCCTGCCATCCCCTTGGCAGGCGTCATCACATCCGGTATCCCCTCTCCGACGCTCGGCAAGAACATTGCCATGGGTTACATCGCCAACGGCTCCCACAAGAAGGGCACCGAGGTCCTGGTCGAAGTCCGAAAGAAGATGAGGGAGGCTGTGGTTAAGCCCATGCCGTTCGTGCCTACCAAGTACTTCAAGTGATCGTCATTTCGATCGAGGACCATTATTGTGGTTGTGCCTGGACACACATGAGGATTTACACCAGACACATGAACGTTGTAAGAAGGGACTGAATTATAAAAGGGAACGGAAGGAATGGATGAGATGGGACAGGATGGGTCAACAATAGCACTTGTGTTCATATACTTTTCGGCGCTGCATGTGGCGCGTGAATACCATAATTGGCACAGCGATGTTCACACGGTCTTGTTCCCGAACAACTTCAAATGGTAACAGCACATGGCGACCCGACGGAATCGTGTACATATAGTTGGAGATCTGCATCCAGCGCAACCTCTACTCATTCCGCCTACTCTCAGCTTTGCTCTGCAATAATCTGTGTCATTCGCAATATATCCTGCATACAAGCCCACAACGGTCGACTTCGAGCAAACTGTATCTGCAGCCAAGGCCCAAGCAGTACTGGTTTCTTACCTCGCGATGCAGAAGGACTGAACTGACTATGTGGACGGGACGGGTTGAAATGATATGCGGTTCTCTTGTCTTGAAGATGTTGGATTAGCCGCACCCTGCCGAGCACCTGCGGTGCGGCGTAAACATTATGCGATGCACAGTCTATTGTACTTTGATAGACAAGCGCGATTGATTACAAGAGACAAGATGAAGAAACGCCGCGACTGAGCGACTCTACTTGCTTGATTCAACTGATACCAAGCCAAGAACGAACGTATACCGTATGGTATGCCCGGACCGACCAGTCAGTGCCTCGCTCATGAGTCATCTTTGTTTATCCGAATTCAAAAGATGACGCGATATCGTCAATTATCTACGATTGTGGCTAGTAGCTACAGTCCGATCGATCGTAGCGCAGCGGAGGATCTCAACGCAGTTGACCGAGGGGAGATTTGTTTATTTGATTTGATGCCTGTTTGTCTGACCCGTGAACTTTTGAACATTGAATGGCACGGCAGCAAAGCAAAGCAAGCCCTCCACTCTCTCTCACTTTCACTTTGAGGCTTTTACTTTGCCCCTTAAGTTACCCATTATCGTAAAGGCCAAGGGTAAGCAAGTAAAGCAAGCAAGCGCTCGCCGGAAAAGTTCCAAAGCCGAGCGAGCGAGTCGCCAGAAAATGAATCGTCTGAAGCACATGTAAAACAAACAGATAGACAGACAGACAGATGGATAGATGAACGATATGCAAGATCGAAATAGATAACACTTGAGCTCTGCACTTTAGAAAAGATGACCTCAGTCACTGTGAATAGTCAGACTGATTCATAGAGATAGACATCGACCACTCCGCCTTCTCGACATATTGTATCGATAATAGCGGCCGCACGTTCGTCGATCAACCGCACTATAGCGCACCAGAGTGACATCGTACACACACACACACACACACACACACGTTACAATCGATACACTCCCCTTCTTCGGAATGGCCCTTACTGCCGATATCGACGAGCCGCCTCATGCCGCCGCTGCCTCTACGGAGTCGGCGTCGGGGTTGGGCTTTGGGCTAGAACCGGAGTTGGAAGATGTGCGGAAAGCTTGGATAACGCTCATTACGAATGAAGCGTATGTTGCTGGTCAGTTCAGAAAAGGTTACAATATAGCCTTGTCAGTCCCCATTTGCCTGATCACAGTCATGGGAAGCTCTCTTCACGGTTTTCCAGTACACAGAGGCATAGGAGTCCAATACAATGCCGCTCGCTGACATCTTACTGCTTTATTCACCCTCATTCAGGCCTCTTGACGCTACACCGAACATTGGTGTCGCTATCGTCTTACCCCTTGATAGCAATGACCACATCCTCTCTCTCGTCTGCTTCTCAAGACCTCATAACATCCGCCTCGATCCCCGTCATCCAAGTCGATCATCTCACTCCCTCGCAGGGCCAACATGGGGGGTTCGACCCCTCATTCTCAAGGTTCGATGACGCATGGACCAAGCTGCAAGTTTTCGGCTTGGAACAGTTTGAGACGTTGATTCTGATAGATTCGGATATGATCTTCTTGAAGGAGATGGATGAGCTGTTTGAGTACGAGTTGCCGGCGAGGGATTGGGTAGGCGCAGCACCGGCTTGTGTGTGCAATCCGTTGAAGTTGGCGCATTATCCAAAGGATTGGTGAGTCACCGAGATCATCAAAGTCATCAAACAAAGCCAAAGCATCCTTTGGCAAAGCATGACAGTCACCCTGGACTGGACGTAATGTGATTCATCTTCATCTCAGCTTCATACTATAACATACTTGACATCCAGCCACGTAAATGCGCATTATCAACTGATACCTTCTCATATTCTGTCCCACTCCATCCTACAGGATCCCAGCCAACTGCGCTTACCGACATCAAACCCCATACACCGCTCTCTCGGAGCCTCCAATCCCCTCCACCGCACCCGACTCTCCACGCACTTCGCACCTTCTCAACTCGGGCCTCGTGATCCTCCACCCGTCCAAGACCACCCTGCAGCAGATCGTACATCATCTGAATACTTCGCCCACTATCGCGAAAGTACAGTTCGCCGACCAGGATGTCATGGCAGAGGTGTTTAGGGCAAGGTGGAAGCCCTTGCCGTGGTGGTGTAATGCCCTCAAGACGCTCAGGGCGGTACATCAGGATGTGTGGAGGGACGAAGAAGTCAGATTGATACATTATATGTGAGTGCAGGCGAGGCTAGAGTGTCTGTCGGCTGGTTTCCGTCCTGGGAGGCGGATCGAAGTCGTGCCAGTACTCCAAGGTATGGACCGAGCTTTCCTGAAGGGAGTCGACGCTGCAACATTTGAATTGAATTGGGTGCTGTCGATTTTGCCGATGTCGGTGTGTATCACAAGGAGGATTCCGCCGAGCTAATCCGATGTGTTCGATCATCCGCTTCACTAGCCTTGACAAACCATGGCACCGCCGTCCAGCCCATCTCGCACCCCACGTCTCAATTACAGATCTCCCTCCAACACCTATCACAGCCTCCAACGGTCCACTTGGCCGCCATTTCGGCGATGAGAGCGACAAACCCATACGAAGACCTTTACCAGCCGGGCTGTTGGACGCTGTGCGGAGTACAGACAAGTCTCAGGAAAGTTTGACGGATTATCAGGACGTCCATGGGTGGTGGTGGATAGTATACGAGGACCTGTTGGATGATTATAAAGCTGTGGGAGATGAAAGGTGGAAGCTCATAGATCGACACGTTAAACGATAGGTGCCTACAGACCCAGAAAGGAGTTTGCGAACGGCAACTATGTGTAGCGCATCACTCTCGTTCGACTCGACTCCGCTCTGCTTTGTTCTGCTCCGCTTCGGCTTGCACAATGTATGCATACATGGGTAACTGATCAGCGGTGGTACTTGTACATAGACATTATTATACCACTTGATGTGCGGGATATGATGGTACAGCATCCAGCAAGGCCGACCAGATTTGTACCGATCGGTAAACCTGCTTTAACGGATCTGAGCTGGTGACTTGAGACCTGATCGACCTGATTATATGAGTTGTCTCACGTTTGCGCGCATGGATACTGGGGTCGACAATCCCTTTGACTCGCAATCTTGAGCTACTTTCACCCCTCACCTGAGCACCATCGTGACCCCCTTCTTGCCCATGCCACCTTTCACACCCTCTAGACCCAGAATTCCCTCCAGTTTGTCCCAGCCCATACTGAATCTGACCTGGATCTCATCAGCATGATGCGTTCCATCTAGGTATCCTATCAGATCCTCCTCCATCTCCTCAGCAGCCCTGATCGCTGCAGCTTCTTCCCGTTGCCGATGTGTTAACCCTCCGAACCTGATACCGCTTCCTCCTGGATGAGTTCCGGTATGTGAATAGTTCGATACGCTCGCACCGCCTACGGCTCTACGACTTGATGTCGAGGGGTGAGAGTCGGCAACGGAGACGGAGACGGAAGCGTGCGATCGAGGCAGGACCTGATTATGGTGGTGATGGCTCGTACCTACTCCCACGATGGTACCCGTCGAATGGCCCGTGTTAGCATATGCAAGTGACCTCCGTCCACCAACTGGCGATCGTCCCGATGTAGAAGGTGGAGTGATGCCATGTTTCGAAGAAGGCGATACACCCAGAGATGCATTAGAACCGACAGAACGGAGCGTGAACGCCGATTCTCCGCCAATCCCCCCGCCTCCGGGTCGTGATGTTGTCGAGTCGCCGGCGTGGGAACGGTCGCCTCGAGTGCCCAGCGTCGTGCTGGACCCAAGTCTGGCGGTATCATCGAATCCCACCCTCCTTCTTCCTTCTACTGGCAACGGAATCAGGGGAGAACCTCTCTCCATCATCTTAGGCCACCGGTGAACCCTTCTCAAGAACCCTTTGATAATACCGAATGAGACGAACCGTCTCGGATCCACACCAAGAGAAAGCACTTCATTGCTCTCGATCCAGTCGTGTATTGTTACGCCGGGTGTCAACTTGCTGTAGAGTTTCAGGAGGGTCGGCCATTCCGGTAAAGGGAATGCTTGGCGAGTGACATAGGATGCGCACTCGGACATGATCGTCTCATCTGATGCGAGGCGTGAGATGGCAGGTTTGAGAGTGTACATGTTGGAATACTGAAATATGTCGATCTGCAATAGAGTGCGACAACATGTCAGCTGTCGACGTCGGTGACTGAATCATGTCTGCGACAGCTCACTCACCATCATCACAACCTGGTAGTACCTGCAAAGAAGCGCGCTCGTCAATCGCGCTGCACTGAGAAACCTTCCTTTTGTCCTGCGAGGATAGCGGGAAGTTGTCGACTTACAACATATGCTTTAACGTCTCCCTTGTCAACGCCTCGTCAGCATCGGCAAGCTGAGCAATTCGCTTGACATGATTGACACCATCAATGAACTGGCTGACGCGAGCAGCTGTGATGTCCCAATTGTCATCCTTCAGAGCGTTGAGATTGACCAAAGCGATGGGCACGTGCCAGTCTTCGCATTCGGGAGGATTTGCTGATCGTCCGAGCATCAGAGACTCAGCACAAGTGTTCAAGCAAAACATGCCTAAGTGGGGAATGCGGAACGTTGTGACGTACGGTAGAAGGGGAACAGTTTCAGCTCGAGAGAGTTGAAGCCATCCAGGGGTATACTAGTCTCCGAGTATGAGTTGAGGTCCTCGAACAGTTGTTCCAGCACAGCCGGCAAGGGCGTATGATCAGGGGATGGAGCGGACAGGTATGACGAGTCTCTCTAAGGACAGTCTGATCAGCCAAAACAAAAAGAGCTGCAGACAAACGATGAGGCTGCATCAGGCTCACCTCCGCGCTCCTTAGTATCCTCGCACATTTCCTCACCACAGGTTCGAACGCTTCCAGCGAGCTCGACGCATGAAACACGAAACACAAATTCCACATGTACTCGTTCCTCTTATATCTTCCTCCTTCACCGGTCATGACATTCGGGAAGCCCATGACCCTGTATTCGGCTTTATCGTCATCTTCGTAACCTGTCGTAAGTAGCGTGACCAGTCGTCCATGAAGCGCTTTCTTGGGTATCACATACTCTGAGATCAGAGCGAAGTTGAGCAAGGCCGAACCGTATGGTGTTCTTGAAGAGGCTGAAGCAGGGGAGACGGGTCTCGGAGCCCGCGACCGCGATCTCGAGCGAGACCGGGAACGTGTGTCGGTATCTGAAGTTGTGTGAGAAGTGATGAGATTTTCAGGTACTTGATGTTGGACGACGGGGCCGAGCGTAGCATCGAAATGGGCATAGAAGAGCTGACCGAGGGTGAAGCACATGGAAATACACAGTGCAGTCGCGTGACATGGAGAGGAGACGTTAGCGAATCCTGAACGGTGCATTGGCTGACATGGTTGAGTACTCACGCCCACAATTTGAGGCAGGAATGACCTGGGTGTCATTATTTCATGGTTTATCGTATCATGTTGTCGGACAGATTATTTTGTGGGTCGTGATGAGACGAAGCAGGAGAAGAAGAAGAAGAATCAGAAGAAGAAAGAAGAAAGGAAGCACGATTATGATACGTTAGCCCACCTTAGGAATTAATTAAGCAGGCACCAACATCAATTCCCACGACGTGTTGAGAGAGAGATAAGGCCTTTGCGGGGCGTGGGGGGAAAGGAGCATGGACGGGTCAAGGGTGCATGCATGGGTGAAGATACCTCGTTGATCACGAGGGAGTGTATGAGGTACGAAGCGAAACGAGATGAAAGGGAGCCAGTGTTGGACAGTGCGGCAAGGGAGGGAGGGTCCTTTGACTTTTGAGATGTGTTCAACAGAACTCGGTCTCAACTCACTCGTCTGATGCGCCCATGGCGAGCGAGCAATGTACAGCAAGTCAAAAGAGATCACAGCACAGCACACGTCGTTCCCTTCCCCCCAGCAAGCAGCAAGCAGTGACCTCTAACGCAGGAACCTCCGATCCGATAAGTATTATATGTGATGTCGAATGATCGTTACAGCATGAAACAGTTGAACGATCGATGCCTAGACGTAATAACAGCTCGCTCAATCTGTTCACTTGCCCTTCATCCCATGACGAACGTCCATCTGTCGAATGCCCGATTGTCTGAATGCCTACAAGTGACGCTCGAGCTCGTCGCCCAGATATGTCGATCAGTATATACACAGTCAGTTGATTGGGCAAGGCTAAAGGTAATACTCGAACTTGAGATGGTTGAGGTTGATGACATTATGACATTATGAGTGCATCCCGAAAACACTGGATACGACCGGCTACCAGAAGCGCTAGAGATAGCGAAAGGTAAGATGGCGATGGCCGACACGCGGTCTTCACATGGTCACCACGCACGAGCGTTTAATACCAAATCCAAATCGGCGCGTGCCTCGATGGGTAATGTGAGTTATCGCCGCATCGTTTTATCATAATTCCGTTTGTTTTTCAATTTCTGCCCTTTCCAGCTAAATTGCTCGCTCGTATATGAAAGTATTACAAGTATTACCCAATACAGCAAGGAAGTCGCTTCGGATACAGCGCTACAGCGCCCGGGTCTAACCATGATCTCTATTACCGTACGAGTAAAGCCTCTCGGATTGGGATTGGGCAGCACGATATACGTATTTTGACTGTTTATTTCACACCATAGAGGACAATCACCCCTTCTTCCCCCCCTCCCCCTTTGCTCAGATTTATTCACATTCTGCACCGAGTCACTACCATAGGTCGATCCCATGTTTGCAATTTGCTCTCACTCAAACACCTGACAACGTTAGGTGACACCTCTTCATCAGCCCCACACCATCATTTCACAATCCCACGCGATCGTTTGCAATTGCTATCATATCTCACATTCCAGCCAAATAATCAATATCGATAGATTAGATAGTCGAGTCAGTCAGTCAGACGGTCTTAGACAAACGAAGCACATCATCTCGTCTCATCCATCCTAGGCTAGCGCGACCCTCTGACCGAACGCGCAACGTGGACGTGGGGTGGTCATTGATAAAACCAAATCTCCCCGAACGATCACCTAGCCATTGGCCGCCGAACATGTCGGACGCCGGATCATCGTCCGCTCCCCCTTCAGCTAACACCAATGGGGGCAGCGGCACTCCCGATCCTACACGACCAAAGGTGAGTCAGGAGGTTAGCGAAAGAAAGAGAAAACGGTCTCGAACTGGTGTCACCCTTTGATCTGGATTGTCTCCAGCGAGATTGCACATCCCCCTTTCGTTTCGTCGCGTTTGTTATCTCAGAGCAATTGGACATCAATTGCGACATACCCCTCCACCTCGCCTCTTGGCAGTAACCGTCTGCTATCCTTTGAGGTTCCTCGCTTCTTGTAGATGGCCTCTTCTAGCACATGGTCTTCCTGCGTCGTCCCATTTGTCAAGCGTATTGTGGTCGTTTCGTCGCCATAGTACAGTTTTCGGTGCCATCGCTATCTCACATGGCATCTGCGAACCTTTTCTGACATACCCGCTACCCACTAGGATCGTCATGAACCCCGAGGGCGCAAGCCGAACGATCAACTCCCTCCCTCTCGGGCGAGGGAGGTACAGCGAGCCTTTCGACTTCGGCGTGCCGAGCACTTAGCCTCACTGGAGGAGCGGATCCTTCAGTTGGAGCAGGAAAACAACTCGCTTCGAGCTCTGCTCAATTTGCCCATTGCCGATAGAGGCCGGATAGGATCCGGTCCTACGGGAAGGGGCAAGTCATTGAAGGAGGGTGGTGTGCCCATGAGTGAGAGAGTTCGAGCGAGGAAAGAGGCCCGAGAGAGGGAAAGGAGGGCGCTCGGTCTGCCCGAACCTGATACATCGGAGCACTCGGAGATTGACATGGACAGTAGAACCGGAAGAGATTCGATGACGCTCTCGCCTCGTGCAAGCGTTCCAGCCCTCACCGCGCCTCCGTCCGCTGGTCCCAATCAAGCAGACCAGCAGTCTCGTCAGCAACAACAGCACCAGCATCAGCAGCCCGACTCCTCGCAACAGTCGCAGGCCCAGCAGCAGCAGCAGCAGACACAACTTCCTACCATGCCGTCCCTCTTCACACAACCAGAGTCGGTGTCACCCGCTCCCTTCAACTACCAGCTGCCAATGCCGTTTAACCTCCCCGTCTCTCCCGATCCACAATTCACCGATTTCACAAACAATCTGGATACAGGAGGTCTGTATAAACAGTCTACTGGCTCAACCCCAAACTTTGGCGGCATGTTCAGCATGTTCGACACTTCTCCCACCGATCAAGCACCGCAGCAACAGCAGCAACCGCAATCGCAACATCAACACCAGCAAGCGAGTGGACCATCGTCTTCTGCTGGTCCGTCGAATACCAACAAGGCGGCTCCCATCTCCCCTCCTATCAGCAATAACGGCAACAACTCCAGCAGCAGCGGATTCGATCTCCTGACCCGTCTGAAACAATGCTGCCATGTCTCTGACTCACACGTCGTCAATGATCCTGGCCTACTGGTCTTTGCCACGAGGCTATGTCAGTCGTTCGGGTGCTCGTACCATGGGAGCCATGTGGATCCCAATCCTCGTAGCGACATGGAGCATCTCACTCTAGAAGACAGTTGGAGAGCGCTGAAGATGACGCTAGATCCCGGTGGTGACGCTGATGGCGAGAATAGGATCAACACGGGTAAAATGGCTGCGGAATTGGTCGTGCGAGCTGCCCATTCTAGAGGAGCTGGAGGGTGGATCATGTGCAGGTACAGAGAAGGTCTGTCGATCAAAAGGAGCATGATCGCTGCTCTAGTCACCGGTCTAGGAGGGAAGATGGACGTATAGCGGTCAACTGTTGAGTTCGCGCATGACGATGAGACGCTCGCTACGTCTGCGACCGCGACAGGATGTTTAGGAAACCTTCAGTCATATCATATCTATAATTGTATAACCGTGCATGTTGTTGTCGACTCTGTCTATGTTGCGTCGCGTGTCTCCATGGAACTGGACGAGAATCGCCAAACCACACGATTGGAGGGATGGGTCAAACGATCCAACCGGACAGACTACTCTACTCCCCGTACCTCAGTATACCTGTCAGACGTCGCCGTTCGTTGTCCATCCTGGCGCACCCAGCTACCGCCCTGTGATGGACTCAGTGTACGAGTGTCTTGTTTCAACGTGAACCCAATATGTACCATGTCAGCTATGACAACGCAAAGCGCTTTGCATACATACATAATCACCAGCGTGCCAGGCTACAACTTATCTCTGAGCCGTAAGACAAAGTAAAGAGCCTAAAACCCAAAGATATCATCCATGTCATCTTTCTTCTTTTGCTTCAGTTTCAGCTTTTTCTTCTTCCTGAGTTTCGTTTTCTCAACGTCATCATCAGGAGTACCGATCTTGCCAACCCTGTCTTTGGCCCTGGTATTTTCCTTTTCCTTGATTGTTTCCTCTACTCTATTCGCGATTGTGACTTTAGTTCGGTCCGGCGCGTCAATGTCGATGCCGCCCATATCAAGATTATCATCTTGCACCAGATCATGACCGTGATCCTGGGCATCGTCCCCGTCTTCGGCCTCAGACGTACTCCTCTTCTTGATCACCATCTTCGTCATATCCGTCCTACCGACATCAGATCCTGACGCGGTCTTCGTCTTCAGCGTTGACGCTGTATCGTCTTGTAGTACACGTCCGCGCGTCTCAAGAGCCGCCTTGTTCGAGCCTGGCGTATTTGATGTTGACACTGGGGAATTAAGCTTGAATGAGGATGACGATGGCGGCTGATGAATGTGATTATGATCGCGGTCGTCATTCATCTCGACGTCTTCGTCCAGAGTTAAAGATGGCTGAGCTGAAATTTTTCGAGTGCGTTGACATGCCGGTGGTATTGCTATCGATGCTGATTTGGTCGTCTGGTAGGAACTGGATGGTGCTGGTAGACGAGTCCGCTCGATTCGCTCGCCCAACTCGCTCCCAAGGTAGAGCTCGTTATCCTCCGGATGTCCTGCAGTGAACACTGAGCCTAAACCTCGCCCATGTGCTTGGTTCCGTTGCCCCGAGACGGTGTCGTAAGGAGGCTTCCTCTCATTGCTATCCCCATGTTTCTTCTTCTTGTTCGCCGCGTTTTGCCCCCCGCCGTACGCTATCAGATGCTCGATATTCATATTCAATGCGTTGGCGACATTGATCGTGAGCACGAAGAGCCTCGCGTATATCGACAAGACGCTCGTCTGGAGCGGGAGGAAATGGTGCAGCTCGATGATTTGGGATGTAAATCGGTGAGCGGTATACAGGGATTTTACCACCTGAGATGAAGGGGAAATAAGGATTGTATCGAACCAGATTAGATCGTTAGCATTGGCGATCTGATTCTTGCCCGCGAACATCACCGAGAGGAACAGGGGGCAATTTGTCTAGCGGTTGCTGGCTCGTCGGTCTGAGTGACAGCTCAAATTCGAGCTATGCGAGCAAGCTCTGGACTGAATGTTAAAAGCACTTACTCTCGAGACAAGCGTCTGACCTCGGCTCTTCCATCTATCAACTCCCGCAATCACGTCCACGCCCATGTCCGCATTCATGCCCACATTCCCGCCTGCCTTATCATCCCCGCCTCTTTGCGAGCTCGAAGGTGATGCAGCCCTGATGAAACCGACCAAAGATCTCCCAAGTCTCAAGACATCGTACATGCGTCTCAAGAACAGCTGGAGACGATGTTGGTCTCTCGCTCGGCGCATCAGGGTGTGGAGAAATGATAGTTCGGTTGCGAGGTGAGACTGGACCGACGGGTGAAGGTGCAAGGGCGAACTGAGCGTAGGAGTGGAATCGGCATTCACCCCGACGTTGGCTGCTTTCTTCAAACTTGATTCGATGGACGCTCGACTCGAGGAGGAGGCGGGTGCATTGACTTCATTCCTGACGAAAGGAGAGGAAGAGCCGCTACCTTTGCGGATACTGCTCCTGTTCAGCGTCGAGGTTGAGGTCGAGGACGGGGACGAGGGTGGGCGAGAAGCCGATGCCATCGTGTCTATTAATTCGTATCCTCCAGACTTACCCCCGGCCGCGATGCACTCGTGTTGTCTATTGACGACGATGCGAGTATACCTCGGCGTTTGCGAGTAGTCGATTAGGTGCTTGTGTGAAAGTCCGATGAGTGATTGAAAGTATTGGAATCTGATCATCTTCTGATGATTTGGAGCAAAATATCTCGTTCCGCCGGAGCTGTGTTGCGATCGGCTATCGGCTGTCAGACAAGCCACGTGGATCGTTGATATCCGTCCATGTGTATCGTACGATGATGGGCCACTGCTGGGACCTTCGTATGCTCGTGTAACGTATTTACGCGAAGTTTGAATTTGTGACTTTTGATAAACAAATAAAAGGACTCTGGTCGTAGACATTTGACAATATTATCGTCTTCGCCCTCGACAACTACAGATCATCGTCAGCGGTCAACTGGCAAGATGGCCATCGTACTCGACGAGCCTAACACACATGGCGACTTGCGCAAACGCAAGTCAGCCACAACGACCGAAAACATCAAAGGCAAGAGCAAGAGTGCCGTCAAGAACTCTGACAATATCTTGAATGGCAACTCGAACGCGCTCTTGCTGGTCAATGCCATGCCTACGGAACATGGTCAGGAGATGGATAAGAAGCTCGACGAGCACAGCGAGTGCGTGAGCACATGACAAACCCCATCCCACTAATAATCAGACATGACCCTCTATCGATCTTATGCATACGCATCGGTCGCTGACCGTGTCTCGAACCTCGGTGGACGATTGATTTCAGGTACGAGTTTGGTGGTCCTCTTGGTGTAGTAGCCATGATGGTCGGATTTCCCCTCTTGATGTGTGAGTATAATCACTCATTCTTCTGCCTGGCGTATGGAACGAGCAGCTAGCATATTTTCAACGTATGAGGAAAAATTTTTGATAATGGCTGCACGTTACTAGACTACCTCTGGATCTGCCTTTGGTTCTACCGGGGCAAATTCGTCTACCCCACCTCCGTCGACGACATTGGACCTTTCTTCCAGCGGATGGGTCACCATATCTACGATGTGAGTGAGACATGCCTGTTCAATCAGCAAGTATCGAGGATGAGTTTGCTGACTCGTGTTTCTTTTTTTTCTGTTGCTTCTCGCTGCTTTTACTACAACAGGGAGCCTACCCCACCAAATTCGCCTGGGCGACGTACTGTGGTCTCACCGCCATCCAGCTTTTCTTCGCCGCCGTCATGCCCGGGGTCCTCCAAAACGGTCTTCCCGTCCCTTCCCTTGGTTACCAGGCCCTCCCATACCACTGCAACGCCCTTTTCTCGTGGTACGCAACTTTGATCCTGTCTTATGTCTTGCACAAGACTGGTATCTTCAGGTTGCCATGGTTGATCGAGAACTATGGCCAAATCATGTCGGTCGCCCTTATCGTCTCTTTTTCTGTCTCAATCATCATCGACTGGTCCGCTCGACTCTTCCACTACGGAGGTAAGCCCCTCCGAATGAGCGGTAACGTTATCTACGACCATTTCATGGGCGTTTCCCTCAACCCTCGATTGGGACCCATCGACCTCAAGATGTTCGCCGAAGTTCGAGTCCCCTGGGTCCTGCTCTTTTTGATCTCGCTGTCCGGTGTCGTCAAGCAGTACGAGGATCTCGGCAGGGTCACTTTCAACATGTGGCACATGTTGTTGGCTACGGGATTGTACATGAATGCCTGCGCTAAGGGAGAGCACATGATCCCTCAAACCTGGGACATGTTCCACGAGAAGTTCGGATGGATGTTGATCTTCTGGAACATGGCTGGAGTGTGAGTGAAAATGCTTTGTTGTCTTGCGGTCTTGCCCATATGGATCTGTTCAGAACCGTGTCCAGCGGATTCGTGAATATGCGCGCCCAGTGGAACACGGGCAGGACTGGACACTAGACGCGTGTTGACTGGAGAACAATGATTGACATTTCATTGTCGGTTGTCCGCAGTCCATTCACCTATTGTTACCCCACGATCTACATGGTTCGCGCTCCCACTTCGACCTACGAGTTCCCGCTCTGGGGCCGAGTCGCAATGCTCGTCACTCTGCTCGTATGCTACTACATCTTCGACTGTTCGATGGCCCAAAAGTCCAACTTCAAGATGCAACAGCAAGGCGAATACAAGTCCCGAAAGGCGTTCCCCGTCCTGCCCGGCTCCATGCTCGAGGACCCATCGTACATCCAGACCAAGCACGGTAACAAGCTTTTGACTTCAGGATGGTGGGCATACGCTCGAAAGATCAATTACACGGCCGACTGGATCCAAGCCACCACTTGGGCGTTGACGGCCGGCTTCAACACCCCAATCACGATGTGGTATCCCATCTTCTTCTTCGCCGTGCTCGTCCATCGATGCGGCAGGGATTTCGCAAAATGTTCTAAGAAGTACGGAGACGATTGGGACGAGTACTGCAAGGTCGTCAAATGGAGATTCATCCCTTACATCTATTAGAAAGTAGAAACTAAATGCTGAGTAGAGCGGGTGTCTACTCGATCTTTCTTATCTCGATTCTCACGTCACGTCACGTCTGGTCACCGGCGCCCAAGGTGCAGTGTCCACCTGTGCTCGTGACATCGGATTGGGAGCGATATTGGACGGAAGGTAAAAGGATCAATGGAGGCCCGGGGTATGGTTACGTTGGCACCAGGAGTTAGGTAACGTGACCAGGCAGGAGCAATAAGAATGGTCTTTCGATGGAGATAAGAGATGCGTGATTAGATCGTAGAGTAAAGTGAACCATGAAGGACAATACATAGCATCGAAGACGATGACTCCGTCACTGAGCTGAGGAGGAGTCGATGCAATTCTCCCAACAAGATCCGAGCAGATCTGACATGCCACGAGCACAGCGCAGGTCAAATGAAATAACCACGCTCAGCGGTCCACCGTGAGCTGCCGTGAATCTACCTCGAGACAAAAGGCTTCAAGACGTTGGGAGCTGAGTGCTTCTTTCAGCTATTTCGATACCTGCATGAGTCCACTCCATTTGAGCCGAAGAGGACGCTACTCGCGATTTCGATTCCGCTTGGACTTGAAAAGACGAGTTACCAAACCCTGGTCAGCTAGTCCGATTAAAGCCAATGCAGCAAGTGCTCTTGTTCAAACGCTGTGCAGGTAAAAGCCACATGGTAGACCACGCAGACTGGACAGTAGGTGGAGCGTATGTCTGTCGCTCATCAGATATACATGCACTTCTACTATGTACGTTTAGGTCAATCGAGAGAAGGTGCACGTTGGATCAGGGCCTAGAAATTAATATGAACGGACAAAAGAATGAATGGGGAACCCTCAGCATAGTGTGTATGTTCTCGCTCCCGACTTTAGATCGCCCTTCATGACCGATGTCAGGCGGTCAGGCAGATCCGAGCTAGCGATGAAGAAATTCAACAACATCACAGGGTTATGATTATTAGGTAGGATGGATGAAGAGGATAAAAGGAAGTCTCGATCCATACACCCCAGGGGAGGTCGAATGGTTGAGGGACGAAATGACATCAGATGTGTGGGCGATGTATTGGTCCAAAAGAAAAGAAAAAGCAAGAACGGAGAAGGTTCTTGTGGGAACAAGAAAGGTCCCTGTAAAAACGAAAAAGGTTCTTGTGCCTCTTTGTTGAAAGAAAGAAGGCTAATTTGGAAAGGTGATAGCCCAAGACACAGAGTAAGCCCCATCGAGTTATCTCTCCTCCCGACTTCTGAATACGGAATCAGGAGACTCGAGACAATCGCATGACTATGACCTATGAGCGCGTAATTTCATCCACCCGTCCATGCACCATCGAGGATGATGCAAGGTGTTGTGTCCCTCCGCCTTCCGAATTTCCATCTACCTGTGATTTTCCTCGCGGCTCGTATCTTCGCCTGCGTGGAAAAGGTAGAACGACAAAGGGAAATGTCGAAAATTACCTAGCCCCTCAAGCTAATATAACCTGGATTCCATCTCTCACTTCTCACAAACCCGGGTGAAACCGTCGGTACGAGTGGTGGAGAATTTACAACGAAGAATCCGTAGCGGTCAAGCTAGTCTCTTGCCTCATCTCCCACTTTGCCATCGGCCAACGTTTGGAATGGTCCCGGGTGGGAATTAGTCCGTTTTCCTTCTGATCATGAGCTGAAAGAGAAGGGGTAGGACAAGCCATCATTCCCGCAGTGCTTGGGTGCGGGTCCTTTCGGAACGGTGCAAGTCCCCCTTCTCCCGTCTGTGTCAATGCGCGAGGCAAGACAGCAAGAACAGCTCATGATTCGTAGCGAAGGCAAGCGATAAGACTCATACCACGCCGTAACCCGTTGACCATGTACAACGAAGCGGAAGAGAAAAGACGGTAGACGTGGAGAGGGAGTAGATAGAAACGAAGGGATGGATAGAGGCTCCGGGGACTTTCACCCACAGCAAGAGTGTGACAAGGCCGTCCGTCCGAGATATCCGCGTCGTACGATTTGGATGGCGGAGACGGCTTGTTGGTGACGTGAGCTGCGATTACGATTCTTGTGCTTGGGCTATATGACAGAAGGAAAAGAAAAGAAAGAAAGAAGAAGAGAAGAGAGAAAGGTCTGAAATTTTGGTTGGATTGGATGCTAAGCCAGTTTGGGCGACCGAGGAAAAGCATAAATGGGCGATTTGAATAAGTTTGACTCGCGAGCTCAAAGTGGAGGGTGTTCAGTCACCATGTCACCATGTCCCACTGTACGTCTTTACCCGACCATCGGTCTATCAGCGATCGCTCTCCCATGTTACCTCTTCTTTCACGTTTTCAGCAGTCAGCGATACTCAACAAGCTAGATAGCCCTAGCGTCTGCAGTCCTTGCTAACCAATCGCGTGCAGGCCCTACACATATACATACACACACGATGAGCGAAGCAAGAAGTAGGAAGGTGCTTGTGATCGGAGCCGGACCGGTCGGAGCGCTCACGGCGCTGAGTCTGCACAGAAGAGGATGGGAAGTAGAAATTTGGGAGTCAAGAGATGGTAAGTGCAATCGCGTCCAGCCACTCTTGAGTCGACTACGGTCAATCCCACGTAATGTTCGTAGGGCGTCACTGATGTCTTTGCGCTTTTCTTACAGATCCACGAGGCAAGGATACAGCTCCAAGCAACCTCAGGTCGATCAACCTTGCCATATCAGCGCGAGGATTGGAGGCCTTGCGAAGTGTCGATCCATCTCTTGGTAAGCCTCACCTGTCCTGTTCGTGGGAGCTCGGTAAATGACTGACGCATCCATCCATCTCTGAATTCGGACTCGCAGCCGAGCAATTTCAGAACGAAGCTATACCTATGAAAGGTCGGATGATCCACCACACGGATGGTAAGCAGGAATCGCAGCTATACGATCCGATCAACGGACAGGTCAGTCGTGCCCCTCGTTAGACTCAATCACCATACCGCGTCGCACCTGTATCTCACCCCCGGCCTGTAGATACTGACCTAACCAAACGAAATATCGCATGTAGTGTATCAACTCGATCGGTAGACCCCTCCTGAACCAGCGCTTGGTCGAATCTCTACCCGACACCATCAAGCTGCGCTTCAACACCAAACTCTCTCGAATCGACTTTGACCGCAAGCAGGCGTACGGCTCCTCCCCCGAATACAAGGAGGCTGTCCCAGGTGAAGAAGACGACGATGGGGTCGTCGCTGGCGGTGGAGGTTCGAAGACTGGAGAAGACAAAATCGGAGAACAGAAGAAGCGTAAAGAGAAGGGGAAGGGGAAAGGGAAAGAGACGATGAAGGAGGATGATATTGGCACGGGTTTTGACCTGATCATTGGCGCCGATGGGAGCTGGTCCAAGGTCAGGACTGCAATGATGCGTATGGAGAGGTGAGTTTGGGCTGCCCCCCGACATCTGCCTGTTGGCTTCTCGTACATTCCGAGTTGATTCATGCTGAATTTGCCCATCGCGACGAGCAGGATCGACTTCTCCCAGTCGTTTATCCCTCACGCATACATCGAGCTGCACATGCCAGCTGACCCTACCAAACCTGGCGGATACGCTATCGACAAGAACCACTTGCATATCTGGCCAAGGCACTCTTTCATGCTGATCGGTCTACCCAACAAGGTGAGCCTAACCGCAGGGCTCGGCTCAGCTCAGGCTGATCGTCCCGCTCCATTGTACAACTTTGAGAGTCGAGCTAATTTTCTCCTCTGAACCATGACCGTCATACTTGATTTTTCTATTTCCTATTTCCCAGGACGGCTCTTTCACCCTCACGCTGTTCATCCCCTTCGCGTCGCTAGCGACCATCAAGACGAGAGACGCAGCCTCTGCGTTCTTCAGAGAGCATTTCCCGTCTGCTGTCGAGATCGTGGGCGAGAAGAAATTGCTGGACGACTTCGAGAATAACCCAAGAGGTAATCTTGTCACCATCAACGTGAGTCTCTCTTGGCTCAAAGCGTATAAATTACCGACCTCGAGACCATTCTGAGGAGCCTGCAGCGTCTGTAATGCTGATATGGTGTCCATCAATGCCGTTTCCTGTTGTCCGTGATACAGTGCACGCCATCCGTTTGGTCCTCTCACGCTCTGCTTCTGGGGGATGCATCGCATAGTATGGTGCCGTGAGTAATCATTCACAAATAATTACAATCGCCCATCGCAATTTGACAGCATGCGCGCGACATCGGCCTAACTGACTCAAATCAACTTGATTTCTACAATAGTTTCTACGGTCAAGGCCTCAATTGTGGACTTGAGGACGTCCGAGTCCTCAATTCGGTCTTAGAGAAACACAAGATCACTCCCACCACCTCACTCAAGCTGGGCGAGACTGACCCATCGCTTGAATTGGCGCTGAAAGCTTATTCGGTCGAGAGACAGGCGGATCTTAAGGCGATTTGCGAGCTTGCTTTGCAGAATTAGTGAGTGGGCGGGATACCTCGTGACGATCTCAGTACGCAATCTCTGGAGACGTTGGGCTTCCGTTCAGCTGGGTGGAGTCTCTACTTGGACTGCAATCAGGAAGACCAGGACAGATTGAAAAAGAATTTTGCTTATGGCTCTTCTGTCTCATTGGCACTTTTGCGCACACATAGCACCGAGATGCGATCGCACGTCCTCTCACCACTTCATCACCTCCGACGAACCCTCGACTCTTTACTTACTCGCCTCATCCCCTCATCCTCCAAGCTGGCAACTAGTCTCCATCTATCGCTCAACACAGACCCCTTCCCTACGAAACGGGTGAAAGGCTGGACAAGCCTCTACGAGATGGTCACGTTCAGACCTGATGTCCCATATTCCGAGGCTCTGAGGAAGGAGAGGTGGCAGAGGGATGTTATGGCCTGGACGGGATACGTCTCGGGTCTGCTGGCGCTCGGCGGGGCGGGCGTCGTGGGGTTGAGCTTGGCCAGGAAATGGTTCGATAGGCGTTAGTTTGAGTCGAGTCGGGCTGTCGATCCGAGTGGACACTCTCGGGTCACACAGCCAGGTCATGCCTGTGGGTATCTAATATTTAGTACTACTATCATCGTTCACCTTTCGATCGCGCCGTCTCTCTGAGTCATGGGCATGTATAGTGACCGCAAACACGTCTACATATCTGGTTCTTCCATGTATGCTTAGGTACGTTTCGCGATCTTGATCTATAGCTGTTCCTTCTAGGACCATTCGTCTTTCCTCCTTGCCCCGGTATCATGTTTCTACTCCTTTCGTCATGGGCAGCTCCATCATGTTTCCGTTCTCATCTCTTGCAAATCTGTGCAAGCTTATGTCCACACGACCGAACCAGCAAAGAACATCACAGACCAGTCTAGACTCCCAGCCTTTGCCTAGACCAGACGCCTCTGCCCACTCCTGACAGACTGAGTCCACTCGTCATCCCCTCCCACTTCTCGAGGAACCTCCTGCGCTTGCGCAGCTTGAACAGCGGCGGGGTTCTCAACAACGACTTGGGGCGTGAGGTCGATCGCTACGGGCGTAGAGAGTAGAGCCTCCTGGATGGAAGGAGCGCCGATGTCGGACGAGCCTTGTTCTAGCGCGGATATTTGAGACTGTTGCGAAGCTTGCGATGAGGGGCTGGCGATCAGGCCGGAAGCCTCGTTTGACGGTACAGACGAAGCTGGACTGGCGCTTGCACTTGCACTGCTAGCACCAGTACCTGCTTCGATCAAGCCAGCGGCGACATCGCCTCCCCCAATCACGGCATTGGCGTCGCCGTTGTCGCCAGAAGTTTCCGTAGAGGCCCCGACAAGGTTGTCCCTCGCTCCACCTTCCGCTCCTTGCCCTTGTACTTTGGCAGATCCAGATTGAGTAGTGCCAGAGGCAGCAGTCTCGCTGACATCCTGCCTGATCTCTCTCAGAGCTTGCTCCGCCTCCCTGGTCAATGTCGCCAGACCCTCCCTATCATCGAGCTGCCTAAGGAGTTCACCCAACCCCTGTGCCTCTTTTTTGACGGCCTCTGATTCCTGAGCAACTCTTCGCTCGTCCCACCCCATGGTGGACGAGCCATCGGAAGAAGATGATGCCCAATCTTTACCCACTTCGCCCTTCCACGAAGCTTTGGCCGAGAGGATTCCAGTAGCAGAAGAGGCGGGGTTATTGAGCTCCGAGGTGATCTCATCTTTGATCAATCGCGGCGTGCCGACACCTCTGTACCCGAACGTAGTGTACACTTGGACCAAGGATGCACCTGCTCGAGCCATGGCCAAGGCGTCGAAACCGGTAGAAACACCGCCGCAGCCGATCAAGGGGATCGAGGGGGGTAAGAGCGGTCGCAGTGTCTTGAGTGCGTTGAGAGCGTAAGGGAACAACGGTTTGCCTGACAGTCCACCGACTTCGTCCTGGTTGGCTATGGAACACGGAAATAGAAAAGGCAGCAACGTCAGACACTTCGTTCCAGTACATATAGTAGCAAAGTGGATGTTGGGCAAACTCACCAGAGGCCAAGCCAAGCTCCTGCCTTCGGATCGTGGTGTTGGACACAATCACACCTTCCACTCCGCTGCTTCGCACAGCACTAGCGACATCCGCCAGCTCTTCCTCACTGAGATCCGAAGCCACTTTGACGGCAATTTTTGGCAGTCCATCCGCCGTTGAGATCCTGTTCCTCTCCTCTACCACATCTCTGAGCAGCTTCTCCAACACCTGTCGGCCCTGCAAAGCCCTCAGTCCGGGAGTATTGGGGCTTGAGACATTCACAACTACTACATCAGCATAGGGTCCGAGCAGCCTTACTCCCTTGATGTAATCTTCGTTGGAATCAGCAGCCGAGATTTTGTTCTTGCCCAAATTGACAGCGAGCAGTTGTCCTGGTCGGAGAGATCGAGGGATGCCAGACGGCGGTAAGGGGTTGAGAGGTAAAGGCGAAGGGAAGAGAGAAGGGTGGGATTGCGCAAAGGCATAAAGACGCGCACGGAGTCGAGCGAGCGTATGACCATGGCCTAGGGAGTTGAAGCCGTATCGGTTGATGGCGGCATCGTCCTCTTCCAGCCGGAAGAACCGAGGCTTTGGGTTTCCAGGCTGGACGAGGCGTATAACCATCAGCGATCCTCGTTATCCGAAGAGAAAGTCAAGGGACACACAATTCAGGTATCGCCGGTTGATCAATGATAGCGCGAAGCCGGGTAGACATGATTAACACACCTGAGGCTCGGGGGTGACACTTCCTACTTCCACATATCCGAAACCAAGGTCGAACAGACCGTCAATAGCATCGGCGTCCTTATCGAATCCAGCTGCGATACCGACCGGGTTTTTGATGGGGAGGCCGAAGAGCTACAGGACAATTGAGGCAGTGATCAGCCGACGTTTTTCTTGTGATTCGATAGCGGCCCTATATGATGTGTGCTCGCTCACCTCTGCCTGAAGCTCGGGTCCGTCCACTCCCATATCCCTAGGCCTAGCCCACTTGTCCCATCCCAAAACTCTCACGGCGAGCTTGTGTCCTTCTTCAGGATCCAGAGCGTACCGCACGAGCGGCATCACCACATGTTCATGCAACAACGAGCGAGAGTCATAATAGTACGCTACGAGGAGGACGGATCCACCTATCAGAAGCGTCGTAGAAACGTATCGTCTCGACGGGGTTGGTGAAGACGAGGAGGTGGAAGCGAATCGAGGTTTCGGCACGGCGAAAGATCGAGTTCGAGCTTGAACAAGGACGGAAGAAGGGAGAGGCCGCCGGAGCGCGGAAAGAGGAGAGGAGAGGCGAGTCATTGCGGCGTGAGGAAGCGTCCCCCTTTTCTTGTTTCTCTTGGTTGAGTCCGCTATGTTTCAGACGTTCTTGAGCTGCACATAAGGATGTAGAGAGACGTCTAGCTCGCAGTCTGAGATTCCGGGGTTGAACCGGGGAAGGGAGGTTATGCGAGACGGAAGTAGGCAGAGAGAGGAATGCGGGTAAAATACACGTCATGACAGCCGACCATCTCTCGAGGCGAGCGAGCACGTGGATATCATGCGAGCTTGCGTCCTTTAACCTGCACATCCTCCACTTTTCCGTGTCAAGATATTTCAAACATATCTTCGTCTGAGAACAGTTCGATCACCATCTGTCTAGTCTTAGCCCCGCGAAACAAACATAGATAATCAGCGCGAGACTGAGCTCAACTGCGATTCTTAGTTGCCCAGCGCACAGTCCAACCTACTGTTTTCAAAGTGTATCAGGCCGATCGCATAGGCTCACAATGTCCCGCCTCGAATCCCTCGTCCAGACGCCTTCTTGGACCCGCTCGCGAGCGTCTGCTTCTCCCTCTCCTGGTCCAGGCGCAGGTCCTTCGCCCTCACGGAAGACAGAGACTACCCATCATAGGATGTTGAAGCTTGTTTTGGCTGAAGTGAGGAAGGTCCTGAAAACGTGGGACGAGCTCGTCATTGTTGATGGGTTCAAAGCTTGCAAGGGATGTATAGACGAGGCTACTGAGATGGAGTGAGTGGTACTCATTTCGTTTGTGTTTTGTACTGCACTCCACCACGGCGGTGCTGGTCCCGTAACGGTCTGATCTTCAGCCAAGGTATCATATGAAGCAAGCGATGTGCTGATAGCTTGTGACAACCTGAAGAAACATCTTAGCCGTCGACAGACCGGAAAGACCTGAAGTCACTCCACACCTGACCGCTTTGTACACGCATAGAGAAGCGCTGCAGAGTACACTGAAAAAGCTGGTACGTGTGCGGTCACGCCATCCAAACCTCCTGGTTTCAGTGACAGACTGAAGCGATGATCCTTCGCGATGTCTTCCACTCGTGTGCGGTCAAACCCAATGCTGATGCATGCGCGTCCCATGTTTCGTATAGGACAACAATCTGTACAAGCTCACTGCGCTGGCTGACCAGGCAGACAAAGTATTATTCGCGGCTTATCACCGGGAGAATCATGATTTCGTCTTTGTTGAGCCGCTCTGGTTATCGTGGACTTTGGAAACATTCGGTGAGTTGGCTCATATCGTTCTTGATGGCGCTTGAAACCTCTCATAAATGTCGTTCAAGACCAAGAGCTGACCAGGCATTGACACTCGACTGACATTCATCTGTACACTGTGATCATAGTCAACTCGCTCTCGCCCTTAATATCAGCCCACACAGCCCATCTGTCTAGTTTAAATTCAATAGCCAACACAATCACCGACCTCGACACCTCGTTTGACGATGCCAAACTAGCCTTGGAGCACTGGCGAGATCTAGCTTTGGTGGGGGAAAGATGGGACGCAGCTCGAGAATGGGAGACGCTGATAGGGCTTGAGCTGGCTGGAGGGAAGGGAGACGATGAGATGGATGACGGTAGGGAGGAGGAGGACGACATGGCCGTGTCGGTGACTGCTTCGGGGCAGAAGGGCAAGAAGAAGGGAAGGCGATGATGGAGTTTTGAGCCTTCAGAGCGATCACATCTGCGTCCGACTTCATCAGGACGGAATGGCATGACACGACAAGCGACAACCCCCTATTCTTCACCATGGACGTCTGACCTCACATCGCATCAAACCATCAATTCGATCCGGGGCCTTCGAAAGCGTCTCTCCGAACTGGACTGTATAGGCAGCGCCTCCCACACCAAAGCAAAGCAAAAGAGAACGACATAGCAGAGCGTCAGGTTGAAAGGAGACGCGAAGGGTACGGTTATGTGATGCGCACAGATCCCTAAAAGGAATGACGCATGACGGCCAAAGGCACTAAAGGCATTGCCCGCACTACACGCACACACAGTGGGGCGATGACCGATCAATCATCACATCAGCACCGTGCTACATCATCATTTACATCATCAACGATCAACAATATCCTTCATCATGAAACGAGAAGTTCTATCTGCATATCATGTCGTGTTGTGATTGTAGCACGAGGCGGAGATGACGATCAGTCAGTTGCGGATGAATGGGGACGGGGTGGCGATGCTTCCACCGGCGATCAAAACACGAACCCCCCATCCATGCTCGACTATCCTCTCAATCTTCCTCTCCTTCACTCACGCCTATATATCAACCTCGTACCGATTTAAACGATACCAGCCTTTCGATAACCACACCTCGTCGTATCATTACAGAGCTGTTATCAAGCCAAACCATACAGTGTCGCTATCGCGGATTTCATTCGAACCAGACTTGCCCGAACTGTTCAAACTTCTGCCAAGCATATATCCATACAGACCTCGTTCGACGGCCTAGAGCGACAAACGACGCAGATGGGCTGTATGTCGTCGAAAGGGTGCTGTGACTCGGATTGCGAGCTGCCGGGACACGATGTACTGTCGGTGCGTGTAAGTACGGCCTGACCGAATTCCCTTCCATTATTGCAACCACCCCGAGAAGCGGAGCTGACCATTTACCAATTCCATCTCGTGCAGCCTCGCCGATCGACAACCTCCAAGCGCTCTCGCCGATGTTCCAGCCACCTGTTTGCCTTCCGCCGCCCACACATCGAGACAAAAGGGAAACCAATCTCACACAAACACCGCCGTCGTCGGTCAGACGGCTCGACTTCCAGCCGCACGCCGTTAAATCAGAGAGACTCGGTAGCGGAGATGAGGGATATCATAGGGTCCATGGGAGGCTGGCATGAGAGTGCGAGTTTGGCTAGTCCGCCGATGATCAGACCTAAGAGGAATGGTGAGTAGCGTGACTTGTGTTTGGCGTGAATCACGAACTTTGAACAGGTGCCTCTACGCTCATCTGCCTGGGTCATGGATGGCTGACGTTGCGTGATTTGTTCCCGAGAAGTGGACTTCAGATAGCACCAGCGCTCAGATCCAATCCGCCGGTGCATTTCCGTCTACACCTGCGCAATCGCTAGCCTGTCGGGAGCCTTCACCTGCAAGCCCTCCACCACGGACCGGCCACATTCGCTCACAAATTTGCCACCCGGATTACCTATCCAATCGCTCTCACCCACCTTTGCCTTCGCTAGACTGAATGATGACGATCTTGCTCGTGATCTCCCCATTCAATCCGGTCCGACATGTTGCACTCTACCGTTACTCCTAGACGGTCTTTTACGAATATATACGACTATAATGATTTTACGATCACATGTATGCATACGATGCCTTGTAACCTTTTTGGTTATCTATCTGAACGGATCATCACATATCGTCTGCGATGCTTGCACCGAAAATACCACCTGAATCTGCGCTGCAATGCAGCAGCGCGACTAGCTACTCAAACTGCCTCTCGCGAATTCGACAGCCTGACCCACGATCTTCACTTTCCCTTCATCCCACTTGCACCGCAAAAGCCCGCCCCTCGCGCTAACTTGTCGACCGACGATCTCGACGTTGCCGAGATCCGACTGCTTGGTGTGGAAGCGAGATGGGAGGAATTTGGAGGCTGGGGAACTGAGGTAGTAGCCTGTGAGATATGCGTGGGCGGATCCAGTCTGCATGACACGTGAATAGGAGAATGAAGATTACACGATCAGCTTCGTTCCATGCAATGTATGAAGATATGAGGCAGTGCAAGGCGAGTAGGTATTCGCATAGTATAATGTCGATACGACAATTAGTCGACGATATTGGTTTCGATGTCGACGAGAATGGAAAGCCAAAGATGTAATTGCTGTTTACTCACCACAGGATCTTCGTCGACACCCAAGCCTGGTGCGAACACTCTGCTGTTGATGTATAATCTCTCCGTCTCTCCCGCATTTGCATTAGCATCTTCCGATTCGGGGGCGATCTGAGTCACGAACCATCCTCCGGAAATCTTGCCCTGCATCGTGCACCGTCATCAATGGACGAACATTAGCGGATTATCCTTCTGACACTGCTCCGAGTCTTTCCCCATCCTTCTCCTGAATCCGCCATCTTGGTGTTTGCTCCGCTTGCCGTCACCTAACCTCAGACTCACGAGGGCCTTTGCATCCACTTTCAGTCCCTTGACATCGACGCTCGAGTCCAGCAAGACGATGATCGAAGGCATCCCACTGAACTTGATGTCCGAGACGTCCCTCACCGCACCCACGTCCACTCCCAATGCCCCAGCTACTTGCTCAGCGGGGTCTTGACCAAACTCTCCGTTTGCCAATCCTGCGAGAACATCTGCACTGAAAGAAGGTAAGATGATCTCGATTCCTGCTTCGCCTGAAGAGGTTTTGGTTCGCGTGGAAGTGAGGATCCCCGACCATCGGGTTTGGAAGGCGATGCGCTGGAGAGAGGGGTAGAGCGTGAAGAGGGTCGAGGCGGACGCCAGGGTCGCGTGGCCGCAGAGCTCTACTTCCTATACGTGCGAGGAGTGACAGCTAGTTGCATCAGCTCATGCTTCCCCTCGAGCGCTTTATGAGTTGTCTTGGCTTCCAACGCCGATTGGCAGCCGCCGAATTTGCCCGCTCCATGCGAGTCGCGAGATATCTGGTCCGAGCTATCTCGGATCGTGCCCAGCTAGGCGGAAACGCATGTACATAGACATGGATAGATACAGAGAGGGGCCCTTTTCAGTCCAGTGACACGATCAAGACCCACTCCACACTCACCTCGCTGGGAGTAAACCATCTCAGACCCCAGTTCCCTTCCTCCTCGCCGTCTTTATAATAGCCCTCACCGCCTGCGCCTTCGAGCGGAACAAGATAAGCGGTTTCCGAGAAGTTGAAATCACGCGCTACCAATCTCATCCAATCCTCATCTGTTGACCTCTTGTCTTGCTGTGAGCCATTGTCAAACAGCACGACGGCGGCTTGGTTGCCTCCGAATTTGGAGGGGGTGAAGGCGTTGACTAGGTAGAATGGGAGGGTTGGCGATTTCGTGCTCATGGTGCTTGATGTAGGATTTCCCAGATGGATTATATGTTGCAGCTCATAGACCACTATGAGGTAAGAAGAAGATTGAGACTGCTACGGATTGTTCATAGCGCTGTGTATCTATCCCTTGTTGACTCGAAACTGTCCCCGCTCACAATACCTTCTTCTTATCTCGACTCGGCTTAATTCGACCCGGTTAATGACTCGCACCACGTCCACAAATTTCTGGGTTCCGTCGGAAGCGCTCTTGTGATGCCTGAAAGTGCGATGCCTGTGCACACCTAATTATGCACGCGTGTCTACTCTGTCTCTGAAGCAGCTCGGTCTTCACCCTCGGTCTCGGAGTGAAATGTTGCTTTGTCACGGCCTTACCCTGAAAACGATCGATCTCTGTTCTCGAGTTGTGCATGGGTTTCCCCTCACGATCTACACACACACACACACACATACATCGTTTGCCCAAGCTGTCTTCGTACTGTACAACAATCAACACATAGCATTGTAGCAGTGAGCTACGACCCGCCCCTGGGTTCATCGCCGTCGGTGAGAGAGTCCTGTATCACCTTTAGGACTTTCCGCAGGAACAAGATTTTAACATGATAGATCGCCCGCTTACTCATCAAGAGTTGGCCCGTGCCTTGGCTTTTGAGACGAGACTAGCTATACTAGCTATTATCGACATTAGCAGAGGCAGCTCATCAGAGACAGGGGATCCGTTTACGGCACTATCACTACCACTTCTGCCAGCATCATCTCGTCACATCGCCTGTATGATAGCTAGATAGATACACACAGCGCTGAAGTACACATGTACCCACACACACACTGCTACTCCTTTATCCCTTGCTAACCTCTTCTCCTTTCCGCTGGAAGGTATTCTGTTCTGATCCTGCTGGATACTCGGATCGCCCATCTGATTCTGGTTCTGATTCTGATTCAGCAGCGTTTTCGCAGAACCAAATCAAAGCAACGATCAAAGTCAATCAGCAAGAACATTCTGCGTCTCTATTTATTCTTGCCGTGCGATCATCTACCCAGAATACCATCTCAATCTTCTTTCTCTGTAGACAATCTTGACTCATCCCAGCAATAACAACAATAGCAACGACATCTCTATCAGCGAGCGACAATGAGCGAATATCAGAACATCGTCATTGTAGGCGGTAAGTCCTATTCATCACGCTCACTCGACGCACGCACACACGCACGCAACAGCCGATCTCTGCCTGTTTGCTGCTTCACTCCCCTCATCGTTCTCGCTCTGCAGCACTGCGCGTGGCTCACATTTTCGTTTCTCATATACACATGCAGCCTCGGCGGCGGGCCAGCAACTTGCCAACTACCTTTCGCCCAACTTGCCCACTTCTCACCGCATCGTGCTTATCGATGCCCTCGATTTCGCCTTTTGGCCCATCGCTTCACTCAGAGCTGCCGTCGTGCCAGGTGAGTCGTCGATCGGAATCTGTACATCGGCAGATGTGCGGTGCAGCTGGCTGATATCCATCGACTCCGCGTGTTGCTTGTATAGGATGGGAGAAGAAAGTGACCGTCCCCTTGACTCAGGAGACCGTCTTCCCTGCCGACTCGATCCACAAGCTTGTCGTCCCCAACAAGGTCGTAGAGCTCAAGGAAAGCTCGGTGGTACTCGAAAAGCCCTTTGAAGGCTCAACCGAAGTTCCCTTCTTCGTGAGTTTGGACATGATGACGCGATCACAATATGCCCTCGAATCCACTGTGCTGACTACGTTGAACTGCCTGTGACAGAAATGCATCATCGCGACCGGTGCACTCCAGCCTTCGCCTATGCGACCGCCCGTGGACTCGACTCGGGAAGGGTGGGAGAAAGCCTTGGTGAGAACTCAGGAGGAGATCAAGAGTGCCAAGAAGGTCGTTGTCATTGGAGGGGGAGCAGTGGGACTGGAGATCGCAGGTGTGAGTGTCTTGATCTCAGGTGACGGCTTGACCTGAGACTGCTTCCCCTGGTACTGCCAACCGCACGGACCGTTAAGCTGACACAACCATTCGTGGCAATACTACCTAGGAAATCCGAGCGGCTCATCCCGACACCGCCATCACCCTCGTTCACTCTTCCTCCCACGTCCTCCACCCTACGGCCTCCGCTCCCAACCCCGAGGGCAAGGCGCACTCCTACTCGTCACCTCCTACGCTACCCAAACTCTCAGTAACTCTCGAGAAGCTCTTGAAGGACATGAACATCGATCTGGTCCTCGATGACAAGGTCGCTATCCCTGCTTCGCAGACCTCTCCTGAGGACTGGTCAGGTGCTTTCGGTCTCCAAGATGGCGTCAAGAAGGTCAAGCTGAACAGTGGCAAGGTGTTGGAAGCCGACTACGTCTTCGTCAGCGTCGGAAATAAGCCAAACGTTTCGTTGGTTGAGAAAACCGACAAGGGAGCGATCGTCTCTGGTCTCGTGGCCGTTGATGAGTACCTGCGAGTGAGTAGGAGCGCGCTCCTTGTATCATTTGCCCCCGACATGTCGGGTCGTTGATGTACAAGAGCATTGATTGCGATTGTGATTTCCAAGCTGACATGTTCTCTTCGTAGGTCATCTCCGAATCCGCCAGCTCGCTTTTGACTAAGAATTACTACGCGATTGGAGACTGCTCCTCTACGCCTGGCTGGAAGACATATATGGGAGCTGACTACGACGCCAAGGGCTGTGCCGTCAAGTGAGTGGGATCCGGCCATCTGCG
This sequence comes from Kwoniella heveanensis BCC8398, assembly GCA_000507405.3. Classification (NCBI taxonomy): domain Eukaryota; kingdom Fungi; phylum Basidiomycota; class Tremellomycetes; order Tremellales; family Cryptococcaceae; genus Kwoniella; species Kwoniella heveanensis. Next base: position 355,519 of record KV700126.1, read on the forward strand.
AATGCCTCACTGGAAGGACATGACAGAGTCCCGACATCTATCCCAAGCAGTCGGTGAACCGGAGCTGACTGCGTCTTGGGACATCCTCGTAGCATCGCCAACGAGGCTAAGGGCCGAGCATTGAAAAAATACGTTCGACCTACGCTATCCGCCATGGTGAGTAGTTCCGTGTCATAGCTTACAGTATCGCTGTTCACGGGAGTGTTTGAGCTGTTACCACACATTCTCATAATCAACCTTTTGAGAATGATATTAAGGCTCGTGTGGATGTCAAGAAGCCTGGCTGATTGCGTCTATCACACGTCTCAGATGATCCCTCTCGGCCCCGAGCGAGGTGCAGGCACCTTGACCTTCCCCATCGTAGGCACATGGCAGGTCCCCGGGGCAATGGTCAAGGGTGCTAAGGGTAGCAAACTGTTCGTCGAGGATCTGTTCTACGGGCGGTTCAAGGGCGCCAAGAAGGTCGCCGCGGGTATCTGACCTGGGGTGCAACGTTAGGGAGTGCAATACTAGAACGTCCGTTGACATTCCACTGTGACGCATGCTTCAAGTTCTGCGGACCGAAGCGGAAGGAGTATTGAGACGGCTTTAAATCGGGAGCGCGTCTTGCGCATCCCATTTGTACATACATATTCCATATTATAGTGATACAGCGAAGCGATGATTTAGAGTGACATGAGCGTCGAGCATTACCAGAGCGACATCTAGTCGCTTCTTCTTGTATTGACCCCACCGGTCCAGCGCAGCCAGACGCGTACAGCGACTCGATCAAGCATAGTCATCGTAAACGGGTTGATCCGTACAGCTCTCTCAAGGGCCTCGCTCTCTCATACACGCTGGAGAAGGGCAACGTCGGTACGATGTAGTAAGTCATGCGGACATGTGGTTGATCGAACGGTCTTATTTTCACGATCGGTTTCTGCGATGCGGGGGACATGCATCGCACTCTCCGCTCCTTTGGTGTCCTACACCGCAGGTGTGCTGCGTCTTGATTTAGCAGAACAGATTGAGCATCTCTACGAGCACCGAGACCCCAGACTCATGTCGTGTTTTGAGTATAGACTGTTCCAAATTCAGATGCATCCTTCACTTGCATCAATGCACTATTCACCATTGATTCGCAGTATGCCAAGCGTATGATGTGTACAAACCTCTGCTATGCTATCTAATCTCGTTCGAAGTCCGCCCAGATGACCTTTTGACATGCTATCTATGACAAGGGCCACTCCAGTGCCTAGGTCGACTCGCCTCTGGCGCCCTTGACAGCCTTGGATCGAAGGTTAGAGCGGTTGGGTACGAGCTGGTCGATTAGCTGCCTCTTGCTGAGTCCGAGCTGGCGTTGGTCGGTGAACGAGCCGAATGATACAGGCCGAGCGCAGGGATATACAGGCATCCCGTTCGCGTTCGTGGCACGTGGAAAGATTTGGTGTATGATGAACGTTGAGCGTGGGGTAGGAACGGTGCAAAGAGAGAGGGAACGCCGTGAGGAGATCGAAGCGGCGATGGAGGTAGAAGATGATCACGTCAGCCACACACACACGGACAAGTCTCCTCCCGGCTTCGCGGTTGTTTCCAGTCAGTGAGAGCCTTTATTGAGGTCTTGGGCTCTCAAAATCACCGAGGAATAGCAACGAGCGATCCAAGTCGCGTGCGCCGCGCCCAGCCCTACTCACCTTACCCGCAATCAGATCAAGATCAGCAGCCTTATACCCTACCGCAATGATCTCGTCCATGAACAACGCCTTCTTCTCCCCGTCCCATACACCGTTGGTGCCGCTCGCAGTCGGAGTTGCACCTCCTGGGTGGTTGTTCACTTTGGATTTCTTGCTTGGCGATTTGGGTGGGGAGGTTTGGGTCGTTCCGCTGTCACTGTCGCCCGTGGCGGTCTTCTTGTTCTTGTTCTTGGTGGGAGTCTTGGGAGCTGACGAGTTCCTCATCGCACCGAGGTCGGGCTTGATCTCTTCGTTCGGGTTGATAGATTCTGTGCTGCCGTTCGTTACACGGGCGGAGGCGTCAAGAGAGGGCGACGATGAAGGTGAGCGTTTCATGGTGTACTACTAATAACGATGTGAGCATTAACTGAGTGAGGGGGAAAGTCGAAATCAACAATGTAAATGATGAAGGAAAGTGCAAAGAGATTATGTATAGTTCTACAGAACAGTCCCAGCCCTGGCGGGGATCAGAAGTAGCGTGATGAGCTTGGCAGTCCTTGACGACCATCAGACCCATAGTGAACGATATTGAGCCTCTCGTCAGCTTCCTTGCGCAAAATGCCGTCTCATCACACGAACGATTTGCGACATCTCGTCAATTACAAAGACCCATTTGATGTGATCGTGTGTCCATCAGCACAGTAATGCCACAAGCAAGACTGGAAAACGACTGGCTTATCATTGTGCATGCACGCTGCACCCGGACAGCATACCCTTCATATCGGATACTGTAGAAAGTCCCGAACTCGGCCGTGGACTCCTTGAACAGTCCAGGAAGAACGACTACTCCCCCTTGATATGCTCAACGGCCTTGGCTCTGAAGTTGTGCCGACCAGGCTGGAGCTGATTTCGCAGTTGCAGCGGGGTCATACCAAGCTACGAGACACACATGCACTTTTTCTCGTCAGCACACTGTCACGTCGTATATATCGAACGCCACGAGTCGTCTGAGATACATATTGCACCCTGAGCTCCAGAGCTCACGACTCGCCTTGTTGGCCAGTTCTTTGAGATCAACAGCCATGTATCCAGCAGCAATGATCGTATCCATGAACAAAGCCCTCTTCTCGGCATTCCACGTCCCATTCTCGTCGAAGCCGGTCGCGGTCGTTTCCTCTTTCTTGACTTTTTTCTTAGGCGATTTGGCTGAAGTAGCAGTGGTCTTGGCAGACTTAATCGAGCCGACGCCGCCGGCCTTCTTGGGTGTGATCAGAGGGGTTTTCGCCTCGAGATTGAGAGGCTTGATATCGATTGGGTCTGGTGTGTTCGATGCTGTTTCCGGCGAAAGCGACGAGGGGGAAGGAGATCGTTTCATCGTGTATGACCTGGTTGAAAGTATGTCAAGTATCTCGTCAGCATTGCGAGATGAGGATATGGCATTTAAAACTATTTACATAGGCACCGGATAAATGACTCACAATATCGTGCGACAATGGTCATGAATATCACAGATACTAGAGGCGTGGACAGGGAGTTGCAATCCTGTTCAATTAGCGGAGGGAATGGAAGAATTGTCGTTTGACAAGGATGAGAGCTGCGATGACTCACTGTAAATGTCTATAAATATTTCGGCAGTCATGCAGTTGTCCAAGGGTCGTGAAGGGCCAAAGATGCGTTTCGTCATGTCGGCCAGTCCCAGGCACCATCAGAGCCTTCATACCTTCGGATGATGCAGCGTATTCCTCGATCATCTTCTTCCCTTATTCCACCATCCCACCGGCAAACCGTATAGCACCTCCCACCACACTTCTTCAACCAAAAAACCCCTAAGCCAATGCATTCCATAATCCGCGTTTAATCCTCTACCAATCCGGCACATCTGCCATTCGTGCCACAGTGTAGACACACCTGCTCCGACGAGCGGTATACCGCCTTTACTTGTTGAGCGGTCCTTTGTTCCCGAGTTGGAGGCAGGGTTTGCTCCGCCTAAAACTGTCTTCATGAACTCTCTACCTGGGATTGAGTAACCTCCTAATTCGGCATCTTTGGCTTGGATAGTCGGATTCAGTATGATCCGATCCGGAAGGTCGGGTATCATGCAAGCCGGTCTGCCGATACCAGTCAGATCGCACGCTCTATCTCGGATCGACGAAGCGATGAGTGTCCGGTCATGCAGACCACCGGTCAAAATGATGGCCGGTCCTTCCGGAGGCGAAGGGATAGAAGGGAGTAGGGAGGTGGTGAAGTGTGCGAAGAGCGATTGGCGAGCTGAAGGCGTCTTCTTGAGTGATTCGGGCGACGCAAAGGCAGGTTGGGCGTAAGTACCTCCTGAGATCTCGATAATGTCCACCATTTGCCATGATATAACAGTGTGGACGATCTCGGTAGCTTGATTCTCGTCCAGGCCTGAACGATCACACCACAGTCAGCACCAGGCGACAGACGAAGAAATGCATGACATGATTTTCGAAAGCGGCGACTGACCGCCTTGCACGAAATCGGAGCAGTTGATCTTGACCGCCTTGACGAACGAGCTGTTCGTGTTGTCTCTGATGCCTCGCAAGATCAAGTACAAGAGATGCAGTCTTATAGGAACAATTTCGGGAACCCCAGGTAAAGGAGCAGGATCATGGTTCGTCTGAAGTCGGCTTTTGTCAGCTTTTGCAGTACAACTCTGACGTCGAGGGGTAATGTAGAACAGCGGGAAAGAAAATCGACTGACCAAGGGAGACAAGTACTCTGCCAGTAGGTACCCGTGCGCGGAGTGGACTTGAGCGCCGTCCCATCCCGCTTTCTCAGCAACCACAGCTGCACCAACAAATCTTTCAACGATGTCCAACCACTCCTCCACCTTATGGATCTTGCGACTCTTCGTTGGCCACATCGCATGTCCCCATATCCAGCTCATGAACCCACCGCCTCCGTCTCCTCCTCCAGAGATATCCGGCCTCGCTTCACAGGGTGCTATGGCTGGTTCCCATGGCCAGCGAGAAAGGTTGATCATGGAAGACGATTGCAAACCGGGATGAGAAATTTGCATGAGCAAAAGAGTGTCAGGATCGACTTTGTGGACAATCGAAGCGAGCTTTGTGTATGCTTTCAAGTCAAAAGCGGATGGTGTTATGGTCAGATCATGAGGTGATGCGAGATGCCTAGGGTCAATCTGAACATTGCCTGTATGTAGGAATCAGTTAATTGACTTGAACCTCGCTCCTGGACAGCTGGCTCACCCGAAAGGATCATTCCCCACCCTCCGTTGGCCCATCGCCTATACAGCTCGAAATGACCCGCACGAGGTGGTCCTCCACCCAGGCCTATTCCTTCAGCCATAGCTGCCTTCGGAACCGTGATCAGAAGAACGCAGGGATAAGCGAATCTAAACTGTACGGGAAGACAAGGTGAAGTAGCTTAAGCAATGCTCACCTTGACCAAGCGATTGGGCACCACCACGCCATTTGGCAAGGTGAGCCGTGAAGCGATGAGATCGATGTCATCGTTACTGTCTCCGGGATTGGAAGCTGAAGGAATGGTCATCCTTAGTTCGTTTGCGAGTGGCGTGACTCAGCCTCTCAGATCCCGGTGACCGACCACTGCTGTATCGAGTGCTCTCTGCGATATCGAAACTCAAGGTCAATGAAGCTAGACTGTTGAAAGATACACCAGACCATCATCCAATGCGAACGGTAATCGCTCGCAATGGCGGGTGCCCCGCAAAGATGCTGCAATCACCGGATTTGATCCCGTTGCCGCCTACACTGTCGTATTTACAGGCACCTCGCGACTCTGGCAATAACCTGTTTTCCTCTTGTTTCTGATCCTGGTATCTGTCATCGCATGCTTCTCCCATCATACTCATTGCGACACATAGAGGGCATAGTCTGATATTGATCGTCGACGACAAGATGGCTTCCGAGGACGATACCCTGGGCTCAATCGGCTCTTTGGGTCTTTCGAGTCTATTGGCTTCGGCAGGTGTCGATCTCGCTTCTCTCGGATCCTTTTTGGGCGAAGCCTCCGGAACATCGTCCAGGCAACTCGCGGAAGTGGAAGCTGAAGATAACGAAGACAAGTACGAAGACGATATCTCGGACAACGAGTTACCTTCTGAATCGACAGAAGATGTAGCAGCGAGACAGAGAGAGCAGGAAGCGAGGAGGAGGGAAGAGGAACGGTGGATCAGGAAAGGAATGGAGATGCAGGCTGATCTCGCCGGGAAAGGAAAAGGCAAAGCCAGAGAAAAGGCGGTGGAGGCTACGGGAAAGACCAAAGCGGAGAGAGATCTCGAGGAGATCATGAAGATCTGGCCTGGTTTCGAGAGGGGCAAGAGATTGAGGATGAGCGAGGTGTTCTATGAGACGCCCGCGGACAGGTTGGCATTGAAGGCGCAAAAGAAGAAGAAGAGGAGGCTAGAAGGTGGAAAAGAATGTGGGTGACAATACAATATCTCTTTCAGGATGCTGTAGCTGCTTCACGCCCAAAGTCCAGCGTCTATTGAACTCATGACCACAAATGGGCGAAGTAGCTGAGATTGATGGCGCTATTCTAGGGAACTTCACCGTCAAGCCAGATACAATACCTTCACTGCCGGCAAGCTTTCTCCTCCCCGCACTACCGGGCATCGACATAATTTCCCGAGCTGAACCGGCGTACAAGACTCCTGTCGGCGCGTTGTTCGACAAAGAATGGGTGCGAGAAGCGCGAGCCAGACGGAAGAAGGAAATGACGAAACCTCCCGTTGGTGTCGATTTTGGGCCGGATTCACGCGTGGATCGAGATTTTGAGTGGATTGATGGCGGAGGGGCACATGCTTTTGAGCTCGATGACTGGGAGAGGGGTATCGTCATGTGTTCTCTGTGAGTACGCCTGGGCATGCATGGCCTCCTCGCATAATTACGCTCATACGAAGCTGACACATCATGTTCATCTATATGCGTAGGGATGTACCAAAAGACGACAAGCCGATAGAACCACTGGCGCCAAGGAATGCTTTACTGGAATCGGGCGGATGGCTGGACGAAGTCATTTGGGACGCGCGCAGAGTATCGCCCGAACTGCTAGAAAGCGAGGACGAACCAGAAGCAGAGGCGCCTACTAAAAAGGCGACACTAGATGGTGCCCCAGGCGCCGCAGTGGCCAAGTTGGACCCCTTCAATCTGTCGAACGACCACTTGTACGAATACTCGCGAGAAGCGAGGTATAGAATCCGTCAAACATTCGGAGCTATCGAGGTTTTCCATTCGTTACCGGCCAAACACCTTCAATTACCATTCGTAAGTACTCTTTCAGGTTTACCCAATGACACAATCCATGCTGACTACTATGTAAATATCAGTACAAAACCACTCTTACGAAAGCCGAAGCGCGATCATGGCACCGACCAGCTCTGCAATTTCCTACCGGAGTCACATTCACCTTTTCCAAACTCAAGTCCAATCCATCGGCTTCGGTCAGCTCGAAGAAGAAACAGATCGTTGCCGATCCTGCTGAACGGTTCAAGACGACAAAAGATCTGTCGTTGACCGAGAAGGGACCATTTGTTCTGCTTGAGTTCTCGGTGCGTCATCGAAAATACCATGTAATCGTAGCATTCCGGAGCTGACCGAACTTCTGACCACTTATCAGGAGGAGTATCCACCTATCATGAGCGGCTACGGCATGGGCACTACCATTGTGAATTACTACAGAAAGAAAGACGACAAGGATGAGCATGTGCCAAAACTCGACCTCGGTCAACCATCTATCCTTAATCCCGGCGATGCGGAACCTTTCCTCCTTGGCTACGTCGATCGAGGTGCTGTCACTCAAGTTATCCACAATAACCTGATTCGAGCGCCCATCTTCCGCCATACACCCGAGACCACCGACTTCCTGGTCATTCGCCAGACTGTCAATGGTCACTCTTCGTACCATCTCCGAGCTATCAACAACTTGTATACCGTTGGTCAAACGGTGCCAAACGAATCTGAGGTACACGGACCACATGCGAGGAAGAACACGACGACGTCGAAAATGAGGTTGATGATTATTGCTTGGCTTCTGATCAACAAGTCAAAGCAGAAACGGTTCAAAATAGGCAAATTGCTCAAGTATTTCCCAGATCAGTCGGAACTGCAAATGAGACAGAGACTCAAGGTCAAGGGCAATGTGAGTACTTCCATGCCGTCCAAGCACCCTATTAGGCGTGGCCCGTATTAGCTAATTAGATTGGTGATTATCTTCTCCAGGAATTCCTGATGTACGGTCGAGGACCGGGTCCGAACCAAGGATACTGGATGTTGAATCCGGAGTACAAGTTCCCTGCTGAGAGGAAAGAAGTCCTCGAAATGTGTACACCTGAGTCCGCCGCTCTGTTCGAAGCAATGCTCGTCGGCGCGCGACATCTTCATGATGCGGGATACCACAAAACCGCCGAAGGTGGTCAGGAGGACGAAGATGATTCCGGGCTGGACATCGAACAACAACTGGCAGTCTGGTCCACAACGCATAATTACAAAATCGCGGAAGCTCAAAAGGCGTGGTTGATGATTCATGGTGAAGGAGATCCGACTGGTCGAGGCGAAGGTTTCAGCTTCTTACGAGCGAACATGAAGAATTATTTCTTGAGGAAGGGTGAGACTGAACAAGGACGAAGATGTGAGTTCTTACTGCTCAGCTGCCAACTTGTAAGCATAGCTCGCAAACGTGCTGACTGTCAGGACTTCGTCAATCGCAGTGGAAGCCGAAGCCAAAGCTGGCGGCAACCCTGTCAAGATTTCCAATGCGGAGCAAAACCGTATCTACGAAGAAGAGAAGCGTAAAGTCTGGAATCTGCAATGGAACGCTCTCTCCAATCCGACCCCACCAGAACTACGCGCCGAGGAGGACGACGACCACAAGTTCCCGCTCGCGACTCCTGCTGGCATAGGACCTAGGTTCGGCAGGTCCGAGAGCCGAAGGGCGTTCTCGAGGGGCAATTCGATGGCTGCTACGCCCATGTACGCGGAATCGCCAAGAGAGATGAGTCCGGCTTTCAGTGTTGATGGAGAGAGTGCTTTCACTGGCAATCCGACCGCTGGCAAGGTGCTGAGGATCAAGCGTAAGGTGAGTGAAAGATCTGTGTGTCCGTGTAGTAGTAGCGCTGTAGTTGTCGATTTGTGTCTACAGCTACGATGTAACGAGCTCATGCTAATAACTCTCTCTCAGATCAAGGGCAAAGAACAAGTGGAGATTGTACGCGATCCAGCGGTGATTGCAGCATACCTTCGTCGATTAGAGGATAAGAAGCTCGAGTATTACATGGAGAATTATGATCAAATTGCGCCGACAGGTAACCAAGAAGAAGACGAGATCAGGAAAGCAGCGTGAGTGACGCAAACGCTGTCTTCCCGTATTCTGACTGTTACGCGATATGTGTGTGCTGATGATGTGCGATCCCATCCGATCACATAGTCTCCGAAAGCAGATTGAGAAGTACAAGTTGAACCAACAACGAAGAATGATGAGGAAGAAGTACGCGTCTCGTACGCTTGATGTCTCTGAAGGGGCAGATGGGGGCGATATGGAAGGGGTGAGTGATTGTGTCGTTCACAGTTGACTGCGGCATATTTTATACGCTGTTTCGCTGACTATTGCGTTGGTCCATCCTGTGCACGTTTGCAACCTCAGAGACGAAAATGCGGCGCGTGCGGACAATTGGGCCACACGAGTAAGTCTCTGCGGGGTGCTATCACATATTTCGAGACAGTAGCAGTAGTAGCTGATTGTGTTGATCTTCGCGTCCCATCCACGTGCAGAGGCCAATCGGAACTGTCCGATGTTCAACGTCAACTCCCTCGCACCCTCGCCAGCTGTCTCCGCCGGTGCTCCAACTCCGTCCTATGGCGGTTACACCCCCGCGGATACGGGTGGGATGGAGAGTGCGGCTGCGCCTAGCACGTCTTTCAAGATCCGGCTGGGGACGGGCGGAAGGTAAGTCAGGTAAAGGGGTATATTTCGAAGGCAGTCATTTGGTCACCTGTGCGGCTTAGGGGAAATGAGGATGATGGAATGAATAATATGACCATTGTGAATCTCGTGATGTGGTAAAGATAACGGCGTGAATGCGATTTCGTCATGTTGTATTCTTGTACATCGTCCCTCTGATAGAGTTTCACGGGCACCCTTCGCGATGGACTGAATACACACTGACAGTTCCTTTCGTATGATTGTCTGGTTTGTGAAAGAACGGGAATGAGTTTGGGCATAGTTTGCACTACGGGTACACAGGCGTTATAGTATATAACCCATTCGTGCGGAACCGAAAAAGAGGATCGAAAAGATCTCATTTGGATGGGACTCTCCAGCCTTGGTGTATGCCGGTTGGGATGAAAGCCGTTCTTTCTTGTCCAGCGGTATTGAAGCATTGAAGCTGTGCATATGCGCATACCGTACACAGCGAAGCGAAGAGGCGAGCAGGGGGACAGGAAAAGGAGGGACACAGGCAAGGGAAAATCATTCACGTCGACAAATGACGCTGTCGTTTCTTAGGCCGTAGGGACAAATAGATGAGCAGCAGTCTGTGAGTATGAGTAGTGCCTTGTTCTCAGATCAGGATGTCACAGGAAGATCCTAGAATAGCTAGCTAGCGAATCTCTTGCTCTCTGTTCGGTTCTCAATCCCAGGTGATCAACGTCATGCATGCAGCATGCATGATAAGGGGCAAAAGGGTGTGTGAGATGTGTGATATGTGCCAACAGTAGGTGCAGACGCGACCAAGGGACACGTGGGAATCATCATATACGCGTAACACCCTCTCTGGTTATTTCTAGATGTAGTAGCTTATGTCTAGGGTTCGTCACGGGTGCGGAGCTTTATCGTTGGTAGGGTTTGTTCTGCGAAGGAGGCGCGTGCGTGCTTTTTCTTTTCTTATGGCTATGTATGTAACGTGAACGTGAACGTGAAATCACACACCTAAAAACCCCTTTGTTCTAGTACGGCGTGTGGACAATACCACACCGTATACAGTATACGCACAAGTGCACGGTTTCAGCCTCGCCTCGATTGAGAGCTCTGCAACATTACTTTTGGTTGGATCTGTCAGATGGACAATGGTAACGACAGCTAGCTAGCTATCTTAGTGCCATCGTTGTCTTCTGGGTTGATTCCTCATTCCGTTTCGTCTCGTCTCGTTTCGTTTCGTCTTGATTGACGCATACACCATTGATTGGCATCTCACATCATCAGAACATTGACCATTGATCGACGCCGCACGTACGACCCGACACTGCGACCTACGAACGACGCGACTTGATCGATACCATACCATCCCCAGCGGTCCGAGCGTGATCGCAAACACACACCGACAACAGACAATCACGTATCGATATCATCATTGACCATTAACGCCAACGCCAAGTACCGTTCACGCCGAATCACTTGACTGCTGTGCTCTCCATTTGCTTGCTTGCTATACTACAAGGCGGACCGACAAAGGAACACTTGTCTATGCCGATCTGCGGCGGAAAACCATCGGACCACTTGTGACCTTACGTCGAGACACTACACTACACCATCTGAAGTAGGAAGTCCCCAACTTCCGACATCTTAGACATTCGATAATCGCGAAGAGAATTGAGGGGGAGAAGATAGGTGGCCTCCCCTCGGTTTGCTAAATCACACCGGTGCAGTACAAAGTACCCCTTTGAGTGAGTCGTGTGTTCCTTCTTGATGAAGATGGAGGACAAGGAGCAAACCACATCGAGTGCGGGGTCAAAGGCTGCTTCATTCCTCCCCGCTATCATCATCATGAGCACGTTTGACCTGTGCATCACCACCTCCTTCCTGTCATTATCGTTGGAACCGAACGTCCCTCGGAAAGGCCATTCTCTTACGTCCTATCCTTCCGTTGTCCTCACGTTCTGGCCGTTCTGACGTTGCGTCGTTACAGACTCATAGAATCTCGATATATCTCACGGAACTCGAACTGTCACACGCACCAGTGGGGGTGGCCAACACCAGACAGCTCTTTTCGTCATCGCGGACCACAAGTACAAGTGGAAGCGGTAGCGCAACGGCGAATGGGAGTGGGACATACGCATCAACGACATCGAATGGAAACGGCAGTATGAAAGGCAAGGAGAGTTCGCGATCCTCTAGAAGGAGAATGGGTAGCAATGGCCCTCCCATCATCTTGGGCGGTGGAGTAGGAGCCTTGGGCAAAGCCAATGAGATGGGCGTGCATAATGTGAGTAGTATCCGACGGTCGCTCGATCAAAGGCGGGCTGGCATACAGAGCTTCACTGGAAATTGCCTGATCCGTAGGTGGTGTGGTGAGGCCGGACAAAGGGATAAAGGAGGGCTTGTATGTTACAAGATATGGCATGATATGAGGGAATTAGGGTGTCACTTTGACAAAGCCAACCGAGGGGACAGGTTGTGCTAGCAGTTACGGGTTGGGCGAGACGAAAGAGACCACTCATTGACCCATCTGTTTTCATTGCATGCTTGTCTGGTCAACTGACGGTTACTCCTCTTTATCCTTTTATCGATTCGGCCTGTCTCATCTTTCCCCACGTTGCAGCTTGAACCTTACTCGACACTATACAACAAACCTGCACACGCTCCTCCTCCTCTCGCTATCTCTCGCGCGACTTCACCGTTACCCCGAGCAACATCACCTCTTTTTTCACAACCTTCACCTGGACTACCTCCACCCAGATCACCCCTCTTCTCTGCTCCCACCATGTCCTCTGCAGGTCCCAGCACGAGTACCGAACGAAACGTGACCAGCAGCAGAAGCCGATCACCTGGACCCAATTCCACTCGACTGACAAGTGCAGACTTGCGAGGATCAACCAATTCCCTCTCGACCACGGCTTCCACGTCCTCTCGAACGCTAAAGACCCCTCATTCGTCGAAGACGGACCACAATCCCATCATCGCTTCGGCGAGCGGGTCGTTCGAAAACAGTCCCACCGTTCCTTTGACGTCTCAACGTTCGAAACCACCTGTAACGCATTCCAGTCCAACGCCAAACCGGACACCTGTTCCTCCCATGGCTCAAGGCCCTTTGCCGCCAATCCCTCCGGCGGACGCTAAACCAAAGTTCAGAGGTACTACAAAACCTTTGAACGTCTCCGGCAAATCTAAACCTGCCCCGTTGCCATCAGATTCGAGACCGGAGAACCGATTAAGTCAGGATTGGATACAGGTCAATCTTTCCGAGAATGAGACCAGGTCGAACGCCGCCTCAGATGAAAAGCCTGCCATACCTGCGAGAAGCGCTTTAAGACTACCTCAAGCTAGGATGGTGCCGATGAAACTCGAGAATTCCCCTGATCGACCGCGCTTTGATCGTGCGGTGACCGCTCCGCCTCTTTCGCCTACACCCAAAGATCAAAGAGGCGGTCGTAAATCATTGGATCAGCTCAGGAGTACCAGCCCTACCCCACGGCCGAGACAGACATCCCTCAGTACTCCTCCCGCCGCTGTTCTGGACGCTGCAGCGTCCTCGAGCCAAATCAGGAATGGGCAAAGCAAGCCAGAGAAGCCGATGCTGCGGACGCGGAGATCAGAGGAACTGCTTCGCTCCACAAAGGAGTCACCGCCATCCAAGCGAGAACTTCGAGCGCAACAACATCGGACTCTGGGAGTTGCAAGCACTGTCACAACTGGAGCTGACGTTGAGAGGAAGCCGACAGTCATCTCGCTCAAGAAGAGCTCAGGAGCGTTGAAAGCGCTGTTCAAGAGCGGGAAAGGGAAAGAAAAGGAGCGAGAAAGAGAGCGATCGGAAACTCCCCCTCCTATGCCGATGCCTCGAAGGAAATCTGGCGATGAACTGCGAAGGCCATCAAGGCCTCCTGTCGCTCTGAGCTCGTCACCGTCATCGAGCCAAGAATCACCGGAAGAGCACGGTCGCGCTTCTTTCACGACCGAAAGGCAACGATACCCCACAGCACCGCCGATGACCCGTGCTGCATCGGCTAGTGCCGCCACGTCGCTCGATGTACCTACATCCTCGGGGTCTCGAGCGAGACTGCCGTCCAGAGATTTGCCTCCTCCACCTCGAGAGGCTTCGCCGGTCTCTGCGCCTCCAGAGCAACCGTCCAGTACACCTTCGGTGCAACCGTTACCTCCGTCGTCGTCGCTGCCATACCTGTCTACCCAAGCGAATAGAGTCTCTCTCGCTCCCCCGGCGGACATCACAACCCCCAGTTCAGAAGAGATGAGAGGTGAAGAGATGCACTCTCGACCCTCACCGGTTGACTTCTCACCCATCAAACCGTCGAAGTCACTGCATCTGCTTCAACTACCCGAGCTTGATCTTGACTTCGACTTCGCGTTGTTCGACAAGTTCGGTTCCGGTTCTCCAGCTACGCCTCGGCGATCGCCTCGGAAATCACCTCGAAGTCCCAATAGCTACAGAAAGTCACCTAACGGATCTCCCGCGAGATCCTTCTCTACTAGATCGCCTCGGAATTTGCCTACTGTGCAGCCTCAACTGAAACGTACGGCGTCTGAACGTCGACGATCTCAGTCGTTCGATGGACCGGCAGGCAGCGTACCTATGCTGGATGATCTGTGGAAGACAGCGTCTGATATTGGCTCTGACCCGGGATCATCAGGATTCGTCTCGCCTTCGATGGCGAAATTTTTCGCTTCCGCTTCGGCATCTTCTGCTCCCGTGCTTAGCCAACCAATGATCTCGCCCGAGAAAGAGGCGCAACCTCTCCCGCTTGATCCGGCGCTCGATAGCAGTGATGAACAGTCCAGGTCAGAGTCGTCTCACCAGTCATCTGATCATATCAGAACACCTTCGAATGCCTCGTCAACAGACGAGACACCTTCGCCTTCGCCCCCTCGAACTCCCCCTGCTCCCGAGCGGTCTCTTGCTGGTCTCGGATTCGGTGACCTTTCTCCTAGCTCTACCGTTACCACGTCCACCCCGACGCCAGCGAAACAACCTGAACCTCCAATGGGAGCTAAGAAGCCCACCACCTTCACTGAGGCGCCAACGATTCCTCTACCAGCCCCCCCCGCACCTTCGCTCGCACCCCCGGCTATCATTGAAGCGTCCAAGGCTGATGAGAGAACGAAGGAGCTCCAAAAGCCCAGAGAGCGGGTCATGTCGCTTATGTCGCATTCAAAGGTTGTCGTACCTGACCAAGGCGTGAACATACGATCGCTAGCCCGGGAGGTCGAAAGGCTATTGTACACATTCCGGTATCCTAGTCAAACTACCACTTCCGCCGATCGAGCTATGATGATCCGGAACGATCTCCTGACACTGATGGTCGAGATCGATAAGCGATCTTATAATCCAGCAGAGGAGCAGACATATGCTATGCTCCGTTCGGCATGCTTCGAATGGGCGGACGCGTTGTTATTCGAGTTGGGAGTGGAGCAACCTGCCAACGAGCGAGGTGCTTGCCTTGAAGGTTTGGCAGCCATAGTCGAGAGGTGAGCTTTCCGCTTACTCTTCTTCCAAGTCGATGTATAGCTGACAGACATCATGCAAATCAGCGCATGCTTGTCGGAAGTCGCTTTGGAGCGTTGCCTGCAGCATCAAGCTCGTTTCACCTCAATGATGATCAAGTGCATGACCTTTGTTATGAGCAAGCTTGGGGCCAAAGGCGTCTTTCACAACACCCTTCTTTTCAGTGGTAGATTTTTGGCTTTCGCGTTCTTCAGAATCCCCCACGTCGGCGAGCAATTGGTTACGGTGCTCCAGCCACCGAAAGGGGCTCTGATGCGGTTCACCAGGGGTATCTTGATGGGTGCATCACAATGGTGAGTCTACCGGACATTCTGATCTACCAGCGAATTGCAAAGTATGCTAACATATATTGTCATTTAGTCCTGTCAAGCCGGATTACCCTAAGCACCTCGAGGCATTGTGTTTCGATAACTCCAAGTCATACACCGCTCGACTCGCTTCGATCTCCGCTGAGTTTCCATCCGAGGAGGAGCGTGATGCATTCCTCTTCCAGCCAGGAAATTGGCTCCGACGATGGCAGTCCGACGACTCTGAGCTGTTTCCGGCTTTCTACCGAGCTTACCATCGTCAACTTGCGAACTACCTTGGTCCCGTCGTACAGTACTACGAGACTCTCAACAGGCCTGTTCCAGCTTCCGTGCTCCTTCGTGCACCTGGATACGCTCACCTGGCGACGATTTTTGCAAAGAAGTGTCACTCGTATATCCTTGGATCAGTCAATGCGGTCACGACTTCATCATCATCGACCAACTTCGAGGCAACCGAGACCGCCGGCTTCAGGGGTTCTCAGAAGCCTCCTGTGCTCGAGACTGCCAATCGGCGATTGGTAGAAACAATTTCCACCTTTGCCAATCTGCGAGTCATGATCCCTGACAACCGTAACGGCCGAGTGATCGAATGTGATGGCACACAACTGTGGACCGATATGATCGACGTCTGGACCAAGAACCTTATCTCCAAAACGTCCCTCTATGCGCCCAAGGGGGTATTCTCGCTTTTCGACTTGCTAGACGGGATTGTAGATCCACCTTACGACTGCACTCTTGGGCGACCTCTGCCTATATACTCGTTGCTAGACGTCCCTCATCTCATCTACGTCATCCGCATGATTCTCACAGAAGGCGAGCATGCTCTGACTCTGGTCAAGGTCATTGCGTTCGTATTCACGCATTGGGAAGTCTTAACGGCCCGAGCGGAAGACAGAAAGGAGCTGTGTCTCGATCTGCTGTTGCAGAAGGAGTTATTTGAAAGGCTCCTGCTTTTCTGGTCTCAGTCTGTTCGAAGCTATGTCCTTCGGCTGGTCGTGAGTACAAATCGTCTTTTCCCTTTTTTTTCCCAGGAGTGGTATGAATAGCTGACCATTGGTCTGATAGGTATTCCGCCTTGGTCACTTGCACACCAAGCAGGAGGATGGTGCAGGCCATCTGGTGGAGATCGAATCTGTTAAACTACTGCAATCGCGTCTCGATCGGATCAAAAAACGACACGACGAGCTCGAGCCGAAGCCTGTTGGTACCGAGGAAGAGAGCAAAGAGGAGCCCATTGCCATGCCTCTTACCCCCGTCTCGGAGGATGGATTCAACATTCCCCGATCTAGGTCAACAATCACCATGGTCACCGATTCTCCTAAGGCTGGTGGCGCACAGAACCGGGCTGAGAAGCTGCTCGGTCTCGGATTGGGGATGGAGGGTAGAGGCGAAGGAGAGATCGAGACGACCGGGAAAAGCGGGATGTCGAAGGCCACCAACTGGTTCAAGAAGTCTTTCGGTAACAAGAAGAAACGGAAAGACCAATCTGGTTCGATCTCTTCCTCCCCTTCACCGTCACCTTCACCAGCCATGGACGCGGCCAGTCCCGAAAGCTCATCTCCATCAATGTCGAGTGTTTCAGGCTCTCCACAGCTTGGTAAATCGCCCAAGCCGCTCATGCCGGAGCAACTGATGCAAACAACTACCAACACTTCATCGCCACTTGACTCGCCAGTATCGACCGAATGGTCAGGTGAGAACTCTTCTTCGAATGAAGCAGCACCTTCAACCAGGAAAGCGAGACCGCCAGTCATCATCACTACTTCGCCTTCGCAGCCCCCGCCTCATTCGCCTACTTCGAACGGGTTTGCCTTTGAATTTGAATTGCCTACAATGTCACCCAGATCGGACACGTTTGATTTTACGCCCTCCACTCTCCCTACTTCGCCCAACACGAAGCGAAGGTCAAGTCAACCCCCCTCGCCGGGTCAACCGAACTCGCCGCATATGTCAAGGTCATTCTCCAAACGATCCAGCTTGTTACCTTCCAGCACTGTCAGTGCCTTGAACAGCATGATCGAGGCGGACGAGAGGAACAAAGGGAAACGAAAGGAGCGAAATGTTGTAGAGGAGGAAAAAGGGTACCACACCAAATTGCATGCGTATGCCATTAGGATGTTAGCCGAGCTGGAAGACGCTCAGAAGGAGGTGAGTCACCTGGTCGTCGGCAAATTTGCCAGTATCGTGATGATGAATACGATGCTAATTTACGGGTTTGTTTGTCCACTTTTGATAGTACGATGAATGGTGGGCGGACGGCGGTATAGGCCGAGTGGACGGTGCCCCACCCAGATTGACGGTTGCTTGGCCGTTCCACGAAGGCGAGGAGTAGAGTGGGGCCAATGGAGAGAGCTAGTGTAGGCCAATGAGAGCGGGTGCGTTTCGAGTGTGCGCAAAACCCATGTCAGAGGACTCTTAGTGGGCCGAAGTACAAGAATAGAACGGAGGGATATCAGCCAATCAGCCAATCAGTCAATCAGTCAATCGATCAATTCGATCAATCGAAACAACATATATATTTAAATTTATATTTATAGTGCCAGCTGTCGGGGAAAGGTTGGACGAGTAGTAACACAGATCTTTGGACTGAGGAAGCACCACATCACATCGACGGTGCAAACAGCGTTTGTCCATAGCATCTATCTATCAATATCAATCCAGTAGTGATCAAATTATGATCTTTATGCATGTATGTACACCAGGATTCAACGAAAGATGATTCTGTAGGAAGCACAGGTGCAATGGAAAACTGCGATGCTACGACGATCATCTATCATGAGCATGGTATTACCGCAGATGCCAAACCAAAAAGAGGTAAATCGTTTTACATCGATGAAATACAACTGGACCTATGCTATATAGTGCACACACACGCGCGCGCGCTCGCTCGCGGATACACTCATATATACAGTATGTACCTCTCTGATGGGCTAAAATAACTACGGCCGACCTTGGTGAGTCAGCTCACCCACTGCCTGAAGACCCGCTGTGTCTGCCTATGAGACTTCTTCAAATTCATCGTCGTCATCATTCTCATCACCGCCACCAGAAACTGCCTCAGTATCGTCAGCCCCGGCGAATCCCAAGGTATCAACAGGAGCGTTGGAAGCGACCGCAGCAGCAGCTGTGGTAGTGGCAGTGGTCCCCCAGGTTGATTGAGGAGCATCCGCAGATACGTCGATATCCATGCTGTCATCCGTGCCTCCCTCCTGATGACTCTCTCTGGCCCCTGTTTCAGGCGCTGGTGCGACAACAGCCCTCGGACCCGACACAGGCTCGGAAGCACCTGATGATGGCTCGCCGGCGACATCAACGGGGGCAGCGCTGGTTGCTGTTATGGGTATTTGACTCTCGAGGTGAACAGGAGGTGGTATCGGTGCTGAAAATTCATTGTCCTCATGTTGCTGCGTAGGATGGTCGATAGTCTGCTTGGGTGCGATAAACGGCGGAGGTATCGTCGGTTCCAGCGACTCTGCAGCAGCAGCGGCAGAGGTGGTGGTAGTACTATCTGTGGGGTCTATTCCTGTCGTCACCGGTTCGCTATTTTGGACCTCTCCTGACGATGGAGGCTGTGTTGTTATACTCGCGTCTGCTCGCGCGCTTGCTCCCATATTCAGATCGTTCTGCTGTGTTCCAACGTCGGCGTTGACCTTGTCTGCTATCGTCCCTTGTTGCGGCTCGGTTTCGACGACTGCTTCTCCACTCGTTGTAGGGCTCAAGCTGTCCGCGCCCTCGCCTGATACTCGCTCGGATCCTCCTTCGGGCGATGGCACACTACTCTCGCTCCTTCCTGCCGCTTGAGCTCGAGCTTGAGCTGGAGCACTGGCGTCGACGTGGACATGTGGGTCTACTCCATTTGTATTCTGGTCCACTTGCATCGGCGCATTTTCATCTTCCTGTCCTGTCCTTCTTACTCTCGACACATCCTCCTCTTCTTCGTTCGATTTTATCGTGTTGGGAGGCGCCACATCGTCCGACTCCCTTACTGTCTCGTTATCCTCCCCTTTGTGCGTATTTGATCCGTCGAGTCTCCCTTTGTCACCAAGTGCTCCATCGACTCCGGGTCGAGTATCAGATTCCCTGGTTGAGCCTGACGTATCACGTCCGGCTCCAGCCTTTGGCGGTATCGGAGCAGTAGATGAGGAACCAGCAGCAGCGGCACCAGGAGCAGCAGTTTTGCCTCCCATGAAGTCCCCCAAAACCGCTCCAACCTCCTTCCTCTTCTTTCTAACCTCCTCGCGAACTTCTCGGTGTTCCCGATCCCTTCTCGAAGCTGTCCCTTGCTCATCCCCTAGCAGTAAAAGTAATTTGAGCTCGTGAGCGAGGTCCCGTATGTTTTGAGAACCTCTTATAAGGGATGATGTGCGCAGTCGTAGATGGAGGGGGAGAGTCGAGGATAGTAGTGGTGAGGGGGTTTGACCAATCTACAGTTTCGCGCAATGATTGATCAGCTCAGCTCAGCTCAGCTCAGCTCGCCAGGTTAAGGTTGGCCCTGTGATTTCTGATAACCATGTGACAGGTATCCCTAAGTAGCTTCTCCCTCCATCGCGCGCCCACTCACATCTGCCAGCTCTACAATCTCCTTCAAAGCTCCGACCATCCCTCCAATCTCCTTATCAATCCTCTCGTTCCACCTCTCGTGCTCCCTATCCAACAGCTTCTGCGCCCTTTCTTCCGGTGTCGCCCCCTCACCAAGCCCTAAGGCTGAGTCATCGCTGCCATCGAGTCCTATTCCAAAGGGACTGGCGCGATTTGATGCGGGGCGGCGCCGGCCTAGGGTCGCTGATGGTAGGGACGAGGGGACTAGGGAGTCTGTCTTGAAAGGCTGTGAAGCGGTTGTGGGGCGAGCCATCTTGATTGTGCGAGCTAAAGTGACGATGCGACGGAGGAAGGCTTGAGAGAGTGAATGGTGCGATATCGGGTCTCTGTAGTCAAGAAGAGTTCATCGGGTAATATATGTAGTGAGTCATATTCACTCATTTCTCGCTTCGTTGCCTGTGCCTTGTGTGTCATTGCTCCGTTCGAAGTTGGAAGCTTGTTGATCTGCATTCATCGCGACGGCGATCGCCGCCTCCTTTCTTGATGACCGAAACGGCAGAGTGGAGGACGACCACAAGCACACACCTGAAGTGCAATTCAAGTCTCGCTCTGTCAGTTTTCTCAGATTCTTCCTCCCCCCTGTTCTCGTTCACATTCACATTCATCTTAATAGGCCCGACTAAGCTTATCACCCCTTCACAACGTGTGCATTCGATCCCGGTATACGTTCGCGATGCTCCTCAAACGTATAGCGGACGTTCTGCCAGCTGAGCTGGCGGAACTGATCCCCGAGTTAGGTATGTCCCCATCATTACCTTGTCCGTTACACACTTCACAGCCGACCTGGAACCTCCATATCTTCGTCATTCCGGTAGAGATACTGAGAATCTCCCTTGACAGCTGCCAATGCCCATATCTGAAGACGTCGCTGCTGTCAGGGCTGACGTAAGCATATACCCCACCTTTAGAATCGGTCGGCATCAGAACGACAGAATCTCTGATCTTCACTCCGCCAACGTATATACTCTCGCACATCCCGCTACTCCAGTCGGTGCAGCTGGATGCTCTCATCACTTCGTCTCTGGAGCTTACGGCCCCAAAAGCTTTGAGAGACGGTCAAGATGAACGGGACGAGGATGATGGCAGTGAGGAGTCCGCTTGGGCAGGGTGGGGGATCAGTGGGCTGGACGATGTGGTCGCAGGCTGGAATGGGATAGGGGTTATGGAGATTGCCGGACCTAAGAAGGTCGGAAAGTCGGTGAGTATCTCTCTTGCGCATCTTGTGGAAATGATCCTTCCACTAATCATACCCCATCTATCATCTCTTCCTCTCTTGAAAACAGCCTGCGGGCGACTTTACGTCGTTCGAAGAAACTAACAGATCTCTGTCATCAATATACAGCTTCTGGCTCTTCACGCGACTCTACGCTGTCTGTGAATGGATGAGGCATCTATTTGCAGGTGGATAGACACCGAAGGGTCATTCGTACCTGAGCGAGCTATGCGGGTACTGGAATATCAAGGCGTCAAGGTGAGCCGAAGCATTAGAGTGATACCTGACATGGCTCAAGGAAGGGCTGATCGAAGTGTGATTGTCTGGGCTCGTATTGAAGGACGTGAACCGCGTGCTGCAGAGGCTGGTGGTGATACCGTGCTTCAAGCTGGATGATGTATTCGAGGCTATTGCCCAACTGAGCGAGGTGAGCGCACGCACACGCACCTCAAACCTCTGTGCAAGATGATGCACTTGAAGGGCTCAACACAGCAGAATGTACGGGGTCGACTCCTCCTTCCTCTGTCTACGATCTCTTAGTCATTCGACAACATCGATGATCCCAAATCCAGACCATCAAAAATTTTGGTACTCGACTCTATCTTCACACATTTCAAGGATATGCTGTCCGCTACTTCCGCTCAGGGTGAGCTGACTGGAATCTGGACTCCATGGGCTCCAATCAGATATGAGCCAGCATCTGGCGCATCGCAAGCTGATCCCTTTATGACGCTACTCAGGTCACGCTGAACTCGTGTCGCTAACGGAAGAGATATCGGAACTCGCATACGAGCATGGTATGACGGCTATCGTGAGTCAGGCAAATTTTGTCCTACGGGCAGGGCGTTACCCCTAATAGTGTTCTTCTACCGCCAGATAATCAATTCTGCCGTATCTTCTCAGCCCACAAACTCGCAGTCGTCGTTCAATAAAATGGATATCAAACCTGCTCTAGGTGGAGCATTCACATTCTGCACGGACCTTACCCTCCTACTCCAAGAGACGGGTCGGATATTCGGTCTGATGGATGCGAATGAGAGGGAGAGGATCAGGAGTGAGCCAGGTCTTAGAGCTCTGGTAGAGGTGGTCAGAAGTAGGGTATGCGTGAGTGACTCTTCAGCTGGGAAATTCCCCTCTGGAGAGTAAACGGCGAGCTGATGTTTGGGTTCACTCGATAGCCATCAGGAAAATGGACAGTGTTTGAGACCGTGAGCATGTTTCAGCGATCAGGTTGAAGTTGAGATGATGGTGTCGAAGCTGACATATACCGGAATTATACACTTGATGATGCGAATTCACAGGACGGAGCCAAGCTGCTGGATGTTATACCACCTCACGAGGTCGATGAGAGGACCACGCGAATCTCTGCTGGATTACCGACCGGCCCAGCGCGACCTGCGATCGGATCACTGGCGCAGACCCTTGCTCCGTAGCGTCCGCGGCGCTCCGATGAGGCAAGATATTCCTCCCCCCGTCTGCCGTCTGCTAGACAACTTCCACGCATATTCATAATAGAGGGTTTGGGAAGTGCAACTATGCTTCACTTCAACTACCCGACCCCTCCATCTACTGTATCTCTTATACCAGAGATTGAGAGCCTCGGTACCATGTGGTAACTCCGCCGGAACGCATAATTTCCTGTTGGGGCATATCTCTCGCTTTGGGCTGGATAGGGATAGGCACAAGCCACAAGTGAAGTACAAGTGTGGGGCACCGATAAGATTACGTGCGCAAGCATCATCTGTAGATCAGCAGCTAGCAGCGATACGATACATACGGGCACGATACGATACTATTTTATTGCGGGTGGCAAAAGCACTAAGCACTACCGTAGATAAGAAGAGGGGAAAGAAGGCTGTGGAGGAGAACGTACTGGTGCTACATATAGATACTGAACAGCGCTGTCGGGTATTGTCACGATATATATGCAGACACATGTTGCATGTATTCACGTACGCCGTTACACTCCTGCTCAAGCAATAGCCAGCTGATATACTAAAGCGTTGCGCACAAATGGGGAGGAAAACTGTCACGATGACAGGAAACGTTATCTATAGTATAAGCCGGTATTCACCCTAGGCCTTCCCTGAGCCAGAGTCCGGGCATAGAATGTGATTAACTGACACCGCGGATTGCGTGTGACTTGTGATTGAATCAGACCAGATCACTTGCCAGAGCATCACACTACCACCGCAACTTTCCTTTCTCTACCGGGTACTCAATATACTAGTGTACTTGTACTTCCTACCTTGCTCAACATATCCACATTCATATCTTGTACCCTCCGCCTGTAAATTACAATGGTGTTGAACACGATCAAGAGACGTACATAGCTACAATACAATCACGACCGCCAGCAAAGTTCTTCCCGCCGGAGAGCGTGTCTCACCTGTACGCATCCCGTCGAGGTGGTGAAGTGAGGTGAGGTGAGACGTCGTGTACTCACATTTGCCCTTCCCCCCTTCTGTACCCGCATCATCACGTCTACAGTTCGCCCGACCGACCGAAAGACCCAGTGAGCAGTGAACCTTCGTTCGATTCATCTTCTTCATCTTCTTTACTTTACTTTACCTTCATCCTATTGACACATACATACAATCCACGGTATTGCCATAGATTTTCACATCCTCTTACGAGCAGGAGTCAATTTGCCGTCTCATATCGCTCATATCACCCCCGTTCCCGCGTTCCTCCTTGACAAGTAACCACCCCATACTGTATTCTCGTGAGCACGACGGATAGCACATCCCCCCGTAGAGCATGACTGACCTACCTGATAGTCACATCCGAACACCATACAGCATACATACATAGTCCTCTCTTCTCTTCTCTTCTTGTTCGAAGACGACTCATCGATCGAGAGGGCCAGATAAGGCCGAAGAACCTACCAAGCACTGGGGGAGCCTGGACAATTGACCCTGCACAGTGAGCAAGAGGCAAGGTGAGTGGGGATCCTGGTCATCTCATGGCATTGTCAAATTCACCTGTCGTCCTGATCGTTTCACGACATGTCATCATGTGGCCTGATTCGAGTCTCTTCACATCGTGATTCCGTCATCCATTCAACCCTCTGTGTATCAGGCGGTTATCTGTTACCCCTGACCGGCTCGCTCATCTACAACACCACCACCACCACCACCACCACCACCACCACACGCTCCAGTGCACTTTGCCTACCTTGCTAACACCATCAACTCCACAGATGCCATACGTCAAGCCTAAACGTCCCTCTTCTCCACCGCGACCCGGCACTCCCTTACCACCACCCTTCGTTCCTAGCGATTATTCCCCGCCAGCTTCACCTGTCTCGACGATTCCTCCGCCCACCGATGATGAATCGGACCTTTCCGACTCTTGGCTCGAAGTAGAAGAGCAATCGTCCGCTGGGAGATCGTCCGTCGGACCGTCAGTTCTCGGTGATGTAGCTTTTAGCGATACGAGTAGCGACTCGCACGAGAACGAGAACGGACAAGATCTTGATCATGACCATGAGACCCCTTCTCACTGGTCTGACAGCTCAGATGAAGGAAATGGCTCTGAGCGTGGCGACAACCCGGGAGATCTTACGATCGCTCCCGACCCGTCGAGTATTTTATCTCCCTCTTTGGCAGGGGGAGAATACACAGACGCCGAGGCCTCAATCTCGAGATTGGACTCGTCAGTCGGCACGATTCATCGGGACGGCGATATGGCTTCACCCTCTTCCTCGCAGATACGACTGATTTTCCCTGACCCAGGAGCGTCGTTTTCCACTTCCTCTGGCACGCTCAGTGCAGGCTTCACCCCCACTGCGTCCATCGCTGGACTGACACCAATGGCCCATCTCGATCATCCACAACTTTCCCGAGCGGGTGCACCGGCAACTCCTGCAATCACCACTCTCCATCAGCCGAGAGGTTCTTCCAGGCCCAGCGGTCGAGGCGTTGATGACACCTGGCTACGATCGACTAAGCTTTGGACACCGGCCCCCGAAGTGGATCAATCGATTACTACCGATCATTACGAGTACCAGCTTCTAGGGAGCGTTGACGATGTCGATCACATCGAGCAGGATCTCACCCTCGTCCACGAAGGCGAACAGTTACAGATACCGAAAGTCGATGTGACTCCCAGCCAATCACACGTTGGCGCAGCGGCCACTTTTCCCGGTGCAAGCAAAAATATGACGAACAAGACCTTTCCTGTGAATTTCGACGGAAAGAAGGCCGAAGAGATTCCCGAAGTCCTCGCACTGGAACAGATTCTCAACACCGATGCTTTGGCACGATCCAAAACTGGAACCAAGAAGTGGTAGGTCACCGCATGTTTTCGAGCTCGATCATACTTGAGGCTGACTGACAATCGTACAGGTCGACCGGAATGTCAATTCTCGCGCTCGCCTCCGTTCTTTCGCTTGCGCTTTTCCGATCTTTCGGTCCCAGCTCCCTCATCTCGGCTGTCACACAACAAACACAGGAACAGGCAGCCGCGCCGGCTACCTTCACGACACCGGCTTCTACTGAAAAGCCTTCGTCCATCTGGGACACCCTGCCATTCCTTCCGATATCACTCGCAACAACCTCTACACTCGCTGCGTCCTCGCCGACCGCCAAGCAGCCTGACCTTCAAGTCATCAAACAAGCCCTGTCGACATTGTCCACCCTGCAGGATAGACTCTCGTCTGCTGCCAATCGGGCTTCAAAGACTGATCCCACCGTGATGAAGGATGAAGCACCGATAATGCCTCAAGACCAAAATCTGCGCACATCGACTTCCTGTTGCTCTGTCTCTATCCGTGATGATCAGGTCGCTCTCACTTCCCGCGTCTCAGTCACAGAGAAGCATACCTCGCTCGCCAGAAAGTTGACCGAGAAATTGCTCGGTGTCAATAGGACAGCTGAAACCGCCGTGAACGTCTCTACCGCCGGTGTAAACCCTTCGCCCAATTGCACTTGCAGCCTATCGACGTACGTCCAATCCCAGGTTCTCGCTCGGATAGCTGCAACATTTGTATCCACGCGTTATTACACTCTGACTACTGCACAGTATCTCGGTCACATCTTTGGACCGATATTGGCATCCATTGAGCAAGAAATTGGCGTTTTGGCGAATCTGACTCGACTATATACTTCGGCAGCTCTCTCTACATCTCGGTCTAGCTTGTTCCAGGCTGCTCAAGGTGCTGCTATAATCCACGAACGAATAAACCACACCATGCATCGAGCCACTGATGGCATTTCGAGCTATTTCACCGCTCGGAATAGTGGTCAACAAGCTCAAGATTCTGCCAGCGCTCAAGACCTGCTGGACTCGCTGTCCGAATATGTAGAGACTCGCCTTGATGGGCTGTCTGACATGATTGCCGATGAAGCTCAAGCTATGCAAGAGAGGGGCTGGGATTGCATCTATCAGGCCAAAAGCGGGCTTGACAAACTCATCTCAGATATCAAAAAGCTTCACCCTAAATCCGACAAGAGTGGTAACGAGGCCACCTCGAAAGCCGTGTCGGCCGCAGAGGCTCAGGTTGACAAAGATGGCCCCTTGCCATTCGCTCACATGGAGGTCCATCCCCCTGTCGCTCGGCTAGGACGACGAGGAAGAACAGCGGTTCAAGACAGATCAGGAACCCGCGCCAGGGGCTCAGCTAGGAGGGAGAGGAGGCAAGAACGCAGATACGTCGAGCGCAAACTACGCGGCAAGAAGGTCAACGTGATTGTACCGCCCATCCCTGCTCCCGAGAAACCTTCCAGAGCCAAGCGAGTGATGGACCTCGTACACCATGTAAGTGTAACCTCGTTACTCAATGTCGTGTGCTAAGTCGTGCTGACACGATAGAAGGGTGCGATGGCGCTCGTCATCTGAAATACGTATGACGCCGGCACCCGTTGGAGAGTTAAATAATCATGCTGGTGGTCGGTGATGCTGGGGATCATCGCCGATACGTAGCACCATTCAAACCAATCTTCATACTACACTATACATTACAGTACGATCTTCTTTCTCTTTCTCCACATCGATACGTTTCAGCAATGACTGTATTCTTCCTTTGACCTTATCTCTTTGTACGTTGTCCTTCTTTCTTTACGGTTGTAGAAGCACCAGGCAATTCCTTTCATACTTTGACTTCATCGTCACTCCTCCACTTCATGTTGTTTGTTGTTCCCATCTTATCTTCCTTTTCTTCAGAATTTGGTTTATACTTTGACGTTGTATATTGAGATCTTTTCTACCATTCTGTGTGTATGTTTTCTTTGTACTTATTGAATGTACCCCTTTCGTCTTCACTAGCACTCGGACTCGCCAACCCCTGGGCACCCTCGACAATAGCTGTGTTCAAGTGTTAGTCGTCAAGAATAACGACTCGATTGCCAGTGGGAGCAGCGCTCCAGTTGATGATTGATTTCGCATGGAGGCATGGCAAAGAAGTCTGCCGGTTCGCATGTAAGTTAGCTGAATGATTCATTCGTTCATCTCTCATTCATACATTACTCGTAACGTATATCATGAGATATCAGAGCCGGGTTACGTTCAAATCGCCACAAACTCCAGTTGTTCAGGTCACTCGTCAAGATATCCACATGTGCCTGTACGAGTTCTTGCCGCATCGCGTCCACTTCGGAGTCAGATCTTATCACCCAGGGGGTTCGACCCTGCTCCACTGCTTGTCGCTCCAACGGCAGTCCCTTGATTCGCCGTCGTACTAATACCAGTACCAGTGGTGTTATTGTTACTCGCTACTTGCTGAATCGACGCTGCTCCTTCCTCCTTGTTGTCCTTCAATCTTTCTTCTGACCCGATCCCTCCCACTGCCACTGTCGCTCCAGAGCCATCGGTACTACCGGCACCGCCGAGTCCATCTTTACCGCTGCTGGCTACAGCTCCGGTACCGGTACCAGTGCCTGCACCGATCTGGCTTGGCGTAGGGGTGGTAGCTACGGACGTCGCAGTACTGTCGAATGGTGATTTACCGACAAACCATGCGGGTACCCAACCCCTTTCTCCTGTTTCGGATCGAATACTGTGATGGCGAGTGACATGCTCAGCGTCAGCTGTGGCTTACCATCTGGGAAGGAACAAGAAGCTAGCGATACAGTGAAAGGATGCGTTCCAGTACTCACGTATAGCTCCTGTGAATCAATCAGCCCAGCCATGAACGATGGGAGAAACGAAGCGTTGACTTGTCAGTCCAGCTCGGGTTCATTATTCTTGACACCTCATACCATTTGGACAACACAGCAGGCATTACGATGCACCCTCGGACTCACCAGTGACAGTACTTCTTGTACACCCTGACCCTGTCTCCTTCTTTCAGCGAGAGCTCCGTATCCTCTTTCGCCTCGTAGTCCATGAGCACATTTCCTGCATAACTCGAGGAGATGATCGACGACGGTGGGATGGGGGACAAACCGGGATATATCGCGACTTCTCCTGTTGGTGTGGGCGATATGAGTGAAATAGGTTGAGATAGCTCGAGGAGACAGCCTATTATAATATCAGGTATAACAAGGTGAGCATACAAACCGTGACCTAACGAAGAATAACAGGGAACATGAAAATCGTAGACCCACCCGCTGGCACCCATCCTTGAGTCGCATCCGAGGGCACACCTAGGCCATCTGGGTCTCTCGCGACGATATACCATCCTTTCGCCTTGGACAGAATGATGTAGGTGGACCCGCTATGATCGGACGATTGAATCACTATAAGCAGCTATCGACTCGAGATTCGACTGGGACGAAAACGACTTACACAGCCACATCAAACTCGTCCTGCCTATCCGCGATGTACCTGCAAGATAGAAAGACACGAAACCAACGGTCAGCCATCTTCGCCGAGTGATCATAGCGATGCCTCCTTGGAAGATCACTGACGGATAGATCGCCACAGCATAAGTGACGGTTTGTACATTTCCATCCTTGTCCACCAATGTTCCTGTTCCACTTCCTGGTTGCGCAGCTGAACCGTGACCGGGGGTTACGAGCTTGCTGCCGCCTGCGCTCCCCTCGGGATCCCTCAAGCCTGGGCTGGGTAATTCAGGGAATGCGCCGCCATTGGGCGTATGGCCATCATCGGCTCTATTACCTGCTGCCGGTTGAAGGGAGTTGGCCTTCGTAGGTGAGATGGACGTATCGGTCGATGGCTTGATCTTGGGCAGGACGTTCTGGGTAGAATTGGCGGGCAAGCCGAGCTTTTGCGCTTGTTTCTGCTGAGCCACGGCGATTGGCGATCTGATGTCTTTCTGCGAAACGTCCAGACATGAGATATATGACAGATGAGTATTTAGCGTGCACATGAGGTAAGCGGATCTGAAGTGGCGTTGCACTCACAATGTGCCTCAGCATGAAAACTGGACGATGTCCGGTCTCCTTCAACTTCTGGAACAGTAACAGTGGTTTCTCATCGTAACTCAGGCATCGTTCTGGGGGATTATAGGTAAAAAGTGAGCCACAGCTTTGACTCTCGGCCGAACCTGCCTTGGAAAAGCGAAGCTGCTCACCTGTATTATCGAAACAAATGAACAATGCATACAGCTTCCAATCGTCGTTGATTTTGTACTTCTTCAAAGCGGCCGGCAGAACCTTCCAGCAAGGATCGTCAAGAGTGACACGGAACGATTTGGCGGCGGATCTTGCATCAATGTTTGCCTGCGACTTGGCTTTATCTGAGGGTCCGGCGTTACTCGAAGAAGAACCTTGAGATGTCGGGCTCGGACCCGCACCTGCAACAGCACCTGCTCCAAGCGGGGGAGCCAGGGAGTTTTTGCTCGACGTAGAAGCGTGCCCGGGCGGAGTTTGACCAGGCGGGCTGGAAGCGCTAGATCCCATAATCGCACTGCCTGATAGCAGACGTGTGAGTGGTGGGGGCTGAATTGAGCTGGGTTTGAGCTGATGATGCGGATCAGACCTTTCCTTATCTCTTTCCTTATCACGATCCTTATCTTTATTGCCTGCCAGCGGTGAGTCAAATGGATAAGTTGCACCGACAGTTGTCGGAGTGAAACTGTCTTGGAACGTGGGTGTATCAGACGTGAGAGGAGCTACCGGTGCGTTTGTATTGGAATTGGTCGAAGAAGCCAGTGATGAGGGGAAAAGTGTTGAAGCGCGTCTAGTCCTGCTAGGGCCCTGTGTACATAGATCAAGAGGTATCAGCGATCTTCACTTGAAGGGTTCCAAAAGCCTGATTGCATCTCGCATCGGACTCGGTCAGTAAATAGCAGTTTTTAGGCTCCACGCACCGCTTCCGGCTCATCAACATCACTTCCCTTCTCCCTATCTCCAAAGTTCTTCCACCTCAGACTCCCATTTCGCCCTAAACCAGCCCTAGCTCCCTCCATACCCGGTATCCCCTGTACGTGCGCCTGAGACTCGGCTTCTACGTGCATCGGGGCCGATGCCGAGCCTGGAGCAGGTACGGGCAGCGGGATGCCGTTCTCTTCGAGCGCCGATAGCATACGATTTTGCTCTCTTTCGAGATGTATCAGACGATCATCTACGCATCAAGGGGTGTGCATTAGCAGATCGACGCTAGTTGTCAAGCAGGAACTGTGGACTTTTGTAGCTCACGTTGGTCCATGATCAAATCCCACAACTTATCCACATGCGTCTGCGTGACTTTCTCTCCCTCCTCAGCGTCTGCGAAAATGGGGGCCGCGCAAGATCTCTGTCGTTAGTTTTTAACGAAGGCGCCTTGCGTTTTTTAAGATACCATTGAGCGGAATAGTGTACTCACCTTGAGGTCTCCAGTCATCTTCACCAAACTCGATCCCTTGTTCCTTCTTCAGTTCCCAGACGGCTCTCAACAGATTCAGGCGGTGTCCGAGACTGTTGATACCCAGATCTTGCAACGCAGCATGATCCATAACGCTCAGCACGTCACCCGTTATTCCATGTTCTGTAAATCGACACATATACCCGTCAGTCCAAGCGTTATGTGGGTCCATACAGGAGAGGAGCTAGATGGGATGGAATGCTAGAAGCGGTGACGCACCATAGATGACATCCTCGTATTTCCCTAAACCGAGATCCGAGAGATAAGACTGCACCAACCCCTCGTCCCAATCTAGCAGTGACACCCCCGGACTCGCAGACACGGGGGACGTCACGGGCATAGCGTCGTGAACTCGTCACGCAGACTTCTGATTGTGCTGGCGATACCTGATTTTGTGTTGCGCAGGCTGGTCTAAAGCTAGGTAACAGGAGCGCGGCGCTGAAGCATGAGGTAATCGTAACGCTGGGACTGTAGAACAGGCCAGATATGATTGAAAATAGCCTAATGATCGGAAAAGCGGATACTGCTTGATGATGGATGCGGTATCCAATCAGCCTAGTATTAGTCTCTTGCTGTCGCTGGTGCTGTTATGTGTGTGTGAGAGAGAGAAACGCAGGTGATATTATGTCGTTGAGTGATAACTCGGTGAAGTGGTTGGTATGGTACCAGTAACGACCACTATAGGGGGAAACGATTGCTTTGTCACTATCGGTGCTTGGGAGAACTGGCTAGTCGCGGTGAGTTGCTGTCGAAGGATTTTACTCCGATGTGACGATGGCTTTGAGCGTCTTCAAAATTGAGGGTTGTAGGACTCAAAGTCGGATAGCGATGGATGATATTGGTTGATTGAGCGAGCGGTATGGCTATGCCATTCAATCTCCCTTTACCTGCTCGACTCCTTTCTTCCCAGCCTTCCTGCGTTTCCTTCCTTTCCCTTCGTTCGTTGCTTGCTTGCTTATTGCTTGTGACACCAAGCCGTAGCCATGTAGGTCTCCAACCAATTCACCACGAGATCGCGAAGGTGTCAATCGGGTCCGGAGTGCCCAACTCTATGTTGCCAAAAAGGTACGGTCGCGATTACGGTTACAGTTACGGTTACAGTTGCCGTACCTCTACAGAGGTAGCCAAGGCCATGGAACCGGTCTCGTGTCGACGGTTTGAAGAATATCGCTTTCGCGAGGTATGAGTGGTGATAGCGGATATTTGAAGTGTATCGGAAGATATCAAGCTATTCACTTGAGCTTGTGAAGCTGTAACGCAACCTGAAACACGTACAGTTTGATCCTTATACTTGGATTCGACATTCGACTTTTGTTTGTTGTTCTTGTTGTTGTCGTCACACCGCGTGTCAAGGTGGTGGCGGTGGCGTCGGTACACTGACTAGTCCAGCGTTCACATTGAGTGTAATCTCATACCTCGGTCAAGCACGACACAACAAAGCGAATGCATCGTATAGTAGATACGCAGATCTACTTCTCGCCAAATGTCCCAGTTATGCATGTCCATGACTAACGAAAGCCCAAAATCAAGAGAACTGAATGCTCGCGTGAAGACTGCGATACAGGGGTGAATGTGTATGTGATACGTCCAACACCTATGACGCCTTACCAGACTGATACAGCCTCCTCATCTCATCTCCCACTTCCAAACGTCTCTTGCCTTCCAGGTAATGCATAGCCTCGGTGTATGTTGAGGGCACGACGACCCTGCCGATCGGCTTGTGGTCCTCCTTGGCCATGGTGAAATAGAATGTGTTGGTCTCGCGGCGAACCTGATATTTGTAGCGCAATGGTTAGTCAAAGAAAGTATACCCTAATATCATGAAAAAAGGGATGATCGAAGAGCTCCGATCTCCCACAGGGTCGAATACACACTCACCCCCGTCTCGACCTCCTCGACCTCCGCTCGGACCAGGATATGCACTTTAGCTTCTCCGTCAGGACCCTCATGCGGCTGCGTAGTCTTCACTACTTTGGAAGACAGTCTCAGAACGGCTCCGATCGGTACGGGTAGTCTGAAGGTAATCTGGTCCAGAGAGAGGAATCGCATAGGGCCTTGAGCGAACAGTGAGGCGTTTGTGAAGCATAGCTCGCTATGGTACACAGAGGCAGCGACGTTAGCGGTATGCTCGAGCGACACTTTGCGGTACACACCAGGCTACGAGACAAGATCACTCACAAGGCCTATGTCAGAGCAGCAGAGTCGAGGTCACCGTCAGTTGCTGGATCATCTGCGGACGTGCCGACTTTTTGAGCTAGAGTTACTCACCTGTCTCATCAGGATACCTCCAAATACTTTCCCGTGTAGATTTCTATCTTGAGGGAACATTAGTTGCACCGTTTCAAGCTAAAACATCCCTCGAACGTCAGTCGCATGTCCACCGTCATCTAGGACAAAATCTCGAAATTTCTCTCACCTCGGTATCTTTCATAGGCACCACCTTCTCCCCGTCAATCTCCTCGGCTGTGGCGACTTGAAGCATGAGGTCATGTAGCTCGGATGCTTCGGCTGAGGAAGGCTGCACAACCGGGCGGACAAGAGGCAACAAAACAGTCAGTCAGTCAATCAGTCATTCGGAACGCCGGACACAGGGTCTCTGGGGTATAGTTGATGCATGTGGCCTTACTCACCGGCACTTTGTCTAGCGCATTCAAAGCAGACGTCTTCCTTCGTTTCTGGTGCTCTGGAGAGAAGGGCGTCTCATTAGTCTCCAATGACCACGGTCTCTGCTGCTGTGATGATGCTTTGACCTAGTTATACTGCTGTTCGGTTGACTCACCCTCTCCAATAGCCCACAAGACCTTCTCCTCCTCACTCTCCACCAACAGCCTCGGTACAGCCCTAGCTTTATGTGTCTTGGAGTCTCGGCATACCATAGCGAATCTACCGAGCATCAGGGTCTTATACCCCGCCTTTTCACTTCCGCTGGGTTTGAGGCCTTCCATCTTGACTACTACTTCGAGCGAAGAGCGACCTGTCCAAGTGACGAATCCTGAGAACTTGAGGTCTCTACGGGGAGAAAGGAGAAACAGGTATCAGCAAATTGGAGGTGATGATTCCGGCAGGGTATCAACCTCGAGGGTAAATCGACTCACCTTACATTCTCCCTGTTCAAACGTCCGAACATGTCGAGCCTATCCGCACTGGCAGTGGCAAGGTACAGCCCGGCCCTGGACGAAGCCTCGTGGAACGCGCTCGCGGCATCGGTGGCATCCGACGGTTTCGGTGCGGGCAGGCAATGGCGGTATGCTACTGCTCCAGCGAGCGAGTCGAGGTCTACGAAAGCCGAAGAGTGCAAAATCATGAGTTTCTGTCTATTGCAATCGAGAAGACGGGTTCAGACTTACGTTCCAGAAGCTTCCCCATTCCTACAGATTGAGCGCACGAATGAGCAGATTAGCATCGGCTTGTAACAGCTCAACGTGAAACTCTGGGTCGCGCCGTCAATTGCGTCAAATCACTCACTGAAGCCTCCAGAAGCATTGACATATCGCTCATACAACTTGGGATCCGACGCGAGCGGCAAGTCAAAGCTCGTGAAGCTCTCGCTCATGTGTCTAGGTCTCAAAAGATCTTCCTGCTCTTCGCCTCGACTCCCGCTAGAAGTTGCGTCATTCTCAGCGGATTGCTTGCTGGAAGGAACAGAACATGTGTCTCCTTGAGAAGCGAGGTTGGGTGTTTGTGATGACAGCCAGGGCGCTGGCATTGCTCGCATCACCAGAGGGGATGGATGAAGTGTTGATTTGGGAGAGCTTTCTGCCAGTGCGGGACAAGCAGAGCATGAGATTATCAGCGAACGCATGATCTATTCTGCCTCAGATTGGATATGCGGTCGGTGATAGCACTGCGACTGCTTTGAGCGCAAACTCACGAGCGATAGACGTAGTGAGCTTATCAATCTCATTAAGCGTATACAGCTGCTGGCTAGGCGTAGGTGATGGCGATGTGCTGTTCGATGTTTGGGTACTGTTGAACCTCAGCCGAGAGCGGGCATAGCTCGGTCCCGCTCTCGCTTTGACTCTCGATACCAGGAGTCTTGAGGGAGACGTCGATAGACGAGCCAACGCTGGGCGGAGATGTAAGACTGAAGTGAGTGACATAATGGGTGTATGGGCGAGATTCGATATTGGGTATTGGGCAGGGAGGATGGACCTGTCGAGCGTGGTCAGAGTCCTAAGGCCTCACAGCTATATAAAGGATCGTCACTGAGTCTCAGATCGTTTCAGCGCAGTCCGGATCTCCCCAATCTTTCTCAACCTTAGATATCGGATCACATCCGACAGCCGATTGCAATGGAATGGACGCTTGCAACGTCGTTCACTAACTTACCGCAGAACCCGCAGATTATGACGTCCACCATCCTTTTAGCTCCGAGAGATCGTTATCCGGCGGTCCGTGCCGCCTCGAATCATGCCATTCCGTGCCTTAGTCGGCGATGATCGGTGCCGTCAATCCCAGTAGCCAGCAGCTCGTGTTTGTCGTATTCGCATTTACGGCTCCGTACCTCTGGGCGTGTTATCGTGTGTCGGGAGTGTCGGTAGTACCGTTCTTCGATCGACCAGATAGCGGGAGGAAGTACCGTACAGATCGCGACCAACCTTGTCGTCTTTCAGCGGCTTATCCGCCCCCACAGATCCAGTGTTTACGACGCAGAGCGCGACGAGTCGCGAGTCGCTTGTACACAGCACAACCCGATACTCGATACTTGCGATCGACATTAGACAATGATACGACATGGTGGAGATCATCACCCATGGTGTGCAGCTCATTGCTGCTCACAGATTCCCGGCTAAACCGGAACACCTCTTCAGTCGGGAATCAAGCTCGGGCACTACTACTTCAAAGGAATCTCGACGACTCAATCTCTCCTCGAGCTCGGCTCTAAAAGGAAGATATCGCCTCGACCTCACTCTTAAAGGCAATGCTGGTTCGGCGGCGAGAACGTCCCATGGGAGAAGCTTCAAAGGGGCCGGAGCACAGGATAAAGTAATGCTTTCTTTCTGTGGTCCTACAAATCAAGGCGATCTCTACCATAACGGAGAACCCGAGCTGCAGGCAAAGGTGGAGTTCACCCTCGGGGTGGGCAAGAAACTTGGCAGAGTCGGCTGGGAAAGGTTGGAGGTATATGAGGGCGGAGGTTCAGAAACAGATCGAAGAGGAAAGACAGGAAGGTCGGCGGCCTTCAGCGCTTACCGTTTGATTGTGAGTATCTAGGCTTGTTAGACTTCGTCCTGGGGGTACATCGGACAACCAGCGGGAAACGCGGATCGCTTGACCTAGAGGTCTCCTAACCAACATCGAAGGGCGTGATCGAGACGAGACGACTTCGGAGTCTCGTGCTGGTACTGACTTCGGTTCCCCATCACCAGGATCCCAAAGTCGGTCTATCGGAAGACGACCATCATTCTAGACAGACCATTCTGATCTTCGCTCAGCAAGATACTGCCAACTTCCTCTCCCGTCTACCGGACGGCACGCCTCTCGGCGGACTGACTCTGCCTGGTACCCACGAGTCCTGCGCCCTCTACGGATGTATGTCACATTTTCTGCAACAGACTGTATATCTTGCGTATCTCCACAAACATGTCCACTCAGTACTATCTCTCGAGGCAGCGGCATTATGTTCTCAGAGTTGCTGAAAAGATATCCTATCTTCTTTAACGTTTTCGCCACACCAGATCCGATATCCCAGTGTCAGCAGCCTAGCACACCCATACTGCAGCAACTACGCGACGGGATTCGATTCCTCGATGTCAGGCTGAGAGTGGTAGGCGGTGAATTGCTGAGTGAGTGCAGTGAATATGTTTCAACTGTCAATCACCGTTCCAAGGGCGATGCAAGCATCATGAACGATGAGTACATCAATGGTGGTGCGCACATTCGACCAGTGGTAATGACCTTGTCGTTTACCGGTGGAACCAACCAAATCTTGCAGTGTATCACGGCCCTCGACCACAGCGTTCTACCTTGACTATCCTCCTATCGGCAATACATGACTTTCTATCCACGCATCCCGGGGAGACTCTAATCCTTTGTATCAAGCAAGAGACACCACCCTGGCATCCCCATTTCTCCTCGCTCCTGTATAAAGCTTTCAAACCATTCCTAGACCGCTGGTTCCTGGAAGAACGAATACCTACGCTTGGAGAGGTCAGGGGCAAAGGTATCCTGTTGAGCAGGTTCGACCGGAGTGCAGACGCAGAAAAGGGCGATTGGGAATGGGAAGAGGGAATGGGGATACACCCTTCTCGTTGGCCCGATTCAAGGGAAGAGGGGTTCGAGTGGGACTGCGCCGGAACAACAGTCAGAACTCAGGATTGGTATAGGGTTCACACGTTTCTTCAGATCCCGGAGAAGCTCGAGGCGGTGCGTTAGGGATCCTCAGCGTGATCACAGCTAGCGGCCGGTGCTTGCTGTCCGTCAGCTAGCTGGCTGGTTGTTGCGAACATACCCAGTAGCATATCGGTGGCTCACGCTGACGATCAATGACTGATCTCACGAACGCACAGATCATCACCCACCTAGATCCCACGATCATGCCCTCATCCTCGACCAGCGACAATAACGCCAACACCCCATTCACACTCTCATACACCTCCGCCTCATATTTCCCTCTCTCCCTCCCAACAATCATTGCAAAAGGCTTCGGATATCCTTCATGGAACTTCGGGGTAGAAGGGATAAATATCAGATTCTGCCGCTACCTTCTGGGTCTGATCAGGGATGGGAAGAGAATACGGGCGACTGTCGCAATGGATTTCTATAGGCAGAGCAATGGCGGAGGCTTGTCTGTTGGGGATGGAAATGACTTGGCGGATTTGCTGGTTCTGATGAATGTCGTAGGGGTCGAATTGGCCGATAGGTTGACCGCAGAAAGTCTGGCTGAAAAGGGGGGTTGAGGGGAAGAACGGCTGATGTCATGGTCGATGCATCCCCCTCTCTCATTCGGCAGAGACTAATCCTGCGTACACAGTAGGATACCTCGGACACGGACATTTATCGGGTTTGACGCGAACGAACGGTATGACAGCGGACGGGATTCCTGTACGGCATGTATGATACTGATTCGAGGATATTGATTCAGCGCTGTACGTGCTTCTCTACAGAAGTTCAAAGCGACTTTGTAGCCATTATGCATAGACGATAGTCATTGCCATCTTCATATCTACCGCGCTCAGCACCGCCATCCCACAGCTAGCCAAGCCTTCTCTTCTGTCCAGTGCGAGCTCCAGGCAGCTCCTCCTCATCTCCCTGATCATGATCATACCCCCTCTGCCTCTTCCCTCCTTTCGTTCTCCCACCTTTCACCCCTCGCGCTATCTCGTTCCTGCCTCTACCTTTGAAATTGTCAAACCCCGCACCCAGACGTCCACCATACCCTCCATCTCCCACTACATCAGCTCTAGAGCTGATCAATCCTCCTTTCGTCAACAAGAACTTCCAGAGAGCCTCGACTACCGCTCTATCTCTCCCCTCTAGCCAGTCTATTGCTATTGAAGCGCCTTCTCCTACTTCATCTTCCCTCTTTGGCGGTACGAATCTCACCTTTGCCCTGAATAGGGGAGTGTTATTATTGGGAACTGGCGGTATACGAGCTGCCGCCGAGGAGTCGGTGTGAGGCTCGGTAGCTGACGAGTGTAGTATCGATGTTCCTCCCCCTTCAGATGGCTCAACGGCGTGGTCTGAGTCTGTTCGGCGCACAGCCTGACGCCTCGCGGCTCTGGACCATGTGTTTCTCGTAGGCGCTAATATGATATCGTCTTCACCCCCTCCTCCTTCATCCCGTTCATCCGGATGTGGTGAGACAGGTGCGGACCTGTCTGCCGGTTCAGAGAGTAGCGAGATACCCGCAAGGACTGCTAGTACTGTCCGGCGTAAGTCATCCAGAGGTACGGCTGGCTGTGGTCTGTGGTTAAGCGTATTTGACGGAGGGAGGAGTTTTGCGAACGACGTATTTGGTATCACGTCGTCTGGACGTGCCAAATTCTGTTGGTCAAGGCAGTATGGTATCGTATCAGACATTGCGTGTCAGCCTTTGTCCGTGATGGACCCAAGCCTACAAGACTGAGTGACAGATCGGGATCACGCAGTATATCATCACTCACATCTGGTAGTCTGGACGGATGATGCGACCAACCCAATATCCAGCGAGTCGTTTTCGCCTGCCGGATATTCCTCAGCATATAATTGTCTATCTGTTCGCATGACCCGGGTACTCGATCAGCCACATATCATATTGACCGAAACTGACGGTCCACGATTGGGTCCCAATGAGCTTCCTTACTAGCAAACGCACTTTATGCTTTCGTAGAAGCTCCACCAGAGGATGTAATGATGTGTATTTGCCTATCAAGGAAGTATACCACCTACGAGTGGGTCAGCGTCGTAGATACGAACCGAGCTGAAAAGAGTTTGAGGATATGCCCCAACTCACCGACATCGATCACCCAGCTGGATGCTCTCTTCAATCATCATGCTGACAAACGCGACTTCTCCACCGGGAGTGATCAGCTCGTTGTGGGCAGCTGTAGGCGCCTAATCGTGATACGGGATATTAGTGTGCACGTCAGCTTCTTTCCCCAGAGGACGATGTCTTCGGCCGCTCAATGCGACTCCAAAGTTTCAGGTATGTACCAGGGACGTACAGCATGAGCTATCTGTTCTTTCAGATCCTGGCCCTCTTGCATCTCCGCTTCCGAGCCAAAGAAAGGCGGGTTACAAATCGTCAAATCCCACTGGTGCGTTTCTCCCCGTTCTTTTGAATCTTGGCCGTCGGCTAATTCGAATAAGGGGAAGAATATAGGTTCTGCTACGGGCGATTTGCGAATAGCGACTGAGCTCGAGGGTATGGTGTTGGATGTTAGTACACAGCGAGCATGATCGTATGATACCTGATCGAGTTCTGAGATGCCATTTACACGGATGTCAGAGGCAATTCTCATCGAGGGGTAGTGATGTACACTGACCGGTAGCTGTGATGTGTGCCTCTGGCCGAAGTCGATGTAAAAGGATGGAGTAGATCGCTGATGCACCTGTGCCGCTACATAGCATAACATGTCCCCCGACCTGAAGCATCAGCTCAAGCCCATTGCATTCAACCCTTCCGCAAGCGCTCGCTAGCACGGCATCGACTCACATATCTAAGACCCGAAGTGGTGTCGAGGAAGATGTCGAGGGCAGGTGCGGCTCCATGTCCAGTACGTGGAGGAGGTAGTCAAGCCTGTAGGCGGAGAAGATCAGTCAGAACCTAACGTGTCTTACGGATCCTCGTTGCGAATAAAATATGACCAAAACCATCGGATAACCGACCTGTTGGGCAACTGGAGCCAACCGACACACAATGTGCTATCAGCTTACATGCTCTCAATGGTTGAGCCCAGCAAGGCTATATCGGTTCAGCGACATGTGACATACCGTGGGACATAATCTATCTTCCCTCAGATCCACATCCAGATTCCAGTCCTCCTTCAACAAACAGCGAGTCAGAGCTCGAAGAGCTGCCGCATTTTGAAAGTCGATCGAAGCGTACCCTTCCTCGGATACCGTTACACTAAATACCGGCTCTCAAGGTCAGCCAGTGGTTGTTCAGGTTTGCTTGAGATACTCTCTACGTGCTTCTGATATACGTTTGATGCACGCTGAAGTGACAACATCTTGAGGTTCACGATCGTAAGTGATACGAGGTGAGGGGATGCGAGGCATGTTCTGTCCGACTTACAAGGGCGCAAAGTCGGGGAACCGGGATGCTAGGCGAGCAAAATCAGGCTTCTTCTCCAGGTAGGGATTCAGACGATGCATCTTGGACAAAGATGCGCAGGTTTCCGATAAGATTGGTGACAGACGCGGAAGACTGA
This sequence comes from Kwoniella heveanensis BCC8398, assembly GCA_000507405.3. Lineage (NCBI taxonomy): Eukaryota > Fungi > Basidiomycota > Tremellomycetes > Tremellales > Cryptococcaceae > Kwoniella > Kwoniella heveanensis. The sequence continues at coordinate 396,345 of KV700126.1, forward strand.
TTATACTATTTTGGAGCGGGAGGACGACCAGATGAAGCAAAGGAAAGAGTCTTTGGATACAAATGTTTTTGGTCTCGGCTAAAATGCTGGACCACCTCCACCGCATGACATGAGCGAGCGAGTGTCGACTTTCACATCTCGGTCGGCGTTCCCCCTTTGCTTTGCAATGCATACAACATGTATGCAAGATCCATTGGAAGAGAAGCAAGAGTCACAAGGGTGTCCCTCGTGAAGGCAATGGAAAGTGTGACAGATGCATGGTCAGGTTGTATATACTACTACAGCTACAAGACTCAAGGCATTCATTCGTCCACGCGAACGATCGCACCATCTATCGGCACCGACTGTGAAACGACCTGGTCCAGCCACAGAGCTGCAATGCTTTCACTCTGACTTCGCTATCTACTCCCCCCTGGCAGCCTTCTTGACCGCCTCTTCCTCCTTATGGATCTGCTCAGCCTCCTTGAGTCTCCTAGCGAAATCCGACACTTTCATCCTGTTCTCCTTTCTGACCGGATAAGCTCCGCCGGGTCCGGTGGAACTCTCCCCTTCCCGTGACAACGAAGGGGGAGCATCAACTGCTGTCGAAATAGATTCAGGCAGCGAGGTGGGGACCAGAGTCTCTTCCCTGGGAGTAGCGGGAGGTGGAGGAGTGGTGAGGTCCAGTTCTGAACCTTTGGGTGGTCTGGGCACGTCTCTTCGACCGGGATAGTAGGTGTCTGCTGGGACTTCGCCTGTTTGGTATCAGCATGGTATACGGTCAAGAGGACCACAATGAGATGAGTCAGCGTTTCATTGAACACGTACGAACAAACATGCTCGACAGGTAAGCTGAGACCGGACACAGGGTGCAGAGCAACCGCCAAGAAAGAGACCAGACAGATGCAGCACTCACCCAGGGCGATCCGGTTCTTTATGTAATTAGCCTGCTGCTGATCATTTGTGAATGCCACTCCTCCATACACCATTAACGCGACGACCGTCAATCCTTGAGCGCTGAGCGGAAAGACAAATCGAACATCAGACATTAGCTGCTTGCTTCAACGTGAAGAGGTCCATGGATAGTACTCGAGAGAACGCACTAGACACGCCATCGTAGGAATTGGTTGAACCTATTTCTGTTGCCCTTTCGAAGATGATACGTGGCCCCTAGCAACGCCCCGACGGTCGCGATACACCCTATCGTTGCGTAACGCACATCGGGTCAACCATGCTCAATATTGGCCGCGAATCAAACGAAGTGGGCAGTGAGGGTGGCCCCGAGCAAGAAGAGATGCTGAAACAGCGAGTTCTGCAAGCCTACATACCTATCGGCACAAACGGTTGCTCCTTGCATTTCCTCGTGATGAATTGGGTGAAACTCGTCTTGTTTCCAGTTTGTACAGGGATCGACATGGTGTAAGGCGTACAGTGTTTACAATATTGCAGAGCAGAGACGAGGTGGTGTTCGGACGAGCAGGACTTATTGGGCGTATATGCTTGCGAGAGAGTAGATAGTAGATCACTGCCCTACTTTATCGAGGATCGAAGGGGATGTCCCAATATTTCTAGCTACTGTACAGGGTACACACATGAATTCCGTCGGCGACGGCGACGATCGGGAGTTGCATCAGCGTTCGGAAAACGTATGATTCCCACGTGGTCAGGTGGAGGACCAACGTCTGTTGTCACAAAGAAGTTGCAAGTTGATCTATCCACCCATGGTCGAATGCAACCACTTGTTCTGCTATCTCCTCAGGCATTGAAAGATCATCGAGCAACTGACCTGACAAGAACTACTACAAGCTCTTAACACGGTTATGCGACTTACAACATAATGTCCGGTCTTACCACCACGCCTCCTTCGACAAAGGCTTACGATGACATGAGCAAAGAGGAGCAGGAAGCCTTTGACGCGAAGGAGCGACAGCGAGAGAAGGAGGAGCAAGAGGGTGAGTCTGACAGACTCTACGACATGAAATGACGATGTTCTATACATTCTTGACTGATGAGAAGCATACTCGTGTCGTAGCTCTGCCATACAAATGGACACAAGATCTGAATACGGTTACGGTCACTCTCCCTCTGCCCAAGGGAACGAGGGGTAAAGATCTGAACGTCGTCATGGGGAGTAGGAAGCTCAAGGTGAGCTGGCAGTCGCTTGGATCAACTGCCCACACTGGCTTTACCCCATTGCTGACAATTCTCGCCCGCTCGTGTGCATCGATAGGTACAAGTGAAATTGACCTCGGAGGTATTGCTGGAGGGCGAGCTGTTCGAGGATATCATCTCAGACGACTCATCGTGGACTATCGGTGAGTCCCAAGCTCTTTCCGAGACGCTCTGCCTATGAAGTAGGTAGATCTAATATCCATTGTGAGGACCATATTTGTAGATGACTCAACGTTGAGTATTGAACTCGAGAAACTTTCGTAAGTCAATGCCAGACCAACTGCCTCATTGGCATATGGCTCCCGACCTCTGCTGACACTATACGAACCTCCTGCCTACCACAGAGCACACATAGCGTCTCATCGCTGGTGGCCTCACGTTTTGACCCATCACCCCAAGATCGACACCACCAAGATCCAGCCCGAGAACTCCAAACTGTCAGATCTGGATGGCGAGACGAGAGGTATGGTCGAGAAGATGATGTATGATAATCAGCAGAAAGCGATGGGCAAGCCTACGTCAGAGGAGCTGAAGAAGATGGAGATGCTGGAAAAGTTCAAGCAGGCGCATCCGGAGATGGATTTTAGTAATGTAAGCTCACTACCTCTCATGATACAACAACAACTATCCAGGAGCCGATGAGGGTTTTTGGCTGATCTTCTTCTTTTGGTTGTGCAGGTCAAGATGTCATGATCACCATAATGCAGCATGTCAGATTACCTGAGGTATCAAGTCGAACGCCTTTCTCAGAGGTCCTAGCGGCCTGACCTACCATCACCATCGTTCCTGACTGCCCGTGGTCCGAAAAATGCTGAACGAGCCATATCGCAGGTGTCTGACCTTTCTATCTATCCCATGAAAGATCGGCTCTCCTTTGACTGTCCAGGGGTGATCCACAAGCCTGCCTCCTTTCGACTGACGATCTATGTCTGTCGTGGCGGAGGCGCTGAAGGCGAGCTCTGAGAGTCAGCGCGGGGATCACATTTGCGTTTTGGACGCTTTGCAGCATGGAGGAACTAAGGGGAACGTCAGGTCGCCGCGATCAGCACACACTCTACGACAACACTTTATCAGGAGACATAGCCTCACAGTGCCATCGAATAGCCTTGCTCGCAGCGGTCCACTTGCGACGGCACGTACCCAAGAAACAAGAAATACGGTACGCGGTCCTCGATCCATCTCATCAACATGGCGATATACGTCGAGAAAGCCATCGTTGAATCCCTCATCATCGTCATCCTCGTCCTTCTCATCCTCTTAGCTTCGTCATCGCCGTCGGACCCGTCCTCGTCCAGCCCGAACAAGCAAGGCAGTGCTGATGGTTCAAAGGCTGAGAAACATCGACCGCGGAGTGGTGATCGAGAGAGGGGGAGGAAGAAAGCTGACGATCGGAAGAGAGATCGGGATAAAAGAGACGGGAAAGCTAAGAAGGATAAGGACGATAAGAAGGACAAGAAGGATGATAGGAAAGACAAGAAGCGGAAATCCGATCCGTCGTCGGCTTCGCCCACGTCCGATTCCTCCCAAGGCAAACCTTCACCAACTTCCTCCTCCGATGATACTACCACTCCCTCGGACGAACAGACTCCCGCGAATAACGATACTTCTGCATCCGAAGATCCCAATTCCACCGAGGACGAGACGGAACTTTCGCCTTCGAGTGAGACAACAGATGCCTCTGACGAGAGCCAAGACTCAAGCGCTAGCCATTCTGTTAATGTTAGATTGTCGGATGACTTTGAGCTCAGGTTGAGAAATACGGAGGACACGCCATTTACGGTTAATTATAAGGACTACTAATCAGGTGTTCCAGGGGATGCATATCTGCATGTCTCTTAGTGCAAAGTGTTTTGGTGCAAATCGAGAGTGGCTGGCCCAACTGTCTTGCAGTTTGAGAGTGCCTAATTCACTCGCGACAACGCACACACATATTTAACCGTACTCCAAGATGTTTTTCCATGTGCTTCATCATCCCAGTAGTGACAAGCTGTCTGCGCACCGCCATATCGTGCAAATGCCCCAGATTCATCGACAAAAACTTCAGCACCCGGGATTCCCATCTGGTCCCCCACGATGGTACTAACCGAGCGATATCGGGCTTGAAATTTCGCAGAGCAGACGGGATGCGATGTTTTCTCGATTCTATGGCCGAAGATGATATTTTTCACAATATCATCGATAGGCCGCGTGCATGCAGAAAATCATATGCGAGGAGGAAAGAAAGAAAGAAGACCGTCGTTGTAGGAAGAACCCTGAGAGCAGTATCTAGCGATATAACAGTGACAGCTTCGTCGATTTCAACTGAACTGTCGCAAACTCGCCCATAGAACAGCAATGTCGCTTCTGCTAAGTCGTCTTGTATTTGCAGGCATATCGCTTCGAATCGTAGAGCTAGATCAGGTGCTCCCGGAAATTTGGCTGCCTACCCGACTCTACCCAGTATTGCCAGCTTTCTAGCCCATCTAATCTCCACACCATACTTGCCTCCTCTGCTCACTCCGTCCAACCCATGAACCTCTCCCACAAGGCGCCACCTCCTCCTGTCCGCAGCAGAACCACTGGCCTCATCATCGCCTTCGATGATACCATACTCAGCCCAGTTCCCCGTCACCACGTAATCTACATCACTGTTCCACAGTCCGTTGGGGGTCGAATACTCCTCAGACTCGGATTTTGAGTATATCCATCTGGGCTCGAGAGGGGGCGGGAAAGCAGGGTACGCCCATGGGCTGGATATTGTGCTTGCACCGCTCGTCGCAGTCACCGGGGAGGTCAATCCTTGGCGAGGTCGTTCGTGTAAGAAGGTGAAGAGGGTCGCCCCTGTTTGAAGCGGGTACGAGGGAAAGTGTATCGTGACTGTTCAAGTGAGCGCGACGGCATGAGCATCGGATCTTCTCTATCTCGCTTGAACTTTGATCTTCAGAGGATGGAAGCAGCCCAGCCTCACTCACTCAATCGATCTTGAGCTTGAGGTATGCTCTCAAGTACCTTCCAAACCTCCCCACCGGGGTAATTATCCACACTGAGGAAGGTCATGACTCCCGTAACAGCGAAATTGAGAGCGAGCAGTCCGAGTAATCCCAGCTTTGTGAGTTTTCGAAGTTGCGATCTGAAACGGGCTTGGGTCCAGGGGAACGACCACAGGCTCGCTGCTGTGATTGAAGCGACTAGGTGGAACACTGGTAAGGAGTAGATGATGAATCGCCATTCCTAAACGAGACTTTCGGGATTAGCAAGGATTGTACTCCCAAATCGTTGATCGGCTCATCATACAATGTGTCAATGGAGTGTTCATATGCCTGAGGGCGACGTTTCTCGGGCAGTAATAGAGGTCATGACGGCGTGACTTGCCTTGTGACCGATGCAGCTCATAGCACCTATCAGCCCCAGAACGCCCAACCCAAACAACCTCAAGGTCTCTCCAACTCCCTCTGGCACCTTGACTCCCTCTCTCCCAGCAAATGCAACCTTGATCCCCAGAGTACTCAGAGCCCAAACCCCCAAGCCCAGAGCTACCAGGGGGAGACTTCCGACCAGAAGTTTAGGGAGCGAGTTGGTGAAGTAATAATGCTTGGACATGATTCCCCATTCTGCTGAATGGCCCTGCAGTGCGTTGTAGTGCAGGGCGGAGAGTTCGGGCCAAAGGATCTGGAGGGGGCTTGTAAATGTCGGTAAGGATGGGTGAGGGATTGTCGGTTTCCATAATGTATAGTCCAGTGGGGCGGAGACGGCTAAGTCAGGTTCGACGACCAATGGAAAGTCGTATAGTAAGTATGGATGGTAACGATTGGCTGGACTTCAACGAAATGCTTCGGCTGGTGTTCAGACGAAGATGGACAGCGAAAATGCGTTTAGATCACTCACCCAGCGAACCAAAACCGCCGATCATGCCCCATCGTATCACCTGACTAACCGTCGCACGCTTTGCGAGGACCAGGCTCAACGTTACAGGGAGCAAGAACAGAGCGATCTCGAGCCGGACGATAGTTGCTAGCGATGTGAGGAGGATGATGGCGTTCCTCGTTCGTCGGATCGATACAGCTGGTGGGCCGGTCCTGGTCCCTGCTCGAAGGAGGAGCGAGATGGAGAGGATGACTGGGAAGGGGATTTGGCGTGACGGCCAGTACATATTGTCAGCGTTCTTGCTACTACTACAAAGCAAGGCAGGGCGTGTGACGTGTTCGGGAATGCAGGGCTGCATTTTCCGGAGGCCCATCGTCTAACTCACCGCCGGGAAGAGCCATGAAATTCGGTAATGTCCTACCCGCATAATACGGGATATGGAACGAAGATAGCGAGAGCAAGATAAACCATATCCTGACAGCTGGCCCGTACCGCGTTCGCAGAGTCTTGGAGAGATGGTTGAACGAGTGTGAGAAAGCGGCAGCGAGGATCAGGCGGACTGCGGGGGTGATTGTTTGACGTTAACGGCTAATTGTAAGATGAAATTGGTCGCTCCATCAAGATTTGTGAAGTGGAATCTCTCGAAATGGAGTGAGAAGAGCGCAGGCTGCTTTGCTGATGGTAGGAAGGAAGCTTTGGAGGGGAGAGGTGGGACGTGGTCCAAGGGGGGTAAATCGTCGCGAACGCAGCCAGATGCTCACCCAAGATCTGCACTTGCAATTTCGTCTGTATCCACCCCAGCGCTACACCAGCAGCTACAAAAGGGTATGTCACCAGCCCTAATATGATAGGCGGCAAGAAGCTTCTGGGTACGGCGCCTGGGAAGGTGACGTGGTCCCACTGCGGAGCGATCGTTTCAGCTGGTAAGATCTCGAAAGAAATTATATCATTAAGGAGCATTTCGGTGTAAGAGAGGGAGCCCTGGTATGGATAGGCTGTCATGAGGGAGTTCCCGCTGCCGTAAAGAAGATTCGGGGTCACACACTATGCAGCTTTGATTGGGCCCGGAGCCGCTCATGACCGACTCAGCCTCGACAGCCTCGAGCTCACTCACCAGAGCCAACTTGCCTCCCTCTCCACCCAAGTCCAGTCCATAAGCCAGCACATCATGTACCGCATGTAGCGTGAAGCTCTCCTCGACTTTCGTATACGGCGAAAGTAAGACGTGGGCGAACGTCACCACGAACGGAGCGAGGTTTGGCAGGGTGTTGAGGAGTTTGCGACGCACGCGGGCGAAGGAAGGAGGAGTCGATTTCATCCTGGCGGCCGTTCTTTACCAACAGTCTCAAGGCGACGGACGAACGGAAAAGGGGTTAGTCTTTGTACCTGCTCTCGTCTACTTTCGTCAGATGGTGAAGAGGTTGCTCTGTCACGATGATGAATGGGTTACAAATTGTGAGGAACTGTCACTCCTCCGCAGTGTCTGTCTGCGTCTATAGAAGTAGCATCTGGACCGAATATGTCTTTCGAGCAATCACTTATCTCCGGGGCACCGAGCAACGAGCGTCTTCTGGTAATATCACGTGACACGTGTTGAATGAATCATACATTTACCTCTGAATGAACGGAAATGGATTCATACATAGATCATCTTAGTAGATAGTTGAGGGGTTCCTCGGCGAGATACCTGAGATGGATGGTACGGATGACACATTGAGTGTCTCCCGATATCCACCGGATTCATCTGAAACGGGGTGATATCGGTCTGCCGCTAGAACGTAGATCACCAGTAACGACTACCGCACGCCTAAGCCTCCTCCTCTTCCTCCCCCTCTCCCTCCTCTACGAACACCTTGCCGCACTTCCTCTTATCTTGCCAGCTGAAGACGGCGAATTGGGCAAGCACGAACAGGTCCAAGAAGATCGTCAGACCTGATCCGGCAAGCCAGGGGAGGTTTGCGAGGATGTATCGCGGGTTCATAGATGTTAGTGTGATCGAGAGGACATATGTGACGTCTGTGAACCAGGTCGAGGTAAAGTTGAAATCAGCAAAGCGTTCGAGCTATCGTGAGTATACATGCATCTCTCGTCGTTTTGAAGAGAGACGTCAAGGAAAATCTCTGCCCACTCACTTCCTGAAATGGCAAAGAAAAACATCGCAAGTGACAGTCCCGCACATCGTGTTTTGCTACCAGGTCAAGCAAAATCAAGGCAGGAGGGTAAAGGCGTGAGTCAGCAGAGAGGGCCTCAACAGCAGCATATGCAGTGTTATAGTTTGTCAAGCGATGGGGACGGTGATGGATGAAGAGCGGATGATGGAACTCACTAGTTGTGGACGATCTGCGGGACCCTGCTTCCCAAGTACAGGACCGCGCTCATCCAGCCTAGAACCTGTGATCTCCATTCGAAAGTGATCTCAGGCTGCTCTGGGATCTTGACCGTGTCCTTGTCCGAGATATACCAAGCTCCCACTCCTGAAAGTAGGACAAAGCCCAGTAAGACGGGATACTCGAGAGCGGGCGGAAGGAGGGGTTTCGGCTGTCGTGGCTCGGGTAAGAGAGGAGTCGATTCGTCCGATGGGGTGATGTGGACGTGCGATGCGGGGGAAGGGTGACGGCGGTAGTAGTATACTTGGAAGAGGAGGATGAGGTCACAGATCGTGTACTGCGTTGAAACGAGTCGTTACAATAGTCAGTGAGATAACTCCCGGTTGAGCTTCGTAACGCCTCCGCAAGACACGATGCCGGGTTCATTGAAATATCTTTATCAAGCGAGTACTCTCCGCCGCTACCGCTCGATGGCTCGAAAGAACATATAACTCACATATACCGCCAAGATGATCATCGTAGGCAGAAGCCCCGCCAGCACGCCTCCAAACAGATTCGTGATGTCTCCCAACAACCACAGGACGATAAATGGTACCGACAGACCTTCACCGGATTGCAGCTGGTAATTCTCCCATATCTGAGGGGAGTAGACTACGATCCAAAGAGCGATGGACATGTAGCCTGCCTGTTGAGATAAAGCGGCAACATTAGCATAGGAAGCGATGAGATATGGGTCAGTTGAGATTCTGTTTCCGGCTGGTAGTAGAGCACGGAGTGGTTGATGTCGTTGGTTGATATGGGGTTCTTTCAGAAGAGACCCTTGCCTGGGAAAGATCTTCAAGGCATATGCGCATCTGCTCAGTTCAAGACACTCACGATGTTACTCATCACAGCAGGAGAGAGTGGTACGAGCATGATACCTGATGATGCTTCGGACCTGAACCTCGCTCAAAGGTCAAAGGTTGATGAGATAGATATAGATACTATCGGCTATCCGAGCCGGCGAAGGGGGAAGACGAGTATATGCCTTGACTAATGTGATGGATGTCCTTCGCTGCCGCTATTCAATCCCTCGTTGATGGCTCTATGATCCGTATATTGTGATAGACGGGCAATTAGGACTCGATCTATAAGACTATGAACAGGTAGTAGTGAGTGACCGATATCCAAATTGCGAGTAATCTGAGCGATTCAGAAGTTCAGTTTCACCAACAGCTGATTTCGCTTATCGCAAAATGATCATGATGGCACACGACTCACGACTCCACCTCTGCACGTGGATCGGCGATCACCGTCCAAATCATACCATAGGTGTATTGCAGCTTGTAAATAGGCTTGGAAGGTGAGGCAGAATTAGGTACGCCGACGAAACGCCGAGTATGACGCGCCTTTACAGGACAGGGAAAGCTTGCTCGCTCGAAATTCTCGTTCTCTGCTCGCTTGCGAACACCCTCAACCTTTCAGCAACTTTGCACCCTCAACATTTCAATTTCCTTCTTCTATCTTCTTTCTTTGTGCAAGTCCTCCAGGTATATACGGCCCGTTTCAATCAGTATGCTGTAAGTGCACTTTCTGCTCATTCAGAAGCGTCACCTTCGCTTTCTTTCCTTTTACACCCATACTTACATCTCGTTCAACTCATTCACACATCCTCGATATGATGACTACGTTGGCACCAGTCTTACCGTTCCATGGGGAAGCCTTTATAACAGGCGCATTCCACATTTATACGCTCGTGGACGCCTCCTGATCTATATTCTCGCAACTGCGTTCAATTTTTGTTTTGGAACATCAGGAAGAATATGATCGCTGACCTGTCATGGTAGTTTGGTTTTTGTCTCTTTCAGGCTGTCTCTCGAATCTTGACAGTAGCTCTCTGCATAGTTTGGAAGTTATAAATGGTAGGCTTGGTCAATACGTATGTACTGTAAATGCACTCTTGACACATTGTCACCAGCTGGTCTCCATTCACGGACAGATCTTCTAGAGTGTAGACCCCAACCCCTGAGTCCCGTCACCTTGGCTGCTGCATACATGTAGCGCCGCAGGGGATCTTCTCTGTTCCGCTCTGACCCCACTCGCAGTACTAGATCGCTGCGCTACGCTACAGTGCCTTCCATCGTCTCATCTTATTACAACGATATCAGTGTCAAAGACCGTTCCATATGGCGAGCCGAACGGAATTTACAGCACATACAATGCTACGACAGTCAACCGCTGTCGGTGACCAGGATCGCTTGCATGACCATGCCCCGCCGTAGCTGGACTCCATCAAGCACTCGCTATTCGCACTCAGACTCAACGAAGTGGTTCTGTACGCGTACATTATGTCCTACCCGAACGAAGGGACTCCGTCCAGTGCTCATTTTGCAAGTTCGATCATAGCCAGTCTTACTTGACACCAGAAAAGCGTGATGATCGCTAACTGCGATAGAGGGAAGTCACGAGCTGATTCGGACCGGGTCCGCTGTTATCGCCTTGCGTCGACTTAGCTCAACTCGACTCGACTCGAAGCTCACCTATCTCGCTATCGCCCCAAGGCTCAAAGCCGATACGGACTCTATATGCACATGATGATGCGCACATCGCAGCCTCACAGATGGGTCGGCCGATGATAGGGGCTTGGGATCTTACAATGGAGACGAATGAAGAAAGGATGGAGGATGGCGCCAAGAGACAGACACAGCTTGTACCATGAGATATGCAGACAGGGTCGAGTCAATCAGTCAGTCAGTCAGTCAGTCAGTCAGTCAGTCAGTCAGTCAGTCCTTTCACACTCTCCTTCTTCGTTCGACTACGTAGGAAAGGTCGGCTTATCTCAAGTTGGTTCTCCCCTCCCCGACGGAGAGCCTCGCCTACGCACTGCGCGCCCGTCACAGCATTGCAGCTGGGGAGCTCGACAGCGACCGAAGTCCAGAATGATGGCAGATCTCGGAGAAGCCTCATACCATCTCCCTTCTTCTCACCTTTCACACCCGGAATCTTCAGCTGTCGAGTCAAGGCATGCTGCCGGTCTCACCCCTGGAAGCACCTTGCCACTAGTGTAGCTGATCGCCTATATCTTAGGCCTCCTTCTATATCTCATATCTCAACAAGGCATAACATCGCAAACTATCTGCGACCTGATTTTCTCCACTTCTGAGGCCCTCAGTCTGCAGTCCGTCCGCTATCTTACACATACCGCAATCAGATACCAATACACTCACAAGGCGCATACTACTGCTGCTGTCGAAACTCCCAGAGCGCAACACAGTCGACACATCAACTCTTCAAGATGCACCTACAGACCTTGTGAGTACATCAGAGCCTCAGGGCGTTAGTTTGGAGCGTGGTGATATCTCTTTCTATCCACTGCAACTAGACCCCTTTTGACGTCAGCTCGAGAATCATTTACTGTTCGAGTGTTTCGTGAAGGTGTGAATATTCATATGTTGTCTGATATCACGACCGCACCCATGGTTTCTGACCACCAGTCATATCCATCAACCATACATTGCCCTCCGAATCCGTATAATTTTCCTGACGCACCTGATCCCTGTACGTTCAAGTGAAGAAGACGAAACGAGTGTAGTGTGCTGACGAGTATTCTATCGATCCAAACGATTAATCTCGCTGTTCTACCCGCTCTTCCGTTGCTAATTACTGTTGGGTAACTTATTGCACCGCACTGGATGCTGTAATTCGTCACCTCGACCACTGTGGCAACGGTCTAATCTCATCTTACCTGGTCTGGTGTCTTCGTTTAATCCGTGAAATGTACTCCACCATACGGTGATATGACGGATCGACCGAACGCTCGGGTTGATCACCGTACTCATACTGAACATCAGCTCCACACCCGAAGAAGCCAGCGAGGCGGTCGCGAATCTCATCATCAGTCGAATCAACGCCTTTGGCCCGACGCAACACCACAAGTTCGTATTGGGCTTACCGACCGGCGGAACGCCCACGAGGGTCTATGAGATCTTGGCGGAGAGGTGCGAGGCGAGTGAAATCAGTTTTGAGGTGAGTCAGTGGACTCCATGAGACAGCACAGCACAGCACTGCACGATTCCGACATGGCTTAAGGAATAGCATCAGATCTTGGAATTGGGTATAAGCTATACACATCGTCGATACGCCTTACTGTCATCACTAAGATCTACTGAGGCTCGCCACAAATAACCACGCCCATACCCATAGCCATACCCAGTTCGAGGTACTCGTACCATACCGAGCTCGTGGATGGAACCGTTTCCCGACGTCTCCAATCTCAGATTTTCACTAAGCGTCGCCTTGCTGACTGAACGACGGAGTCTACTAACATCGATTGCCCCGCAGCACGTCATCAGCGTCAATCTCGACGAGTACGTCGGATTGCCCCCGACCCATGAGCAGAGTTACCACCATTTCATGGAAGAGCACTGTGAGTGGCGCTTACGTTTACGAGATCATTGCGCATTGCACTCGATGATTTCAGTTTGAGCCAGTCTGCATGTCGGTGGACCCATGGTTCTGCTTCTCTTCCAAGCATGTCCCCTCCCTGCTGCTCTAGGGGCCTATTCATGAACCCTAGTCTAATCTGAACTGACAGACACAAATTTTTGCTTTCGCTTACTTGGTTTCCACCGGCCTTTCCTATTTTGAACAGTTTACTCAAGAGGTCGGTCTTCAGATCTCGGTCTTTACCTCACACGTTCCTCCCATTCTTTCTTCTGCTGTATAATGAGATATCTCACATTTGACCATGAGGAGGAGGCCATGATCCATGTCTGCTGCGATCTGTGAACTAACTTGCCCTGCTCGGCCCGGAATCTGGCATATGATCCTCATCTATCGCATGAATTGGACTCTCGCCCACTCTCACTGACTGTGAACAGTCGACATCCCCCCTAGTCAGACTCATATCCTCCCAGGAGTCCCCATCCACCCCATTCAAATTATCACCGGCACAGACCCCTCCGCCGCATCTGAATGGGAATCGGATCTGAAAGCCCATCAAGTATCCTGTGCGGCCTACGAGGCTCTCATCACCTACCTTGGTGGAATCAATCTCCTTTTCATGGGGATAGGGGCGAATGGTCATATCGGGTTCAACGAGCCTGGTTCTAGCTTTGAGAGTCGGACGAGGGTGGTAGCTCTGAACGAGGGCACGTGGGAGGCTAATGTGAGTCGCTGTGTCTGGCGCAAGTTAGTACCGTAAAAACGGTACGAAACGATGAGGCTCGCGTGAGACCGGTCTTCGTGCTTGAACCATGAGGGCACGAATCATGACTGGAGCGCGATGATCGACGACTCACGGATCACGACCAACTGCTGACTTGGATATGTGTGTGTGTGTGTGTGTGTGGGTGGGTGCGAGCTCGTCTAGGCCCGGTTTTTCGAAGACAAATCCCGAGTACCCACTCACGCCCTCTCAATGGGCCTAGGCACCATTCTCGACGCTCAAGAAATCATCGTGCTCGCTTTGGGATCCAACAAGGCCGAAGCGATTCGAAGGGCGGTCGAAGACGGCATCAATCACATGGTGAGTCCTGGTGTATTCGGAATATCAGTGCTGTCCCGCCAACACATGCTGTATTCTACATATGCTGACGAATTGCAACCTGCGCAACCTGCACCATGTTCGCGGGGAACGATCATGGTCATGGAACATGAACTTTAGACCCCTGCATCTGTCTTACAGCAGCACGAGAGAGTCACTTTCGTGGCAGACTCGTCCGCCGCTTCTGGTGAGTGTGGTGCGAGTGCAATTCCACGCTCCTCTCGCCTTTCTCTTGGAGATCACATCAAGATCTCACCAAAGAAAAACAACCAGCTGACGGCATGCGTACGAGTACAGGTCGCAAGGAAGATACCAAAGAACACCTCAAATTACAGTCACAGTCACAGTCCCATTCCATGCACCTCGCTAGCCACGGCGCAGCCAAATCACTAATCACAAACTCGACCAACCCCCCGATCGATGCCGCGATTGACACCTGTACGAGTACCACGGGTGACCATGGCCAGCGCACAAACGCGAGACCGATCGTCACGCTACTTGCGAAGGGCGAAGTCCTCCTCGATCACTCCGAAGAGGGGGACGAGGGAGACTCGTTACCTGGTCTCTGATCCTATTGCACAAGATACATCACTGCACTAGACATACTTTCTACTGCAACCGACTGTCTCCTTCTTCGTCTCTTTTGGTCATTCTCGTTCCATCACTGTCTGCCGATGCAATACAGTTTCAGCAGACGTTTGATAAATAAGTCCATGTTCATACAGTACAAGCCCTCACAGCGTATCGTACACACAATGATCAGCATGCACTGATACTGTACTGTATATACAATATTTTCCCGAACTGTATCCGGTACGTACTGTACTCGTACAGTTTACCGTCGCACATCGCGTGCTGTACCCGTGAGGTATGCGTATCGGACACAGTCAAAGAAACCCAAGATATGCATTTATGCGTATATAGCAGCGATTCCTTTACCCAGGACAAGACAAAAAGGGTATATCCACTGTGTGTACTCGTGTCGTATAGACAGATGTGATATGGAGAAACGATCGTCAAGAACACAATCACAATAAAAAATTAGATTACTGTATATACAATGCAACGTAGTCACTCTACTCGTAAATGATCCTGATCGAGCCCTCAGCTTCATGGCAGGGCAGGGTATAATACTATAACACTTCAAAAAACACCTTCGTAGACACGTCACATCATTCCGCCCAGAGTGACTGGCAACGGACGTTCCCAAGCGCTGCGTCCACCTACGCGAGACGGCTATACCTCCTTACCACCGCTCCTTCTTCGTCTGTTCCTGACGCCGACACCGGCACCAGATCCCAAGTCATCTTGCAGTCTCTCCCACACATCGTCCCCTAGACTATCTTTGACCATCCTCAGTACATCTCCGACGCTCTTTCCAACCCATCGTTCTCCCCTCTGCATTTCCCTATTATAACCGGCCTGAACGTGATTCGAATGGGCGGTTGTGGCAGGCCGGTCGGAGAACGAGAGCAGGTGGTACAGGTCTCCTATCTGGTCGGCTTTCTGTTCGAGGGTATCGATCACTTCTTTCAAGTGGTCGGCAAGGACGTGTCGTTTCGCCGAGACTGATGCTGGGTCAAGGAGCTTATACTGGTCGGCCAGCTCGGCATAGATACTAATTGCAGGTCATACATCATCAGCGCTTCCCCTCTCGCTCACAAATCGCCCGACCTGAATTCGACGCCGACTCACGCTTTGTAATGTACAAAGTCGTCCTCCAGCTCGGCTACGACTCTAGCCAGCACAGTCTGTGGCGGTAAATCGTTCACCTCCTCTGCTCCACCAGCCATGCTTGACCAGGCTGTGGCCCTATTCGATGCACCTGAAGCGGTCCTGGTCGATCCTTGTAGGTTAGGGCCCCGGGCTTCGGTCGGAGCAGGGGCTGGCGCGGCCTTGCGAGACGGCGAGAAGAACTCTGCTTCGTGCTCTTCAGCTATGATACTAGGGAAAGGCGATGAGGGGCCAGGAGCCACATCATGCGGCTTGTGCGATCGCCTTCGGGAGGTCTTGGGAGTATCGTCAGCCAGTGATGCTCGTCGCGTTGAGCTTGTGCGAGAGTTGGATCGAGATACCGGTGTAGGAGAACTCATCCCATCGTCTGATGGTTCTGACGGAGGTGGTGTGGGGTGGTGAGAGACTGGTCTTGTTCGAACAGGCTGAACAGTAGGAGGAGCAAGGGTCGGTGAGGAAGACGCAGCGGCATGTAAACCTTGACGAAGTTTCGAAGGAGCTGCTTCTTGTCCGTTATCATTTAGTCGGACGTTTCGCTGCTCCTTGGCTCGGTGCAACACCTCATTCTCCTCAACAATCACCTGGCGAACGAGCTTCTCCATCTCCTCCCTTTCCATTCGCATGGTCCGCTCTCCACGTGCCTTCTTCCTCGTCTCCAACCCCTCTTCTACAATCCCGCCAAGTCGCTCGACCTCTTTCGTCAACCTTTCTATCTCCTTCCGAAGGGCCTGGAGTCCGCTCTTCACTGATGGTGATTCAGGAGCAGCCTGTTTTGGTTTGGGTGAGGAAGATCCAGCTCGGAGCTCGCCGATGAGAGCCTTGTTCTTCTCGACTTCGAGTGTGAGTCGGGCTAAGTGACGTCGAAGCGATTGCACCAGATCTTCAAGAGCTAGAGAGAGCACGGGCGACATCGCAATGTTCAGCCTGCTTCTCCCATCTTTCCTGAAGGATACTGAGATCGTGACATGACTCACCTGATTTCTCACCAATGACATCTCTCAGTCGTTTCCCGCCATCCTGCTTGGCGACCTCAACTTCAGTTCGCGCCTTCTCAAGCTCATCCTCCAGCTCTCTCACTCGACGTCGAGAGACAGAGTTCTCCGTTTCGAGAGCACGAAGTCTCGCATGAAGCGTAGCCAGGGTTTGAGCAATGTTTCCTGGGTGTGAAAAGCGGATCCCGAGATCAGCTTTAGGTCTGAGTGGTCACCGAGCATAGGTGGTTTGACTATTGATCAGACGTTCTCACCAGCTCCTTCCCCTCCGACATCACCGTTCCTGCCAATCGTACCATATTCCAGGCCCTTAGCAG
Source organism: Kwoniella heveanensis BCC8398 (assembly GCA_000507405.3). Classification (NCBI taxonomy): domain Eukaryota; kingdom Fungi; phylum Basidiomycota; class Tremellomycetes; order Tremellales; family Cryptococcaceae; genus Kwoniella; species Kwoniella heveanensis. The sequence continues at coordinate 413,233 of KV700126.1, forward strand.
GGGTAGCCATGAGATTAGTCATCCCCGTGACATCCATCGACTGGTCCCGCGCTCCTCTGACAGGCGCACTGGCCGACCTCCTGATTTCCTCTTGAATAGCTTTGACCCTGTTGCCATTGGTCTTGCTATACGCTTGCTGCTTCACTACAGGCGTTTTATGGATGATATTATGGGAAGTGGAGTCGCTCAAAGCTCGCCGAGGTGCGGGTGCTGCAGGTGCAGATGCAAGTGCAGCTGATCTGTCTTGAGCTTGTCTTGCCGCGTGAAGATCGTCACCTAGATCCCTCGCAAGCGATGAGAATCGAGATCTGGAAGCCGCAACATCATGCTGCATCTTGTCGCCGCCCTTAGATTTTTGCTGTTGATAGGCTGCTGAGCCCATGCCTACGCTACCGCTGTGCTCACCCCCGCTTGAAGGTGGACTGAGGAGCGGGTCGTTCCGCGTGAGGGTGAAAGATAGGCTCGCTCCTTGTGTGTTGTGCATCGACGGGAGGGGTGAGGGTGATCTAGGCGGAGAGAACGGCGAGGCTGGTCGGGTAGGAAGCTTCTGTAATGTCGAAGAAGCAGGAGCACAGGCACGCAGAAGATCATAAGCACTCAGTCAGATGACCGTGCGGGTCTAAAGGAAGTAAACAAAAGAGGCCGGGGCTTCGATACTCACCTCACCGCCCATGACTTTTCCTAGTTCGCCGACGAGCCTCCCCAGACTTCGTTCTGGATCAAACTCCGTGCCCATGCCCGAATCGTCCTCATCATGTCCCCCACCGCCTCGCCTCTTGTTGCTGGCATTACCGAAAACACCCGCACCGAGCGTGACGGCGCTTGCGTGATGTCCTGCCGTCGAAACGGGACTGGCACCGACAAACATACTCTGCTCGCCGCCCCTCATCGTCCCATTGTTGTCGAAGGAGCTCATTCGTCCGGTACCTGAGGGCAGCCTTGTATTTGTGCTGTCTTTGTTTTGAGCGGACGCTCGGGGCGTACCTTGCGGTCCATACATGTGATGATGATGTTGGTGGTGCTGATGCTGATGAGGATTCTGGGCCGCGAAGGACAGTGTTTCGGCTCGAGGATACTCAAGCGAGAAGTTGGCCGAAGCGGTTGACGAGGAAGTGGAGATGAACGAGTGTGAGTGCGAGTTGGTGCTAGTGGGCAAGGAAGAGAGCGACAGGGACGCTAGATCGTGATCGATGTTGGACTCGAGTCGGCGTCGCTCGAGGTCCGACACCGAAGGAGGGATGGGTACTGGATCCATGTTTGTTGATCACTGGGGGGCTGAGTGACAAGACAGTCACCGTATGCACTGGATAAGCTGTGATGCCGGCGATATCGATAGCTTAATCGGACTGAAATGTGATAGACCCGACTCGATTCGGCCTTGTTTATCGCTTCGCTAGGTGGGGATGGTGTACTACGGTAAGGGAAAGATCAAGAAGACATCTGACTCGTTTGGGATGCTTATAGCAAGAATGTCAATCAAAATAAACAAGGCAGCTAGATAGGTATCTTGAACTGCTGCCAATGTATGTACTTGCAATGATGATATGTAACCAGTTGAAGTAGAAGATATCGAGATGAAAGCAAAGCAAGGCATCGATGAGGTCAAGTCAAACCAAACAAACAGTCAGAGCGAGTGAGTGTTTATGCCGCACAGCGGCACCAGGCATCATTTCACCCGCGACTGCTTTCTTGCTTTCTTACTTTCTTGAACCCTGCCTCATAACCATCCCACGCGACCAAGAGTTATCAGGGAAAATCACTTGGAAATTAACAAGAAAATAATGCAAACACGTGGCATGTGTCGCGTATACTCAGGATGCATCCTCCCGCAATCACACCCAAGCGATATATATCGAACGCTATCTTATGCTATGTACATACTGTCCATTCGACCTAATTATATATACTAGGAATGAAGGCCAACTGGCACAGTGGTACTCTGCACCGCCAAGCTAAGCGTGACGCTCGGTACAATTGAGCCGAGCTATCACCTGATCTCGTGGCTGTTCTCTTGCGAGATCTGGCTCTGGCCGAAGCTCATGTTGGGCAATTGCCCCTGATTGACACTCTGGTTCTGCAAGTTGCTGACTGACTTCCTCTTGCTCCTCTCATCCAGTGTGCCCACACCACCCACCAAATGAGGCTTGATAGCGTGCGTGGCGCCCTCCCCATACACCGAGGAATTGGTCATGCTCATCGCGGCTGCCGCCACGTCAGACGGATGGGTCGTCATCCCAGGTCGAGTCGAGATGGTTTGAGCAGATGGATGAGACTGCGGTTGAGGTTGCGTTTGCTGTTGAATGGGCGCCGGCACTTGAGAAGACGCGGACTTAAGGTGCGTAGGAGTGGCAGAGGGGGAGTGTCTGCCGTGGTGGATCAAGGCACTGTGCGATGACAGCATGACAGGTCAGTTTCTGCAAGGACCCTTGTGCATCGACTATACCGTAACAACACTTACAGCTCTTCAAGCAAGGTGGAGTGTCGGTAGGCCAATCGAATGGTCGGCACATTGGTCTGCAGCACCGAGAGTTCAGCCTTCGCCAAAGTATGGACTGAATGCTATCCTCTCAGCAGCTCAGACAGCCTACACACCTTGTGAATGTCGTTGCCAGCCGCACCAGGCAGGTACCACTTCTGGCCAATCCAGTGCCTCTTGACCTGCATTTCCCATCCGCTCTGTAGGACAGAGTTCCTCGCCAGTTCACACATGTCCGCAGGCGTGAGCTTATAGATCTGTGCCGCACAAGAATACTCCTCGAGCAAGTGGGAAGCGGTGAAGTGGAATTGCAGGGGATCGTCTATCACCGGCATTGGAATACGCAGGTTAGCTTTCGGTCAACTGATGGTCGCCGATTCTTTGATCAGGTGCTGCACATTGGCAAGACAGCGCCAAAGGAAAGTCTTTGATGGCGAGGACATGCACTCACCCGTCGAAAGGGAGACATTTAGTCCGACCCTGAAGAAATCCTTGAAAGGATTCCTCTCATACGTCAAGAACAACGCATTATTACTGAGCGGACTCATCGCCAGTCCGATTTGCTTGAGGTAGAAAAGGTATTGCAGTGCCGGAACTTTTCGAAGCAAGATACCGTGCGAGATGGAGTGGGCTGTCAAGAACGCTGATGACAAGTGGTCTGGATCACCCGCTTCACCACAGTGCGGCCGGAGGACGAAGGTGTCTGCAAGATGGTTTCAAGGTCAGTCGTGCGCAAGACTCCGCCATAGTCTCAACAAGACACTCACTGAAGCCTCGAGCGCGTCGCCATGCGTTCAGAGAAGCCATATTGGCGTACATATAGTAGATCCTAGAAAGTCGGGGCACGGGATTAGCTACATCCCTATGAACGCCGAAAGCACCGAGGGTCAACGTTCCTGCGCGTCAAGACTCACCAGTAGCTGTATGGTGGACTCTGCTTGGTGTCCCACATCTTGGCCGTTGGGAACTTCCTGTACAATCTTCGTTCAGGCTTAGACTCGTCATCGACGCTGTCGAAACCGATGACTCGTTGAAGGAAGATGTGCAGCTCGGGGTGCGATGAGGGGTTCTGAGTGACTTCGAAGAGCGGCTGGAAGACATCTGTATGATCATGTCAGCTCTGCTCCTTCTGCCAAAGAAGATCTGCAGTCCGCTCACTTCGCACGACGTCCTCGAAGTTGTCGACCAGGCCAGAACCTCTGAAAACCTCGTACAATCGAGGTACTTGGATCAGCCATCGCACATTGTGCGAGATGAGCTTGTTGTTCACAACCCATTTGGCGAGTTTGTCCCATTCGTTGATGTTCCTGGAAGCGCGTCTTTGTCAGATCTACCTTTGACAGTAGGGTGTAGATGCTCAATGACTATCAAGGTTGGGGAGACTGCTCACCTGCCATAAATTGACAATCGCCATTCAGAATGCTGGTATTTGCTCTGCTCAAGATCAGCAATCAATTCTGCAGGTCGGAAAATGGTAACCTCGTCAGCTACAATTCAGAGGCGATTTGGCGTAAGCAGAAGCAACCTTACCCTGTGTCAGCTCAGCAAGGTATTTCCCCTTCAGCAGGTTGTCAGTCTTCAGGAAGATCTCTCGGAGACGGGATGACCCAGTGGGGTTGTATCGATCGTTGAATCGATCGAACCGGTGGAACTCCTACAATGGCAGACCAATGGATATCAGTAAGCGCGTTCCCTCATTCGTCTTCAGCAGGTCTTGCGGATGCGACAGGGTACTCACCTGATGAGCATGCATGTCTAGGGTATCAATAGACAGGTCATAGGCCGTCAAGTTGAGCGATTCGAACACTTCTTGAAGGGTCAGATCCTTCCCATCTCGGTGAATGACGATTTCCTGCAGTTTTGACCATGATCAGCAACGGCATATCGATCTCGCTCGACAAACGCTCTCACATTGGGGTTCTTCTTCAGCTTGGACTTGATGAATCGAAGCAAATGCTTCTGATTCATACTAGCCGAGTGGTGTATATGTGTATCAACTTTTCGGACATTGTAGAAGTCCCTAGAAGAGACGGGATCCATGTCGTATCAGCTGTTGCTATCACCAGAATTGGCGGTGTACGAGAAAGCTGGACATACCTATGGGGTACAGCTTTCATGTCCGCCAGCTCCTGATATTCATTCAGAAGGCAGTACAAGCTCCACTTGCTTGAGAGGTACTTCAGTCGTCTGAAAGCGAAACTCTTCGCCGGTCCATCAGAGCAGACGCCAAGGAGATAATCAAGGTCGGTGAAGTATTCTCTCAGCCTGGGGACTCTCGAGAGGGGTGTTTTACCCTCGGGACCAGGTGGAGCAGGTGTTCCAGGGGTGCCGTTGACGGCGGGAGTCGAGGTCGACGCGCTAGATTGGGGGTTTGAGTCGGCGGAGTACACAGTGAAGACACCTTCGTCGTTCAAGGCGAAAGTCCGTTGATGTTCGTCTTCTCCCGGAATGGCACAATCTTCCTTCCTGAAGATTTGGCTATCTCTCGCGGTGGTAGAGTCAGTGTGTGTAGTGCCATCAGAGGAGGAAGGTTCAGGGTGGGGTCCGCCGTGAGACGGCTTCCAATGCCAGTGTGGGGGAGGAGGGGGAGGGTAGATCTTCCACGTGGGTAGATCATCAGGTTGGGCTTTGGAGTCAAGGGGTCTTTCACAGGTCTCCTGCTCCACTTCAGGCTTGAGGCCGAGCACATCACCGGAAGCCCGAGGCACGAAGCCGTGGAAGGAGCCATCGTGGTCTTTGGGATTATCACCCAGTCGTTGATTCGATAGCTCAAGGTATTTGTCACGAAGATCAAGGCATCGGGCGAAAGATGCACTATGCAAAAATCATCAGCATACATCTCTGCACTCAACGTCAGGAGATACTTACTAAAGTTCTTCGAGCTCGCTGCCGATACCTTGTTCTGCAAATGCAAGAATTTGAATCTGCATCAGCAACTCGTGTGGATCAAGCTTGGATCCATCGCCTTCAGTCATTGGAGTAGTGGGTGCAGTGATAGCAGGCGACGACGGATGTGTAAAAGGAGACGAGATGTTATGGATGAACAGTTGAGGATCGATCATATTGATATTGACTTTTGAAGGTGAACAATGGGTAAGACGATGAGGTAGTGGGGAATGATGCTGAACAAGCAATGTGTTGTGAGAGGTTCTGAGGCAGCACTGAGAGTGGAGCGCTTCAATGAAAGCAGAAGACAGACAGAAGGCGGGGTGAAAAAGATATATGAGTTGACTGAAAGAAGGGGAGGAAGGAGGGGAGAACGAGAGTATTATATAGCCTTTAAGCGAGATCGGGAAGACGCCGCATCAGGTAGCGAAGGAAAAGGAAGGATTCTCCCGAGTCTGACAACGTTCTTTCTTCCTACTGGGCTCCCCACTCCGACGCCTTACACACGTTCAACCTTTTTTTCCAGTCCGAAGACCATGTAGGTACACGTCCGGCATCAATGTAGATGGAGAGCTGTGAGAAGTACGCGCGGCGGGACATAAAAGGCAGAAAGGAGGCTATAGACCTCGGCCTTGTCGGAGGAAACTGTATGAATGGATAGCCTTCGGGCAAGAGCAAGGAGCGCAGTGGAGTTGAACGCGAGAAGGTATAGAGTGTACGATCAAGAACACCAGGTTCAATGGAGATGAGAGAGCAGGAACTCTCAGATGAAGATGCAGGCGAACGTGTGAAAGATAGTCTTCGAGCTTCGTCTTGTGGGTTATACACTCACCGGGCTGTGTCTGAGCCGATGGCTGGGGTAAGGCTGATTCAGATGAGCCGCTTGCCTTGGCCTCGTCGCCGGACCCCATGTTCAGTGCGCCCAGTAAAGCGCTATCTAACTGGCGCTCTCTCGCCTCTTCCTCCAGATCAAGTCGTTCTTGCTTATCTCGTTCTTGACGATGTATGATTGATGGGGCGGGATCGAGGTCCCCATCTTCTGGACCAGATGGCGAAAGCATCGACGATTGCGGTTGAGGAAGTTGAATCTGCGCTTGTTGCTGAAATCGAGCGTTAAGCTCGTCTTCGTGATCTCTTTCTCTGTCCTCACCGGAAGGAGATACCGCACGCATTGACATGCCTTGACCACCCCTTTCCAAGTTCCCACCACGACTACCCAAGTCCACTTGACCGGGACTAGGTGGTATAGCAGACGTTCGGGCCAAAGGCGAGGTTTCGATATCGCCCGGGGTCATCCCCAATCTACTGCTCTTGAAGCTGTGACCCAATTCACCTTTGCTCGTGGTTGAAGATGATCCGGCTTCGGAAATTGTGGAGGGTGGTAATCGAGGTAAGTTGTGTGACAGCCATATCTCATCTTTCAGGTGCAATCGTCTCTCTTCGTGATAATCGAATGCAGGAGAATGATGGACATGCTCGCTCTCGTTATCGTCGAGATCGTCACGACCATATCGAGCTGGGATAGGAAGCGGGGACGGCAGAGGTGAGGGCGAAGGCTGGAGCGAAGCGCCGGCGAGGCGCGGATCAGGCGAATCAGACATGATGTATCGCTTCACTACCTAGGCGGGGGTTGAAGATGGAATAGCCTGAAAAGGTGAGGTTGTCGTACCGAGCCACTCTACAGATGCGGATGTTGCACGAGGTCCTGCGGATCTATTGGTAGCCTTTGAGCCTGTACGAGGAGCAGATTGTGTACCGTGCGATGCGCAGAACCGAGACAAAGGCAGGTATCAGCGCTATCATCAAACCTGCACGGTATACTTGTAACTGACCTCGCTTCGTATCATGGATATCTTCCAATCTCCTCCACTTTGCCCGCAGATCCCGGCGAGTCGTCTGACCACGTGCGAGCGAGGGGTTGACCTGATCATTAGGCGGGTCAGCTCGATTGGCGCGCCTAAAGGTGATTTTTTTTTTTTTAATTTTTGTGCACGTTATTATTGTTGTGGCTGAGGCTGTGTTCGTCGTGTTGTGTTGTTTTTTCTTTTTTTGGTTCCCAGCGGCAGAGCGTGGGAGTGACGCGTTTCAGGTTGCAACCTAAAAACCCTGAGCACTTCCCTTCTCCCCGCTATTGTTGTCCCCATACTCACACTAGACGTATCAAGAGCGTTCCAAAGCATAAGCTAAGCACAGCCCATAGCATAGCAGCATAGCGTGCGTGATCATATATAGTTTAAAAAAACTAAATTAATCATCTCGCCAAAGACAAAGACCGTGTACAGGCATATATATCCGCATAGTCGTCGTCTCTGTTGTTGTTGGCAACCTGAGAGAGTGCATTCCCAACATCATCCAAGCTATTTACCATCTTCCTCTTTCCTGTCTCTTCTTCATTGCGTGTTAATTCGCGTTTGTTTTCGACATCTCTTTGTCCGGAATCTTTGTCCGGAAGGCCTCGGAATCGCAAGTCATAGTCACGACTTTTCCCTTCATTCATACAAGAGGCGGAACGATATTCGACGACAGCGACGACGACTGATCTGATATCTATCTATACGACACAAGATCGAAAGGACGACGTGGTACTAAACAAATAACCTTTCTCACCTCACGACATTCATTCACTCTCTTTCCCCCTGTACGTCTGATCGCAAGATCCCCTCTCTTCTTCTTTCAACTCCGAGTCGATCACGACGCGATGTCGCATTATCAACAAGGACAATACTCTGATAACCCCGGTTACGGCGGTAACTCGTACGGAAACTCGTACGGTGGCGGTGGCGGCGGCGGCGGGTACAGCGATGAGCCTCACGGTGGGTACGGTGAGGGCGGCTACGGCAAGAGCTATGGTAACGGCGGTGGCGCTGGCGAATGTGAGTAAAGCTGTCCATTTTCGCTACCCTCGCAGCCGGCCATTTTGTAACGTATAGTAAATCTTGCGCACGGGACGATGGGTTCTTAGCTTGTCTTGGCAATGAAGGAGTGGTGCTGATGTCGGCCTTTGCTATATCGTCCTCTCGCTGACCCCTTGTCATGACTTGGCTATTCATTTTTGACCGACTTATAACGTGATCTACTCTCATTGATCATCCGCCGCTCATTTGTGCCGCTGTGCGGTACACACTCGCCAATCTCCCCTTTTCCTTCCGATAATCTCGATTCCGCCCAACTCCCTGCCGCAATACCGTCTTGTCAAACATCCTTTGTCTACCTATGCTTTTACGCGCTCGAATTGTATAACAACTCATATCAATACCCAAAATCACCCACACGTACACCAAACATTGACATTTCCGTGCATTCGAATCTTTGCTTTTCCGAAAACCATATTGTCCCCACTCAGCCTATCCCATGTCGTCAGGAAACCCCAACGCGGCTTACAGCAGTGACGGTGTAGGCGGCTATCAGCCCAAGAAGAAGAGGAACAAGTGGTTATGGATAGGTCTCCCTCTGCTCATCCTCGCTATCATCATCGCCGCTGTTCTCGGAGGTGTCCTCGGCTCAAGATCCAAGAACAATGACGGCAACACGTCGAGCTCTGCTGCCGATGCTACCGGTACCAACGCCAACACCGGTGTACCTTCGGGTGTAACCAGTGTCAACTCCGCCGCTGCTACCGAGACCGGTGCAAACGGCGATGTATACCTCGCTATCGCCACCGACAGCTACTACCTTCCTGTTTATGCTACTGGCGTGAGTTGATGCTTCGGGAGCCACCCAGACTGAGCGATTCACTTACCTTGGGTGTCATTTTCTTGCAGACTGCCACCGCTGGCTACTCCGCTCCCACCGTATTGTCTGACGCCAAGTCCGAGGGCAAATGGCCCGACGACCCTAGCCCCCCTTCCAACAACTCTATGCGAGCCAACCCTCGTCTCGCGCCTGACTACAAGTGGAACGCTTTGACTGGTGGTCTGATTGCCGCCAACCCTTACTTCAAGCAGTGGAACGAGACCATCGTTAACAACGCTAGTTCTACCCTTGGTGATGACCCTACCCCTTACGTCGAAGATGGCGGCTTGACCGGTTCTGGTGTTCTGGACGTTGCCCGAGAGATCAAGCTCAAGGTCAAGAACTGGGCTTACGCTTACCGAGTCACCAACGAGACCAAGTACGCCGACCGAGTCTGGCTCGAACTTCAAACCGCTGCTGGTAACAACTCGGATGTCCAGTTTGGTGCTGACGGCACTCGATGGAATCCAGAGCACTTCCTCGACGTTGCAGAGTTCTGTGCCGCTTTCGCCATCGGTTATGACTGGCTCTACGACTTCTGGACGGACGAGCAGAAGGATGCTATCATGTGGTCCATTATCAACCTGGGTCTCTCCTTCGGTCACGCCGCTTTATCCGGTGACTCCTCGGCCTCTGGCTACAACTGGTGGGCCGGATCTGCTACTGGCAACGCCGAGGTAGACGGTAACTGGAACTGTGTCATCAACGGAGGTCTTACTCAAGCTGCCATCGCTATCATGGGTCGAGACCCTACCGGTATCGCTCAGCAGACTCTCGACCTTGCTGTGCCCGACGCCTTCAACAACTGTTTCCAGGGTGCTCTTTCTGACGGTACTTGGGCTGAAACTCCCAACTACTGGTACTTCGGTACTACCGGTGCCGCTGAGATGGTCAACGCTTTGATCACCGCTTACGGCGACGACCGAGGTCTTTCCGCCTCCAACCCCGGTTTCAACCTCACCTCGGTTTTCCATATGTACGTCCAGGGAATGACCAGTCTTTTCGACTACGGAGATCACGGACCCAACAAGTACTCCGCTACCGCCAACTCCCTCATCCTTTTCGCCAACGTCTTCGACACGCCTCGATACGCGCTCTATCAGCGAGACCACCACGACGCTGCTGAGCCTTGGAGCATGTTCTGGTACAACCCTGCTACCGATGGTACTTGGTGGGACGGTCTGGCGCTCGACAAGCACTTCGATGATCCCGAGGGTCAGTGGGCTACCGCTCGATCTACGTGGTCCGACAACTCTGGTACTTACTGGGCTATGAAGGCTTCCAAACTTACTGGACACCAGACTCACGGTGACCTGGATGTCGGAGACTTTGTTATTGACGCTATGGGTCAACGATGGGCTGGTGAACTCGGTTCTGGCCAGTATCTCTCCACCGGTTACTTCTCCAGTGAAGCTCAAGACTCTCAGCGATGGCTTTACTACCGAAAGCGAACCGAGGGACAGAACACGCTTCTCATCAACTCCGAGAACCAGAATGTGGGCGCCGAGCCTACCGGTAACTGGGGCTCTTCCGGTACCGCACAGGGTCCCGCACCTTCTCTCGAGATCGAGACCGGAGACACTGCTTACTTCTGGACCGACATGACCTCTGCTTACAATGGGTGAGTTAAACCTGCTAGTGCTCCTAGCCATTTGTCAAGGCTAACATCTTACTCTCTTGCAGGACTGGTGGCGTCAAGCGAGGTATCCGATTTATCAACGGCCGAAAGCAGATTCTCCTTCAGGACGATGTGACCAGTTCCCCTACCCTTCAGTGGCGAATGCACACCAACGCGACCGTCACCACCGACTCTGCTACCGCTACCCTCAAGTTGGGCGATGACACCCTCATTGCCAAGATTGTCCAGGGTCCTTCCGGCGCCGCCTTCTCCACCGCGCAACCCGTCCGAGCGTCCTCCGACCCTGCCGTACCTTCAGGTGATGAAAACACTGACCAGTCCAATGACGGTGTCACTGTTCTTACGATCGATATCGCGGACGGAGGCAGTTTCTCCCTCCAGGTATTGTTCACCCCTCAATGGGGAGACGGTTTCACTGCTGTCGACACGGTGAACAACGTTGCGCTTGATCAGTGGAGCTTGACGAGTCATTAAGGAGACGCGTAGGTTCAAGTAGGCTGAGGTAAAGAGAAGAAGCGTAGAGGACGGTGCGATATCGAGTGAATGGTATGAGTATGCGGAATTTGACGACGGCAGAGGAAGCACGGATGGTCCGTGAGAGACATTTTGATCAGTGGATCGAACAATCAAGGGGAATAACGAAAGAACATATGACTCGCTTTCCGTCTTCTGACCATTCAATCAATAGTATCTTGCCATTTTCTTTCCCCCAATTCACGTAGTAGTCTTATCATGATCCAACTATCTATATCACCGACAATCACATTCTTTGCATGAACTTTTGATAAACGCTCGATGCTTATGAATCCCATGGACGGTTTTGAGTATCCGTAGCGTCAAAGGGCGCTTCCAGACAGTTCCTGATTCTGAATGCGAATACTGTACCATGTGCATGGAGTCAGATGAAGACTGCATTAAAAGCCCGAAATACGAATAAGCACAAGCGATTTCTAGTGAGAGTGCTACACTAGACTGGAGGGAGGGACAGCGAATTCGGACGTTAGTCTGAAGCCTAAATACATGTACAAAAACCGATCAAGTCCTGACCTAGGTTGAGGTGTGCGATATCGATCGAGAAGGTATGACAGGTATGAGATATGTAGGCGAAGGTATTGATGACGATAACTATATCGTAGGGAATGATTGTTGATGATGATCTTTCACCACTATCCACTGCCTCTATAATACCTTTGCCATCGCGATGACCGAAGCGCCGGCTACGACGACTGTCCCCCAGAGCGGCAAGATTCCACTCTGGGTGGATGAGGAAGAGTCGAGGTATTCTCGGGATCTACGACACAAGTATGAATATGAGTGAGGGTTGAGCGGGAAGTGGTGAGAACGAGAGTGAGGGCGAAGAGTGCATAGCGAGGAGGGTGTAGCAGGCCGTGACGGAAGTTGAGTGGGGTAGAGGGAGGTAGCAGAGAAGGGGCGAATGATAAGGACAAGAAAGACGACAATCAGCTCTATGGCCCATACGCTGTGCTGTGCCTGCGAAGAGAAAATGAGGAAGCCCATCCCTTTCATGGGTATGGGTTGGAAACGCTCCTACTACTACTACTACTACTATACTCACTCAAAGTACACCTTGTTGGGTCCCGCAAGGTATTCCGCCGGCAGGTCAACCTCGAACTCGTCGAACCCTGCCCGACGACAGAAGTTCTCGGCGTACTCTTTGGCGTAGGCTACGTCTGGCGCTGAGGAGCATGTCATGGGAAGACACTGAGCGAGGAGGTTCTTCCAGTCCTGTATAACATAACGTGTAAGTAAAAAAACAACATTGGTTGTTTCAGGTTCGGTAGATGGATCAGCGAGGGTCTCTGTATATTCACTTGTTTCTAGGTGAGAAAAGGCTCTCCCGCGTCTATGGACAGGACCAATAGTCTATCTATTGCGCCCTGAGTCGGTTTCAGACCATCCACTCACATCGTTCTCGCAGTTCCTGGTGATCCATTGGAACTGGTTATGCCCCGTCCCTGGGATCTGGATGGTCGCTACGATTCGCTGATGGCATTCGAGGAAGCAGTCTGGGAGGGCCCATGACCGAGATAAGAAGTCGCAATATCATTACACAAATCAGCTCAGCTTCCCTTCTTAACGATGGGTTAACAAAGTCCAATCCCGGACCCTTATCACCTTATTCATCATTAAGATATATTGTTCGCGGTAGAGACTCTGGGGTGTTGGGTGCTCATTCCCAACCCCCAAAGCCCAGCGCCCATAGGAGGTATGGTATAGGATGGGATGTACCAGAGGCGGCGAGTAAGGTGGCCGTACTCACTCGACACGTCCCAGCTGGGATTCAAGCTGAATTGAGCTGCCGCGCTCGCCGTGGCCAAGTAGGGCAATATCACCAACGCTGAGAGTACGTACAGTACTCGTACGGCAAGTTGTGGGGATTGGATCATGGTCGATTGGTAGGCTGTCGACTGTCAAAGGCGATGTTGTCGTCGATTCAAGTATCAGTATGTGGAATCTGGGCGAGTGGAGCAGGGCCTGCGCTTGAAGTAGCTGTAAGTACGGTGCTGTGCTAGCTGGACCGCGACGCGATGAAATGGGAAGTAATGATCGGACGAATATTGGAGGAAGCAGAATCAACCAGTCAAAGAAGACGTAGAGTTGGTATAAGTACTCTCGCTGACATCGCATCATCCACATATGTGGCATACTACACCCCTTACCTTACAAGAAAGTCCGATAAAAACAGACAATAACGCTTGTCCTTGTCGACGAGAACAATAAGACACCTCGACGCTGTTCCTGTGCCTGATCACCGACACAGAACAATAAGCGGCTGACCGGTTAGACGAGGAAGCAGATATTACGTACAAGTTACCCCTTATGTGGACGGGTCGAACAAAGACTGCGTGCTGCGCTGTAGTCTTCTGTGTAGCTAGAGTGTAATACATGCCAACTCTATCGTATTCGTGCTATGAACAACTCGATCTCGCTTCGCTTCGAAACGGCCACAAATGTCTATGCCTACCTACATACTGGTCCAGATCTAGCTCAGCTAGCTATCAATCTCCATGCCTTCCTCTCCGCCGGCTCCAGCGCCCGTGGGCACAGCCTTGACTTCCACCCCGCCCTGATCTTTGCCTGCTCCAGAGGTGGATTTGATCTCCTCCGAGACGACGAGCGATCGGACGGCTTCTTTCGTCCAAGCCGTTGTACCTCTTCGGAACTTGTAGTTTCGCGATTTGATACCTCGTTCATTCTGCGCGAGACAAGATCATAATCGACATAAGCGTGAGCATCAGCCTTCATGACGAGCAGATAGCCCATTGACCACGGCAGCTGCATTAGCCCCTACTCACAGGCATCTCGTAGTTTCTCAGCTGCTCCGTACCATTTTTCGTGATCACAGCCACGTCGACGTTGGAACCGGATCCCAGATCGTTGAAGATACCGGATCGGATAGCCCTGGCCACAAGGGCAATGGCTTCCTCTTTCTGTATGATCACACCCACGCGCAAGTCACATTAGCTTCCATTTGCTTCATCATTCCGTTCGATGCACATGGGAGCGACCCTTATGTAGACGGTACAATGATGTCCATCCTGACAATGACCAAGACCCACCTTCATGTTCTCCCTGAACGAGCTTTCAAACACAGCCATAGCAGCCAAACTACCTGATCCCATCGTGACATAAGGCAACTTGTCGGTCGAACCGTGGGCGTGTACCGTGAACAGTTGAGGTCCGGTGACGTCTACTCCACCGAGAACAAGGTGCGCGCCGACATGGCCTTGATATCTGCGATCGTGATGAAACAAGGGGCGGTGTTTTTGTGATTGTCAGCTGCACTGCCGGGATGGCATATCGTAAGATCCTGGCTCGTATAGCTCACCTGAAAAGGTACTGCTTGAGCATGGTCATGGCCGTCACGACTCGTGCTGGTCGACCTTGTGACAGGGCATGAAGCTATAAACGAATTTGAGAGCAGATACCATACATCAGCCGGTCTGTTTGGTCCCTTCGCTTCTGACCATCCAGCTGAGTACTCACCTCAAGGTTGGATGAAATGAGGTTGGTGACGAACCTGCAAGTGCGCGTGAGAGAAAGATCAGTATCCCTGCCGAAGAGGCTGAACAACGCGCTCTGACCCGTCAGGACTCACTCGGTATCGGCGGCGGTACCGGCACCACAACATCTGATCTGAGGCGTAAGGTAGTGGATCTGTCGACGGAGAACATTGGAAGTTGACGATTAGCATCATCGTTGAGCCAATGTATCTCGTCGCAGCGGCTGAGAATCACATGAAATGTAGGAATATGAATAGTGTTGAGACAAACCACAATCCGTAATCTTCAAGTAAAGAAACGATATAGATGAAGTCATTTCCGCCATCACTCACCTTCTCACAGTTCTTGTCCGCTACGATGGGTCCTCCAGTCGCTCGCGTGTCCGCACCAAGGCATACACCGGGTTCTTCTCCGGAATCCCCGCCTCCGAAGATCACTCCAACAATGGTCGTACCGGTCGAGGTGGCTAAATAAGTGATGCCAATCAAATCCAGTAGGAGAACCAAGCAGTGAGGGAAAATGGGAATCGGTCGTGTGCGGATCAGAGCACAGCTAGTCAGCTTCAAGAGCTCCTTATTGCGAGAGAGAAAGGAGCAGGCAGCCTCACCTTTCGGAACACCCTGTAATCTCTGACCCAAGAACTGGTTCCTCGCGTGATTGGAGAAATCGAAACCGATATTAGGTGTTTCCACAGCTTTGGCGACCATCCTGAGCAATTGCTGCCTGTATGTACTATTGTCTGTGGCTGAATGAGGGTATAAGAGGAAAGAAGATGGGAAGAGGGGTATTTGGGTGTTGTCTCGCACCTAAGAATGGATTGTCGATGATGATGCTGTCGTTGTCGCTCTCGCTGCTCGTTGAACGCGCGGCGTCGCTTATAAGAGGTGCCCCGTTATGGTGCGATTGGCGATGCATGACGTGGCATAACGTTTTCCTATCACCCTATCACACGTGGGACTCACAGATACAGCTTGAGCGAGTGATAAGGCTATTGCTCTTTAATAGCTTGGAGCTCCTCGTTATCGTCACAGTCACAGTCATATAGCATCCACAGTCACCGTCACGTTGACGGTCACGACAGAGATTGTCCCGTAACGCGGCGGGCGTGCTCACCGTTCACAGCATCAACATAGCTCCCATTCCGCAACAGCGACGATCACTTCGCCTTCGCCATTATATTATCCAACCTCATAGTTTCACTCTCACAACCATCATACTCCTCTCTTCCACTCCCACATTAGAGCCATCACCTGTGCCTCTCCATACCCGCCCATCTACAATGCAGGCCTTCCGAAACTTCTCTGCGCAGATGCCCGCTCTGCCGGCTGTGGACGTAACGGCAGTGTCCAAGCAGTTCAGGAATACCGTCCAGGCTACTCGGTGAGTCAGGTAGATTACAATTTAGTCCACGAAACAACTCCCCAATATTTATTCCACTTGCATGCGAACGCGCCCTCGTGTGAGAGTATACTGCTCTGAGCAAGCTGAGTCGCTAATGACGAACTGGTATATGGTTTCCGTAGTGAACGAATCGGACAGGTCGGACCCGACGGTATCACCGAGTGAGTTCTCACGGACTGAATGAAATCAGAGATGAACCCAATCCTCCCCGGAACTGGAGAGATGACCGACTGAGACGCTATGCTATGTTATATTTCCCCCGTCGCAGACTCCCCGCCGAGTACAAGCAGCTCGAAGCTCGAGTTGACGCTCTCAAGGATGTCCACCAGAAGTTGCTCAAGATCACCAAGGTCCACGAGCGAGAGACTGTGAGTGGGAGTGCAGATGCAATGACAACCACCTACCAATCAAGCACGCTCACCACCCTCTGAGATGTCACAAAAAGAATACAGGCTGATGTAGCCTTGTTTATTTGCGTTGCGCCGCCTCACGACAGTACGACTACCCTTCCGATATTGCCGAGTCCGTCACTGAAGTAGGACATCAGGCCGCTTCAGCTTGGAGCATCTTTGCCAACAAGAACCTCAAGGTGGGTGGCCCTGGACCTGCTTCTATCCACACATTGAACTTCTTACTATGATCAAGCTTTCCTGCACCGTCACGCTAGCACGACATCCTGACGTTCAACGCTCCGTACTTTCAATGCAGAACACCAATCTCCCCATCCCTATCCCCTCACCGACCGCCGAAGCCCCTCACCAGCCCAAGACCCTCCCTCACGCCATATCTCGAGCTTCCAAGGCGGGCGCCACCGAGCTCGGTGCCTCTGATCGACTTGGTATCGCCCTCGGCGTGTACGGTGCTGCCATGGAGAAGGTGAGTCGGGGTGGTCTTGACTGAGCAGCCTGTCCGAGCTCTGTAAAGGTGGAGTCTGAACTCGATTGAAGATTGAAGTGGGCGGCGGCCGTTGAACAAAGCCAAGTACTGCCGGACTGATTTCTGTTGATTTTGTTGTCGCTGATGATGTTGTATCTGTCATTTTGGCATATACAGGTAGGAGATGCCCGACTCTCCCAGGACAACGTCATCGCCGAGAGATTTGTCACCCCCTGGCAAGCTACTCTTTCCACCTCAATCGGACTCGCCGTCAAGGCCAGGAATAACGTCAAGACCGCTCGATTGGAGTTGGACTCTGCCCGAGCTGCGTGAGTGCGATTACCTGTTTAGAGCAGACGGAAAAGGTGAAAGAGTACCTGTCGGCTGAGTTGACACTCTTGTCGTACCTTGTCCACGTAGTCTCAAGTCTGCCGCTCCTGCCAAGCAGGAACAAGCTCGGTGGGTTTGCTCTAGAATCTCGATCTCCCCAACTCATCGGAGCGAGTTCGGCTCAGGTCATCGCTAGTCGTGGCTGAGCTAATTGTACTACTTTCTCGACTGACTGTATCTATCAGACTCCACGTCGAGGAGGCCGAGGACAAGCTCGTTCAGGCTACTGAAACCGCCATCGGCCTCATGAAGGCCGTTCTCGAAAACGTAAGTTGGTCGTATTGCTGCTCAATGCACAGTGCAGCTGGACTTGTTCCGAGTCTCATCGTAGTGAAGACCCCTCCGGCCTCCTGACTTCTATCGAGTCTAGCCCTCCAGCCGGTTCTCCAACACCAGCGTTTCACGGTTCTTGAACTTAGCCTAGTCCACGAGCGCTGACTCGGCGCCATCTACCCGCCTTTGATCACAGCCCGAGCCTCTTCAGAACTTGTCAAACCTCGTCAAAGCGCAATTGATCTACCACTCCACTGCCGCCGAGACCCTCAGCGTGAGTACCGGATTTTTCTTCAGATCGTTCCGATACGTCTTCCTTGCTTCTTCGCACTGGACAACACTACTCCGCACGATACAACAGAAGTGCCCAGTCCAAAGACGGACGGTCTCCCGTCTCTCTGAATCTTCTCCTCGGTTCTCGCTCAATCGCAAAATCCTCCTTGATACCAATGGATGCGGTTGACAGTGTGAACGGAGCGAATGAAACGCTAACTTGGAAGGATGATGATATTGTCGGTTTGCAGGGCATCCAAAGTGAGATCGAAGAAGCCGCCACCGCCGCCGAGGGCGAATACCGAACTTCTCGAGGTGCTTAGAGACAGGTCTAGATTTACCGGCAACAAAGGTCCAGCTTGAGCTCGGGGCTGAGGACCGGGGCTTGGGGCGTGGAATTCGGGCTTGGGCTTGATTGAGTCAGGTGTGGGTCGGCCACTTTATTTGATGGGTCTGAAGGATGGGATGGAGTGATTTCTTTGCTCAGTGAGGGATCGTATCGTACCGTATCGCATCGTATCGTACCGTTATTGTACTTAGAATGAATAACCTGCCTCGCCCCATTCATGTCGTTCTCGTGACGATCTTCGTACATCCTATGGACCGACGAATAGTGCAGACTGTACAGTATGATGTGTGATTCTTCCGACCTTGATGACTCAAGGAGCTGACTTTCCTCTTGATCGTTACCTCCGCCCTCGCGATCCTTGTCTCTTCTTGCTTTGGCTGAGACAATCCTGATACCACGGGTCATCAAACATGAGCAGTATTAGCCCACGAGGGCTTGTCTCTACCGGCGACCGTACATACTATGTACCACGAAATAACTAGTTCTAAGTCCATGCTCATGAGGCGCTCCGTCCGTCGCCCAGTCCTACAGTGCACTCACATTGTGCCGAGATGACGTGCCCCTGTCGTCTGGTCGTTCATGGTCCATGCTGCGGTATACGTGTCTACGTGTGCATGTACGCAGACTCAGATGGACATATACAGTACGAGCATGTACGGAATGATGATCTAGGCCAGCCAGTCACTTGTTTGGACGATTCGGTAAACCTCTATGTACTGTACAATGGTCCCAATGCGCGGAAAGGAACACAGTGTCATCGACACGTAAAGTATATATTGCTGCACACACATAGTGTCGTATCGGAAGAATCATCGCTGGCACTGTATGATGAAGGATATTAATTGGGAAAGCGGATACACGGTCCTTGCTGTATGTTGACATTTGAAGAGGCTTCACTCGCAAGCAATGCGGTATGAATACTACTGAGTATAGGTATGATAAGGATGAGTCTGCACAAGCAATGTACACGCCTTGACGTTGAGTCGATGAAAAGCTCAGCTGGGACGTCGGTGACACCCCAGCTCACATCCACCAGGCCTACGCAATGTCAGCTTGTGGCTGTCTCTGACAAGCTTTCCCTAGACCTGATTCACTCACTACTTCGGCCAATTCATCATTCTTCTCGAGGATCTTCTGGACTTGCATGATGTCGATATTGAAGCTGGTCTTCCTGGTCCCGGCGCTTCGGCCTGCCGAGGACTCGGAGGGGGCGGCCGAATCAAGACGAGGGTCTCGGACGATGATACGTGCCTTCTGACACACCAGATCTGGGTGGACGACAGAGTCATGGGAACGACATAGTCAGCTGTTTGTCTTCCGCCAGATACCCGACAGGGGTCAACTGACCTGCAATGTAGCACACCGGGACGAGACTGACGCTTCTGGTACACCTGGTGAAAGAGTGACAAAGGTTATGAACAAGCTGCTGAAGCTGATCGGGAGTACTAGAAAGCTCATCCAGAAGGCAGATGTAGTGAGTAGGTCGAGCAGTCCCGACTCGCCCAGCGTGGGCTTGAAGGAAGAAGTCGAACGCGTAAGGGTGAGTAACGACTGAGTCCACCACGAGACCGCTGGGAAGGTTGCCCGACCTATCGATATCTCGCTCATTACCGAAGAATCGGGTGTTGTGACGCTTTGCGCAGATGCACATGAGAAGTCGAGGTCGATAACCGGGCTGAAGCCTCTCGCAAGCCTTCAGAACAGCCCCATGCTCGTAGGTGAGAGCCGCAGCGTACTGTCCCTCGGAGATACCGTCTCGGAAGATGAGGATACGATCAGGATAGTCTCCATTGTGCTTCTTGAAGATCTTGAGGTGCTCCTCAATCATCGAGGACAGATCCTGGATGATCTCGCCTCGTCCCTCTTGTAGACGAATTTGAGCGGAATAAGTGTCACAAGCGGCGTTGTAGGTGGCGATAGTGCAAGCGACAGTTGGCACCAATTCGTTTCCAGCCTTGATGGGCGGCTACGTAGATAATGAATCGTCAAGTATTGATCCTGCTTTCGAGTCGCGGATTATTTGGCTCACCAATCCGAGATCGCCGCCAAGCAGCATGGTGCTACCTTCGACCATTCCAGGCAGATTTGACAACGGGATTGAGTGGGTCAATCCACCCAGTTTACTCTGTTGTATGTGATTAGCAAAGTACAACTCATTCCTCTGCCCGCCAATCATTCACACTCACTTGAATCTTCATGACTAGATTGCCGGTATAGGCATCGATGCCTCGAGGACTTCGAATTTTGGCTGCTTGCATGCACTGCGTCGGAACCGGCGCTGCGGATCATGTCGTGTGAATATCTTTCGCGAGACTTAAGGCGTCTGGACAAACCATTGAGCTCTGTGAAGGATATCCTCTTGATTCCCTCATACAGCCACGCATCCCTATTCGTACAGCCTTCATCAGCAGGACACTCCTAACCATTGTGAAGGATCAAACCTACCTTCCGGGAAGCACACAACATATCAGTTGTGGGGCACATTTGCCAGCCATGTAGGCAGCCCGACCCGCCTCCTTCAGGGCGGCCAAGATATTTCCCTCCTGCCGTGGGTCTCGTGGTGCGATGCACTCTGGCGTTCGATTGGCAACGACCACACCGTGATTTCGAAGGGTCTGACACAAGTATCCGATGTAGCGCCGCATCTCATCGACGCCGGTATATTTATCGAAGGATACAACGGACCAAGCACAGAGCGGCTTCTTGCCATTTCGGAAGAACTGGGAATAGACACGCAATGAGCGTCCGCGAAAGATCGAGTTGCACGCGACGACATACCTGGTTGCCTCGAAGATTCCAGCCGCCATCGTTAGGCATTGCCGATCGACCAGCACCGTACATGATACGGGGTGGAGGAAGGATACGAGCTCGGATGTCGACCAGGTTCCTGTTGACCTGTAAGAGCGCAAGGGTGAGCATACGCGTACATGGGAAAGGCTGTGATGATCGACACGCCCACCTGTAGACCCCATTGCCTGATCTTCTCCTGCTTCTCATACGCGAGTTCGGATCGCCACTTTTCAACCGCTTGTTTCCTCTCTGGCGGTCGAACCGCACTGATCTTGATCATCCTGTGGCGATATCAGCTTTCGTGCAGAGATGGAAGGAGATAGTATCAGCTCACTCAGCTGTCTGCTCGGCAGTGAGCTTTGTCGGGGGTAGGGAGTTCCATTGGGCAAGGTTGACAAATTCGAGCGGAATAAAAGCTTTCTTGCCGTACTAGTAATATTTGGTCAGTATGTTATCACGGGGTGAACCGCGTATCTCACAAAAAGCGAACATTTTGTGGCTCACCTGAACACAAGGCAATCTAGGTCTCGTAACTTGCTTGCCGTGATACTGCTGGTAGTAGTCAGGGATCGATATCTTGATGTCAGGACCTCCATCGTGGCTCTCGATATTGAAGGTAATCTGATCGGCAGGCTGGACCGTGACTGAAAGGATAGTGTGAAGTCTTGAGCTTGCCCGGTGATTGACAGTGAACTGTGGTCCGTCCCAGGGCTCAGCGATGTACGAGTGAGGAAGACGAAGATCTCTCACCGACCTTGGCACCCCGGAGAACCTTCTTCACGAGGGCGATCTCAGCCGGGTTCAACTGGCTGAGCTCCCGCTGCTGAGGCCCAGAATAAGAACCTGTTCCATGTGGCGGGCCTCTGGGGGCACCCTTCTGGAGGATTTTGGCAATGACGTCGAGCGCGGGACCGTCGGAGAGGAAAGCGGAGAAGCCGATGTCCAGATTGAGTAGCGGTAAGCCCGAGCTGGAGTATCGGAATGATCTGTGTGTGCGATACCAAATGGTCAGCTTTGAGTCCCCAAAGTGCCGACAGCTGACTTACTGCATAAAGCCTCTGCAAACGATGGCACCTCGAGAGATGGCATGGGCACCAGCCATGGTGAAGAACCTGTTGCCAGTTGCTCCAACCTGGGCGTAGTTCTTGGAAGGAAGGTCCCTCATGAGGACGTTGGTCGCCATGAGGCCTTTCGTTTACAAGGTCAGGATATGCGCCTCAGCCTCAGAATGTAATGCTTTGTTCTCACCAGTCAAACACTCCTCTTCACCCGAAGGCGCCTTCTGATCGGTCTTGCAGAAGTCCATTACGTGTTCAAGGTCGATCTCAGCGACGAGCTTGACCGTAACTTTCCATCGACGACCTTCATCGTCGGACGACGACTCCTCTCGACGATCAGGATGCTGAACGACACCATCAGGAGTAACAGCCACGCTGAATGTCTGGCTGGCATCTGTGTACATCCTGCGTCAGTTAAACGTTCTTCAAGATAGCGAACCATCAAACTAACCACAAGCCAGAGGAAGCTTGATGGGAGTGAAGGCATTCTTCCTGCCATCATAGGCACTACTCTGAAATCCTTCTTTCCATTCGCCTTGTTGCTCGAGACACAGCTGCTCCCAGACGGCCCGGAGGAGGCCTTTGGGCTTCTTGGCGTTAGCTCCTCGAGATACCACTGGCTCCATGTCGACATCGTAGTGGCTACAAAGATAGAAATAAGCGATCCTCCAATGCGCGATCTGTGAAGTATGATACTCACTAAATGATCTTCCCCCTGTCCATGGCGCGAACCTGGAAGAAGTTGGACTTGACCATGATGGGTCTTCCTTCCTTTCCGTAGCCGGGTCGGACGTAGTAGCTGGTCAGAGCGAGCTTTCGAAACGACTCGGAGACGTCGGAAGCTTGAGGACCTCGTGAGGCCGCATGAGAGGATGAGGCAGTTGGCGGCCTCCTCACAATGGCAGACTCAACAACCGAAGGGGGTCCCCGGGACAGCGCGGAGCGAGAAGGCGCCTCACTCGGAGCGTACCTCGAACGCTCCTGAGCTGAGTGCGAGAACACTTGAGGCGATGAGTCATCGTAGTTCCCCCGTTTGGAGGGCGCAGCGGACCTTGCAGGGTACTCGCTTCGGTCTGATCGCTCGTCATACCTCGGCATCAGGGCCTGAAAAGGAGGCTGTGAGGTCCTGGGAGGAAGTTCAGACGAAGGATATCGATTATAGTTGTCCTGTGAGAAAGAAGCTTGAACTTTAGCCACGTTCTGCTTCCATGGAAGGCTGTGCTTGACAATATTCAGGAAGATGGGCTTGACAGTATTCGGGAAGATGGGCATGGGGATAGCTCAACTCTTACTTGGGTGTGACCACTTCTTCCTCGGTCATATTCGCCTTCGTCTATATCAGCGTAGCGGCCCATCTTGAGAACTGTAGATCGTCAAATTGTCAGAGGGCGCGAAAGAACAGACGTCGGCCTGGGTGAAGGGCGGCGAATTGACAAGCTTCCATTCAAGATGGAAGAGAGAGGACCAGATCTGAAGAAGTTGCTTCGGAGGGAGGTCAAAGACACGAGGGAGCAGGAGAGCTGAGTAAAGGTGCATGAGGGGCAGTAGGACAACCCGAGGCAGACGGAAGATATGGTCTCTCTGGCAGGAGCAGGTAGCAACCGCTGTATATATGTGAATTGGGTATCACCGGGTGAGTCAGCATCAGGACATACCTTCTCCTCTTCTTCGTGAACTACAATCAGCCTCGAGTGGAGTTATAAGCGAGTTCACAGAGGCTAGGAATAGTGATAGGTAGATGTGGAAATGATTGTAAAAGGAGGACCGTAAACGAAGATGATATCGAGGCAATTGAGCTGATAGGGGGAACTAGGGGTGAAGAAGGTAAAGAGGAAGAAGGAGCCAAGAGAAGAGATACCAAATGGGATGGGAGGGGCTTATGTACTGTATGCCAGTCAGCTTACAATAGCCATGGTGCTTGCTGAGGGGTAGTCGATGGTAGGAAGTGGCGCACGGACCCATCGTCCTCGATGCAGTCAACTGCACATGCGTCACTGTTAGGCATAGGCTTTCAATACCTTGATAGCTTGATGGGACATACAAGTCACTAGCATGGGGAAGCCAGAGGGGCACGGGGAGGCGATATCATATCTGCTTGCCTGTACGAGGGATCATCACTCTGCATTCAGTCTATCATAGACTCTGTCCGCCGAGCGGAAGAATCAGAGGTAGGGGAATGGAGCATGATCAGTGCATCGCAGAGGACAGTCTATCCTTATCGATCGGGAGGTAACACGAGGTCCAGTTCAGCCCAAGAGATAAAAACCTAGCTTCTGCTTATCGGCTCCCTCGTCGGTCAGTATTACGAGTGGTCTGTAATCATTTCATCGCGACGAGCTAGAGTAAGTCCATGGCTATAGCGTGTGTAAAGGCGATCAGTGAGTCGATGGTCCGTTTGAAGCCAAAAGAAGGTGGATTCAAGGATTCAAAGTGTATTGAAGAGAAACTCCAGAATAGCTTGGGAGTCGCAGGAGATGTCTTCAGGCGATATCGTCATCCGATCTCGCCGGTAACCCGGTTTACCGATCCTTATTTGACACCCTAGCGTCTATGGAAGAGAACCTCTCTTCCTTCGATCTTCTCATTAATTCATACATCATACCATACCTACATCCCAAACGATCTTCCAGAAGCTCCGAAATCAGCTGGCTGACAACCAAAGACGACGGTCAAAGCTAGAGTCCACCATGTTCAACAGTAAGAAACGACCGACCACTGCCTCCTCGTCATCTCCCAACAAACCATTCAACCCTGCGCACACCCATCCAGCTTCTATCTCATCCACACCATCCAATCAGTCTCGAGTCCACGTCTCCTCTGCCAGCGGGGGAAATGCGACGAAGACGGCGAGTAGCAAATCATCATCGGTACCTGTCGAAGGGGTTCAGTCAGGTGGAGGAGGCGGAGGCGGTGCCGGTGCCGGGTCGATGGAAGGGATAGATGGTGAAGGAATCGACAAGGCGAAAGGAGGAACGCAAAAAGGGGGCACAGAGCAGGATGCGAATGCGAAGGCGGACGCCAAGTGGAGCGATCCAAAGATCGTACATCCCGCTTGGGAGGGGTTTGGCAAAGGGCCGGGAGGCGGCGCTTCTCAAAAGGATGAAGATCCACAGAAGGGTAAAGACCCCAAGGCGAAGCTTTAGATCACCACCACCGTGAGTTCACGATGATGCAGGATGCCGTCTCATACTGAAACAAGTGTAGGTCTTTGCGGAATTGGTCAAAATGAACAGCACACTAGCATCAAATGCCAATGAAATACGAACCAATTTGATGGCCCTCTAGCCCCCTTGACTGTCTTCCCTCTCTCATAAGTCCAGTCCTCCGTGACCTGCTCTGCTGTTGCTGTGCACGTCAAATGTCCAGACATCAGCGGACATGGTGGGTCGCAACGACCCCATGATGTGGATATTCCTCGCTTCTCACTTGCCCGTCAGGTTGCGTCTCCGCATATGCGATTGAAGCCCAAGCGAGAGGATACGGTCTGTAGCTACATACCCATTATCGTAGTTTCGATTCCTTCCCCCGTTAGCCATTAGAAACTCGTACATATACACCACAATGAGAGAGCAGTATTCATATACGATAAAATCAGATCACATGCATCCGTATGTACCATATACTGTGATGTGTGTACAGTATGAGGACAGTACGTTTCCATTTCCTCCTTCATCACTCCTTCCATTCCTGCGTCTGGGAATAGGGATTTGAATAACTACCCAAGGACCGATCCCCATCACGTGTGGTGAGAACTTATCCGGTCCGGAGGATGACGTGAACACCAGAATCGGTGTAGATTATGTCGCTGAGCTGACCGACCTCGAGGCCGAAGGTTGCGTCCTGTGGCAGGCGCGCGAAAGCAGTATATCAGCTCGTGTCTGGGATGTATGTCTCCTTGTCAGATGAGCGTGAATCCTGCAGGCATGCTGACATTCGGACCTGAAAGTTCGCTCTGCTCTCCCCTTCCTGGAAACCCGATTACTGTACCAACGGAGTAAGGTAATCCGGTTGCAGGTTTGATTCACTCACCTCGAAAGGCTTCTGCATCTGGCCCCTCCCAAACCAGCCCAAATCACCACCTTTTCTAGCGGACGAGCAATCGCTTTCGGTAGATGCGATCCGGGCGAATTCCTTGGGCAAGTCGGCGGGGGAAGCTGCCTTGAGGGTGTTGATGTGGTCCTGGATGATCCGGGTCGCTTCGTCCTTGGTGATGGTGATGTTGTCCTGTCGGCGAAGAGGAGCATACCACAGGACGGGTCAGCTTGGCTTTGGTTTCGTTCGCTTTCATTTGTACGTGATCCCAATAACGCGTAGTGCCAAAAGTAAAGGTTCAGACGCTTCGAGTGCACCGAAGCAACGCCCCCTCTGGCCGAACTGCACACGAATTGGCATGACCCGACCTACCTTTCGCCAAGACGACGGCCTCCTGCTACCAGCATGTTTCGCCAAAATATGACTCCCCCTGACCTGTCCTTCCTTACCTCCTGCCCCGCCGGGACCACTAGCTCCAGCCGCTGCTCCGGGAAGGTACTTACTTGCACCGGGAAGCTGCCTAATTTGGTCGTTGGTCAAATCGGCAGGAGGGTCCCAGGTGGATGTGCTGCTCTCTGCGTGGTAGAAGTAGGGGATCTGACGCGAGTTGGAGAATCGAACTTCCCAGCCTGATGATGAGGACATTTTGGATGGTTGGATGAGTGTGGAAGTAGAGGCGGCTTGTTTTCTAGTTTGGTTTGATGAGTGGGATGCGGAGTGTTTTCGCGGTCAACTCAGTGATGAGTGTCAGACAACGGTCGGTATGGACTCGGATATTCGGGTCAACTCACTCACGGCTTTGTTTGCTACTGATCACGAGCCTGGATGCTATATGTAGATGGCGATGTGAGTATGGCTGAATGAAAGGAGAGAAAGGAGTGAATGACGAACAATGAGGCCATCTCCATTAAGGTGGAGGTTGGTTGGATGGGCAGCAACGTGTGACGACGCGCTCCGCGACTGCTGTAACGTTACGAGGACGGTGGCCAAATATCAGAAGATGACAGCGTTCAACGGTGACTGACTGCACGGGAGAAACAGGCAAATGCATTTCTTCTGCAGCATGGACAACCGTCGACTAATATGAAAGAAGGGATAGGTCTTGCATATCGCGTATGAACCGATGAGGGGAAGAGAAGCATAGAGCATCAAGAGGGAAAGTGAATGGCTAAAGAGGAAACCCTCCTCATTCCTTCTCGTCGGAATGGCTTCCATCAATCTCCCTCCCAGCTTTCCAAACACCCCTGACACCGCCCCTCTCGTCCCACACCACCAAATCAGCCCAACATCCCTCTTCGAGCCCTACTTTCCCCGTCACATGCTTGCCGAGGCATTTGGCAGGGTTGTATGTCGCGCACACGATGGCTTGGGGGATGGAGATACCTGTGAATCTGGAGAAATTGACAACGGCCTGCGGGAGGGGCAGGATGCTGCGGATTCATGTAGGCGACACTGATCAGTCCTCATCACTAAAATTGATGTATCCGTCCGAGATATACGCCTTCTGCACACCACAGTCTGCCAAATGTGGCTATGCCCAGAGCTATAAACAAGTGGTCACTCACGACCCTGCCAAAGTATCCGTGCCAGCCAGGACGATCCCCCCGTCCTTCTTCTCGATCATCCCGTCTCTCCATGGATGCAGGCCATCAGGTAGCTTCGGATCGAGCATATGCATAGCTGGAGAGCACATCGAGATCAGCTTTCACTCATTCTTCTGGGTTTACGACACAGCAAGGCATATGGTCTGACCGGTAGCCAAGCTGTCCAGGGAGGAGTGAACAAGATCTGGACAAGGGGAATGCGAACATCTACATACCGTCTGATACGAGGATGCAGCCCTCGGGATGAGCATTGTATGCCAAGCAGACAGCTTGGGGGTGAACGTGAATTCCATCTGCGATGATGGAGAAGTAGGGCCGAGTGACCTTGTTTGACCGACTGACATCGTCATTGTCATTGAGATTGGTGACATCTTCTTCAGAGCTGGAAGAGAACGTGGCGCCAAAGGTGGGGGAAGTTTGGCTGGTGAAGAGAATGTCTGTTAAGTCACCTTGCTGCTCCTGCTGCTGCTGTTGCTCCTCCGTCGCAATATGTCCGTTCTGATATAACGGCGGGATCTTCTGGAGGCGCATACGCGTAAAGTCATTGTCGTGAACAGCATCGGTGCCACCTTGAGTTTTGAGGAGCGACGATGGAAAGGCACCCATCGCAAGGTGAGCAGTATCGACACGGAGCTTCTCCATCGAATGGCTGAGCAGTTCCGAGCCATCGAAGCACATCTCCTGCAGGTGTTGATCTCCCGCTTGGCCCCCTTTGCTCTTGCCGAGCTTGTGCTCGTGCTGGTACTCGTGAATCGGAGAAGGTATCCTACTCGGCACGATCGACTGAGCAGCAGGCGTAGGCAAAGTAGACCGCATTTGCTGGGCCATACTAGGGCGGGTGATCTTATTGGCAGTCGAGCAGAAGGGGAGACCCAGTAAGCCTATGAGACCCGGTTCTCGGTGATCTGCAAGTTCAGCATGAGATGATGTGTGCGGCGCTATAGTGTCAGCTTTGACTGAGACTGAGAAAGCTCACTGCAAAGCGATGCCGCAGACCCATCGTGAGGTCTTGAACGGAGGTCAGGAAGGAATAGCATAGCGATATAAGTGCATACTGAACTTCGAGACGTGGGATGGATGGGCGCAGATCCTCACACAAGACTCACGAAGAGAGGGCATGGCGTTGAACAGGTGGGTAAGCAGCGTGGCGCCACCTGCGATACCTTCAAGCGCTTGAGCGGTAGACGCATTTCTGCAATTGAGTGATCAGCCAGAACCCTCAAGAACGGACGGATTTCGAGGCGTCCGTCGCTTTCTCATCGGGAGGAGGAGTTTGATGGGGATTGATTCCTTCTTATTACCTACGTGTGGCCCAAGCTGACTTTCCACCCCTTCTCGACTAATTGAGGGATAGTTTCGCATACTCCTTCGACATCAGGAGCGAGCGTGATGATCTTGGCGACCTCTTCTTCTTCCTCGTTCAAGGTATCCGCTCCGTACATCTAATCTCAAGACGATGAGTGCAGTACCGTAAGCCAAATAATTATACGCTCTGTATTGATATCACTGCATAAAAAATCTTGGAGAGCGCAGTGTGCAAAATCACAATGCTCCCCTCTGATTCCCCTTGGCCACCGCGCGACGCTCGATATCAAAACTTACGTTTTCGAAGCTTCGCAGCCCATCTTTGGCTACAGCAAGGTTGACAGCCGGATGACACCCCACCTTCTTTGGACTCAGGAATGGGCCTTCGACGTGCCATCCCAGCGGACGAGCGCAAGCCGGGTGTCCAGGGGTTTCCTGCTTGGAGTTAAAGACGCCACTAGTGCCGATGTCATGGTCGCTTGCTGCTTGCTCGTCCAGGAGCATCAGACAAGTATCGGCCAGACCAGAGAGGATCGGTAAGATCGCGTGGTACGCTTCGGGCTTTTGGGACTGCACCCAGTGGAGCGAAGACGTGTGAAGTACGAGGAAGTGGTAATGTGATCATCAGAGGCGGGTGAAGGCACGAGGGCATGAACATCAGCGCGGTCTCAATGTCAATGGATCACGGTAAGTTGACAGACGTTTTAAGACGAAGCAAGGCGATGCCGACGCGAAGGAGCGTGGCTCGTATCTCGTCATTGCAGCCAACAACCCCGAGGTCAGCGCCGAAGTACATCACCTACTCACAATGATGGTCGGCACGAAGCTTTAGTGTGTTTACATGACCAGGTTAGTAGAATTCTAGTATTTCTACAGTAATACCGCTCACCTAGTCACCCCGAGCTTACAAAGCCCCTCACCCATCTTCCTCACCCCACGCACATACTGCTCCTTTCCCTTGAATTCGCTCAAATCAACGCCGAAGGCACCGCAAATCTGAATATCAATCAAACCAGGGCTGACCCATTTCCCGCCCAGATCAGCAACCTTGACTCCGCCGTTGACGGCAGTGGGATCAGGTCCCGAGGGGAGGGTACTCAGGAGGAGCCCGGAATGGGTATCGATGTGGAGTGAAGTGAGAGGGGAGAGGGTGCCGTTGGCGAGGATCAGGCGGACGTTCGTGAGAGTGACGTATCGTTCGGTGTGATTAGTTGAGGTCATCTCGTACGATTGGTGTCAGTCAGTAATCTTGGAATCTCAAGATCAGCCCTATTGCGGGATTGGAGTTGTTGGGTTCATATAAGGGTCTTAGTCGTCGGGAAACTTGTCAATTGATCATGAGGTAGTGCGATTTTCATCGGTGGGTGAGTTGGGGGAAAGGTAATTGACCTACATGGCTCGAAGAATGCTCAGCAACCTCCTTATATGTATACCTTGACCAGAGCCCCGGAGGTGACAAGAGCTCTGAAATCGAATTCCACGTTCGTGTGCCACCTTTATGCAGCCGCGACGGTCCTTTGTACCGTGCAGTATCGCTATGAAGAGCGAACAGCTGAGTCTGGAACACACGAAGTGTCTGACTTCCCCGATAACATCGGATCGGATCTGCCTTCTTCTTCTTGGGTCGCAGCTCGCCAAATTCGAGTCAGATCAAGCGAGAACGTGCACAATACTTCACCGGTTGTCCCGTCGTCTCGGCTGGCCTGATGGAGGAATACCTCGGATATGTGGAATACAGTACGGGACGAGTCAGTCCGGCGAGATTCACACCTCAAGGCAGTCCGCGAGAATCGAGACAAGATATTGCAGTCAATCTTTATAGTGCTGCATTTTGTCATGCTGAGTTTTGGCAGAGCATTCGGTTGATAGCAAACTTAAACCACCAGAGTGATAGGGAACGCTTCCAACACCAATTTCTTCTTGTTGACCTTTCCCATGTTCTACAAAGTACAGCCCCAAAAAGAAATCAATCAGCGAGGGTAGATGACTAACAAGGCTGATCGGGCTCAGTTACTCACGTTTCGTGGGATCTCACCCTCGTAGATCTTGAGTTTCTTGGGCAGCTTGTACGGCGCGATGACTTCTCTCAGTTCCTTCCGGAGGTCTGCTACGGTGACATCTGGCCGGGTCGTTACAAGGCACACCGAGACCTGCGCGAGGAGCAGCGATAAACCCATTCAGTATTGAATTTATCGCCTTTTCGTTCTGATCCATTGTGTGGCCCGAGTAAAACGAAAAGCCGACTCACAACCTGTCCCCACTCCTCATCATCAACACCAACGACCGCGCAATCCTTCATACCCTCGAGCTCGAGGATAGCACGTTCAATTTCGACCGCGCTGATCTTTTCCCCGCCGGACTTGATAATATCGGTGCTGGATCGGCCTAGTATCCTCAACTGCCCCATCGCCAAAGGATCGGCGGACCAGACGCCCACATCGCCGGTCTTGAACCATCCATCTTGGAACTCCTTGGCTGTGACCTCGGGTAGACGCCAGTACCTGTCAGGGATTGCGTCAGCGTCGCCTACTACAGTAAACCTCCATAGCCGTTTCATTTCCCAGAGGCCCCTGGACGCCGTACTCACTCTTTTGTGATGGGCGGCCCTCGCACTTGTACTCCTCCTGCCACTTCACGCTCTGTTACTCCCTTGTTGTTCTCCTCGTCCCATAGCCTGATTTCGGTACCTGGCAAGGCGAAGCCGACGTGACCCTGCGGAAGTACAAATATGATTAGCATTTAGCGAGGCCTGTTTCATGCGTATCGCTGATCCTGCAGTATCACTGTTGCGTAATCGGTGCTGGTCCGATGTTTCAACATCAAGCCATGGTCTGGCATTGTTCGTGCCCAAGCAGACAGGCTAATAAGAAATTGTGCTCCGCCCACCTTAATTCTACGCTCATTTTCCCATCCAGTCATAGCAATAATTCCAGTCTCCGTCATCCCATACCTCTCCAGCAATACCTGACCACCGCCGACGCCTCCTTCCTTCTCCCACGTCGCCTTGACGCTCTCCGGTAGCGGCGCTGATCCCGATACTTGCAGACGCAAGGTAGACGACGCTTTGGTAGCTTTTTCTTGGAGCTCCGGGGGCAGGGTAGAGTGGGCTTGGATGAGGCGAGCTATCGAGTAGAAGAGTTGTCGGAATATTCGGGTCAGCGGTGGACTACTACCTCAAGGCGCTATGCGCTAAATCATTCGTACAATCACCTGAATTGTGGGGATCGATTAGGCTGGACGGACTTACAGTATACTGTGGGCACACCGAAGAACATGGTGATTGGATCTCGACCCTCTTCGTTGATCCATCGTTTCCAAATCTGCCCAAATAGACACTGTCAGCCTTGACATCCTCGTATGCACATACTGTATGCACAGGCGTGACATGACTTTGGAAGCCGAGCCTACCGCTGGCCCATCGAACTTCTCCCATAGCTCTACGGTAGCTCCTACCCATAGGGTCGGAAGAAGGGCGACGATGATACCGTGCAGGTGGTTAAGAGGAAGGATGTGGAGCAGGTTGTCCTGGGAGATACGGAGATACCCCGTACGAGTTGTCCAGCAGATTATGTCAGCTCAGCTGTCAGCTGTCTATAAAGGCGATACTTGAGCGGCTGCCTTGGTTTCATGAACTGAATGGGAGAACAGAATGATGAGGGATTCAGGGCAGGGTGTCGAAAGAGCACTCACAGATGGAGACCATCGCCAGGAGGTCGCTACGGCCGATACCTGCGCTGTCAGAGCAGAGTGCCTAGTGACTACACCTTTCGGTCGACCAGTCTGTACAATGCGACGAGTTCAGCACACAAATCGGGACAGCTCAGCTCAGCTCAGATCGCACTCGAATGAGACATCTGGAACCAACGTGTGCAGGAGAACGTCTCTCAGGCAGAAGCGAGTACTGGGGAGTGTATTTAAGGGGTGGAAATCGAAGGATCAAGCTTACTTACAGTCCCGCTAGTGAAGAGCATCATTGCCCTCCTCTCTCCGTCCAACACTTCCAGATCCGCAAATACATCCTCCGCATTTCTCCCTTCTTCCCCAGATGAGCTCTTCCTCCTTATGTCCTCCAGACTAATGTTCAGCACCTCGCATCTACCGCCCGCTTTCTCCACTTCACCTTTCAGCTCCTGTGCCCTCGAGTCGTACTTCGCATCAGTGATAATAAGCGACGTCTCAGCGTTCGTAGCCATATAACTCTGCTCCGGCAAAGGCAAACTAGGGAGCATCGGGACGCTCAATCCTCCAGCGGTCCAAGTAGCCAGCATGGCCAGAGGGACCAAGTAACCCTTTTCACATAAGACCACTACGCGGGCTTCGTGGCCGTTTTCGGCGATGAGGGGTGCAAGGGTGGTAGCGAGGGAGAGAATGTCGGCGGTGAGTTCAGAGTAGGTCACGGAGAGGGAGAGGGGGAGGTCGACGATAGCTTTGGAGGACGGAGAGGTGCGAGCATGCTGGATAATCTGCTGGAGGAGGGGGAATGAGGACAATGTGCTGGAGAGAGACATGGCTGATTGGGTTATGAGCCAATGGGTTGTGGGACGAATTGGATGACGATCAGTGAAGGTAAAGACAGGTCAAGATCGTTCGAATTCTCCTGACAGAGCTGCGACAGGCCCGTGTATTTCTGAAGGGTGAGATGAAAGCGCAGAGAGCGAGGCAAAGTATGAGCGCCGTAGTGGTGTATCACAAACATAAATGTATAAGAACAGTCACAAGGCGAGGTATTCGAGTACACTGCTGACTCTCTTTCTCGGTTCGGATTTCGGGTTCCAGTTTCACAATTCACCGATCTATCAACCGCGCATCATACAATACGATCTCATTCCTATCGATCAACAGCAAGTTTCTCGTACAGTGAATGCCTCTTGCAAATCAAGAGGACCAACTGAACCCCAACGCTCGCCCTCATATGCATCGTTCATGTATGGTCCATAGAGGACAGACCCCCTCATTGAGTCTTGGTTTTGGGAGACCCAGCGATCGATCATCTGCGGAGACATTCCGTCTCGCCCTTCAGCGTACTCTCGTTCAGCACATATCTCGGCTAACTATGGATCGTCGGCTAAACCCTGATCGGCCTCCTATCATCAACGTGGACACTTACCCTGCATGGCAGCCATCGAGCATGTCACCTTCTACATGAGTTTGGTTATCATACACATATGTACAACACGAAAAGACCCGGTGCACGGCATGAACTGCTTCCGTGTTTTACCAACGACAAGCGTGATGGTCCTCCTCAATCGGCATACCTTGCTTAGTCCGCGAATTGACTCTCGATGGATGTCATGATATTCAAGAAATCTATTTAGCCGCGCGCATCGACAGGGGATTAATGATCAGCCAAGACCCTGTGACCATGCGAAAAGCAGCCAGCGCCAGCGAAGCCGCGCCGGAACGACCAAACTGCGTCTACTCACCAAGGAGATAGTCCGCTATACCCTGGACGCTCGGATCGACTTGCTCGTTCGCCGGTAGCGCGTCGAGTAAGGTTACTGCTACGACCCGGATTTTGGTCACTAATGAAGGGCCGTTCGCGGCGAGCTGCAACATGATGGATGACAGTCAATGTCAGCATCAACTTTCCCTTCCCTTGGAAAGCCTTCTCGAAAGTTGGACCAGGAGCGAAGCGGGCACTTACAGCCTGGATCGGGATGCTGGATCGAGGTCGAGAACGAGTCAGTTCTGAATCCCGCGAAGGCCAAAATCAAATCGTACACACCCATGGACAGCCTTGAATAAATCTTGATAAACTCCTTGCCTCCAATCCACTTCTTCTCCCAGGTCCGCAGCTACCAGTTCGGCAGCTAAGCAGACAAAGTCAGCAACATGATATTGCTATCTCCTTGTGCCGATCCATTAAGAGGTCCTGACGTACCATTACGACTAGGTGTACCGGGCTGCCCACTTCGGTTCAGCAGATCCTCACGATGAAGGCTGGATATATCTCGTCATAAGCCCGAATTCAGCTAATAGTAAACTTTGGGATGACTCACATCAAACGCAGTCTTGTCATAGCCAGAGTAACGTGTATGTTCGCCTTCACAACAAGATAGCCGTCCTTGGCCGTCTCCGATGACATTGGGTCCGAGAAGAATAGGTCCAGCTCGTCTCGTACCGCTTCTTCCCACCCCGGCGCAGGTCTAAGAGCAAGTGAATGTTGAGTTATCGGGAGACTTAGATGTTGAGGCGTGCACGCGAGGAAATGTACACTCACAGCACATTCCCAGATCCTACATCCAATTTGAATGGTCTGGGCAGACTCGTGCTGATATTTCTGATCCGCTGTTTCAAGGTCCTGACGTATCGAAGTGCTGATAGCAGTTCTTCTGGATCCGCTGGGGGGCGTCGCCGTATATCCCGCTCGTGAACGATGATATCTCCCATTACGCTGTTTGCAGTGGCGAGAGGACCCATATAAGCACGATACGCTGGAAGTGACGGACAAACAAGACGACAAGGTGCGAGAATTACTGACCTATCCGTTCGCGTCAGGATATTGAAGCCGCAAATCAGTGGTACAGGGACCGAACTCGGCAAATACCCGTGTAGTGTTATCGAATTATCATCCCTACATTCCTCGATCAGCCCACGTCATGATTCCTGGCCATACCGGAAGGGCGGCTCACAATTCAGCAGGTAGCTTAGTGGATTCTGATCCCATAAACTCGTCGGACCGAAGGAGAATTGGTTTTCCTTTAGATACAGCCTCGAATTTGTCCGCATTGTGTATGTTAAACCATACTCGACGCCTGCGCTCGGATTCAATCGGGTTCAAGCCTTGATATGTCTACAATCAAGAAGAAATCATGCTTAGATCAGAAGGACTGGTCCGCAGCGCGATCCTGGTAGAAAGGACATGCGTATGACTTACTTCTTCCCGATGTAGACCTAAGCTGATGGCGAGTGATTGGGCTTCTCCATACGCGGAGGCTTCGAGTCCTACATTACCGTGTTTCTACGTTATAGCTTGAAATCAGCTCATTGGTCGTGCATTATGATTGACCTTGATGCAAGCCTGGTTTGGAACTTACATTATGTACCACGAAAACAAAATACCTTGATTTCACAATCCGATCAGCATCTGCAATCCACCTTACCATACTGGATTTGTACTCACTTAATGCAGACCAGGTCCACTGTCGGATTATCCATCTCTCTTCTCGTTACTGCGTAACAGGCTTTTAAGCATTTATCCGACAGCTTCCTGACGCGATCTGCAGGTATGGGGAAGTACGATTTCGGAACCTGTATCCGTTACAACTTTCAGCATATCACTCTGACGCGATTGTCATGTAGCTTTGAGGGCAACTGACATGAATTAGAGTTGTTGCTATCATTGCCATTAGTAACGCGAAGAAGATTGGTCTTCTTTCCTCTTCGTGAGCGGTCAGATCGGCCATGAACGATGGGCGATGGATGACCGGTATAATGCAGTAGACCTAAAAGTTCACAACATCAGCCTCAGACGCACCGATACTCCACCGTGTGAACAAGTAGTCACTCACATGATCGAAGTATAGTCGGATAACAAGCATCGCCAGTTCTCTAGGTAGAATAGACTCTATACTCGTTGTAGGCGGCACACTCGCCTCTGAGATAGCTATGGAGGGCGATACTTCGTTGTTCGGTGAAGTAGAGTCGGGAGGCACGCTCATCACCGGCTGGAACGTCGCAGGGTGGAAGGTCTGATGTGTGGATGTGTCGGGGGGCATGACCGGATCGTGCACTGTCATGACTGCTGAACTCGGTCCGGGCTGAGAGGGTGGCGGCGGTGGCGGATAGGAGAGTGGTCGTTCTCGTGATTGAGGTGCTATTGGCTGATAGAATGGCTGTGCATCCGGTGGGGAAGGGAAGAATGATCTGGAGGAGTGGGTAGCGCTTGATGGAGGAGCAGGGGGAGGATGGTGATGTTGATATAGCTGAAGAACAGGTATAGCCGGTGATGGTAAGGGGTGCTAGGCGGTTGTAGAAGGGAGATTCAGTCTATCGTACAAGGGGAGCGAGGAGGTAGGTGATCAAAAGCGACAAGCGACAATGACGGGACGACTCACGCCTGACTGATGTTGATTTTGTTGTTGTGGATATTGATGCTCCATACTGGGCACAAACCCTTCCGCCATTCCGCCCACACTCCCATTGTAGCTCTCCCTTCTGTTCATCGGAGCCATGCCATCCTCGGAATCGCTCGAACTCCCATCGGGCTGTATCTTCATGCCACTGGTAGATTGCACGAGGCTGCCGGACAAGACACCTTCTCCACCTTGCGATTTCCGTCTCGCACGCTGTTCCTCCGCTAGACGCTGTACGACTCTGTTCTTCCGACCTCTTCGTTTGCGCTGATACAGGTAGGAGCAATCGAGGTCCCATTCGCGACAATGCTGGTGACGGGCCGACATGACGATTAGTAAGATCTCCTATAATTGTCCCTTGATCGAGCAGTAGCATACGGTGCTCTAGTATTCCTGGCAAACCAAGCAAAGTTGACTCACATCACAAGGGACAGTCGCTGTCGCTTCGTGATCCAGCTCAATGACAGACGGTCTACCGGAACACTTCAGCTTTCTCGTCCGGCACGCATCACAGCTAGGCGGCTGCCGTCTATTCAGCAGATCCACAACGGCCGCTATACTATCCAAGCCATCCGGAAGGCGACTCGTATCGACTGTCCGGGACAAGCTGGCGGCTGAAGCTACAAAGACGAATTTTGGAGGCTGCGATTGATCAGAGCCTGAAGCCGAGGTCGATAGCCGGCGCTGGGCCGTGGGCGATAATGAAGGCACGCGGGGCATCGTCGAGTGTCGAACTCTGGATGTACGATTTCTCCTTTTCCCGCCTTGGTCTCGCAATCAGAACTGCGGGGTAAGACCGTCCTGTCGCTGGTCGTCGTTCGGATTTTGACAGCGATTACGAGCGAGTCGGAAGGTCGATCGGTGTCCGACGTGCAGCCAAATTTGATACTGTGGAACTTTTCGGATTAGATAGAACAATGAAAGACGAGATCGACGTCGCTCGGTGGAAAGAAGGAGTTTTAACGGCGATAGTTATAGAGGGTAGAATGTTTGGTTCGGCACTCCTCTACTCTGCCCACTGTAGCTGATTATGAAATGTTAGGCAGCGGATGTGAAACCTGGTTTAGACCACTTTGTAACGATACCACGACTAGGAACGATCTGCAGATCCGCTTTCGCTCAGTGGTTATCAAGTCAAATGCATCGAAGATGATTGCGATTGATCGACAAAAGACTTGGTTCGTCTCGTTGAGGACCAGAGTCAGATGATCAGGTGACATGGGCAAACTTCCGGCTACGGGCTATTGTCACGCCAAGCTTAGCAACACACTCGCTCAGACGTCAAGGTATATCATATCACCTCGCCCGTCTTTGAGAACCAGCTGTATACATGCAACATGCAACATGCAACATGCAGTCATTCAGTGAGTGAGTGATTCCAGTGATCCATCAAACCAATTCATGCATATAGCCTTCTGCCTGTGCGTGGCATTTAGAGATGATGATGTTGATGACGGATGACCGTACCATGTACCATCGCGACCTGGCCTCGTAATAAGGGTAAAACCAAGCGTATGACTTCCGGCACCCGGTGCGGTCCAGCCGGGTCATCCCGTTAACTCCTGATTACGTATGTGGCCCAGCCCCAGCCTCCACCTTGTGCCTGTGACCTCCACCTGCAATGCCACTACCGCAGCGTGTTTATGTGCTTTTCCCGCAGAGAACGGAGTATGCTAGGCTGATGATTATAAGGGCCGGACGTCCAGATCTGATCTGTTTGGGAGATTAAGCAGATAGCAGAAGACAGGGGTTATTATAGCCTTACTTCGTCATATCGCGTTATCTCCTGGCATGCCGACTCAATTCGTGCGACTTTCCTCCGATCCTTCATCAGGACATAAATAGAACTTCGGACCTTGTGCAGACAGACTCCTGCTTATATCTTCTTCTCCCCTCGAGTTCCAACTTCCAACATCCACTTCCCCAAGACCCATTCCTCCTATATAATAGATAGGTAGATCACCAACAAGCTTCTAGTCAACTATACGCACATAATGACCCGAACTATCAAGCTCTCAGACGGCAAGTCCATCCCCGCTCTCGGATGGGGAAACGGCTCTGGGGGTCTGAACGGCAAGAACGACCCTGCTGTCGTTGCCGGTGTCGAGGCTCTCAATGCTGGTCTGAAGCACATCGACACCGCCGAGCTTTACAAGACGGAGAAGGCTACGGCTGAGGCTATTGAGAAGACCGGCGTGAACAGGAAAGACATTTGGATCACAACCAAGAGTAAGTGAAGAGATCGGCACAGTAGATGCACCGAGCTAGGTACATTGTCACGGCACCGAGGAGAGACGCTGATGAACGACCCGCCTTCTGTGCGTAGTCTCTGGTAGCGGTAAGTAAATTCGTCGGTCACATGGATATCTCGGTTCCAGCTGGGACTCATTCTTTCCACAAATGTCCGATGATCGTGAGAACGCAACGCTTATGTCCGGAACACCGATGATTGACAATCCTCGCAGACAAGAAAGCCGACCCTGAGGCCGTCCGCGCCACCGTCGAGGAGCGGATCTCCTTCCTTGGCGGCAAGCCCGACCTTCTCTTGATCCACAACCCCTTCGTTATCGAAGAAGGTAAAATCGGACAATACTGGACTTTGCTCGAAGATCTCGTCTATGACGGTACTCTCGAAGGCGTCAGCTTGGGGGTCAGCAACTTCAGACCCCAGGACTTGCAGGACGTCCTCAAGGTGGCTAGGATCAAACCCGTTGTGAACCGTGAGTGATGCTTGGAGGGGCTTTCTTAGCGGCCGTGCTGTATTGTTCCTATCCCTTCGAGACCGGGTCTGCTCGGCCCTAATCACTCTCACGCTTCGCGATGCGACATCTTTTCACGGGTCCCGTTGTCCTCGCCTGGTCTGAGCTGAGCTGAGCTGAGCCAATTTATCATATCTCATGTCCTACTCACAGAACTCGAGTTCCACCCCTACGTCCTCTCTCACCTCGAGCCCGTCCTCGCCATTCATGCTCAGAACGGGATCAGGGTCGAGGCCTACGGTCCCTTGACTCCCTTGCTCCGACACCCCACCGGCGGACCCATCAAGCCCATCCTCGAGCGAATCTCCGGTCGACTCGAGAAGGAGGCCGGCAAGCCAGTGGACATCGCCAATGTCTTGCAGCTCTGGACGATCCAGTACGGCGCGGTGGCGGTGACGACTTCGACCAAGCCCGATAATATCAAGAAGCTCGCCGAGGTGGACTCTTTGCCTGATTTGACGTCGGAGGAGGTCAAGGAAATTGAAGAGGCTGGAAAGAAGATTCATTTCAGGCACTACAAGGTGAGTGTGCGGGAGTGCCGAATGAATCGAGCCGGGTTGCAGCTGGACAGCCGAACCACCGTCTCTTTTTGGACAAGTGCCATCGATTGCTGCCTATCCATCGTTCGAGCTCCACCACCTCAGGCCGGATCTTGACCAGATCACGAATTGACATCATTACATGAGAAATGAACTGACTCCTTCTATTCTCGTTCTGTATTTCTCTCAGGAACACATGACCAAGGACTTTCCCGAGCCCGACCTCCCTTCTGACCTCTAGAGTATAGTCGGTCGATATTTTGATGAATAGAAAGGTATAGTTTAGGGCGGAACGTCTTAGCACGAGGACAGAAGGGCGGCTTGAACTCAACTTGAAGGAACTCGTATATACTTGCACTCAGTCGAGATGATGTCAGCCAAACGTTGGCGGAGAAAGTAGAAAAGTAAACATATCTCTACATCTATTTGGTAGTTAGTCTGGTCGTGTGAAAGTACCAAAATGAGAACAGGATGAATGACATAAGGAAGCTGAGCGTGTCAGCCTACGTCTGACCGAACAGATGTCAACATCTCCGCGTCGACTAATCGACACTCCGAACCGAACCAAGGCCGGTCATCAACTCGTCATCTCCTGTAATATCATCTCACTTTAGCTGGCACATAAAACCAAAAGCACAATGTGTTTGGCTAGATCAACACGAGCGAGCATCTACTGTATCAGACCGTCCGGAGTGCGAAGAAAGATGTGGAAGAACGCGGACAAGGACCGTTTTGCTGCGCCGCGCTTGAAGCTGTACGTTCAAGGAAGTGCGAGGGATCGTGCATCTGCATCTGCAACTGCAATCGTTATAGTCATGTGTACAACAAACTGATTGGAATCATCATACTATACTAGGACTAAGACTAGATGGATCGGCTTCTTCAAGAGGTATGCTGAGGATTCTGAAATGTACCCTAGCTACATGTATCAGTTCCGTGCACACCCATCTATCGTCTCCTAAGCGCAGCATCGAGCAACAATCCCGCTTTCCTCCTCTCTCCATCTTCAATGACGACTCCGTCCAGCTTCTTCAAAAGTGGACACGTCCGCATGACCAGTCCCCTATAGACCATTCGTTTGGAATACCACTCGTCTGGCAAGTTCTTTCGGAATCGCGAGTCGTACGAGGCCCATACGGCTGAAGGAGCTCCGTTACTCGAACCTGTGGTGATGGTCGCTGCTGATGAAGGGTCGAGCGCTGACGCGGCGGATGTCGAGCTGGGTAAGAGGAGAGGGAAGTAGTAGCTCAATGTGGAAGGGTTCATCCTGAAGTGAGATCGCCGAGTCTCAGCGATAATGCTTTTCAACCATGAGGAGGTCTGGATGTTCCGCTCACCTGAAATCAACTTCCTCTAGACACTCAAGCCCCTTCAGGCCCTCCAGGACTCCTCTCCCATGTCCATGTCCACCCTCCAATTCCGCATCGCTTCCCAACCTACCACCGACGAGCGTCAACTTCCTCAATCCCTTCAAACCCTTGACACCGTCGAGGTTGGGTAGGTGATTATAATTCACGTTCAACACCTTCAAATTGGGCATGTTGTTCGCGAAGCCCAAGCCTGCTGGCCAAGATGCAAGTCTACACGCAGCAGCCTCGAGGTAAACCAAGGCGTAGAGGGGTTTAGAGGGGAAGAAGTCTTTCGACAACGAGTTGCCAGAAAGATATAGTCGTTTCACGTTCTCCAGGTCTCTGTACGATAATTTGAAGGTCGAGGCGGATGAGATTCTTTGATTTCGCAGCGAAAGGTTCTCTAGTCGGCCGCTGGAGGATGAACAAGTGGACGAGCGGGAGAGCTGGCTCAGGCGATTTCCATCTGCGTATAACGTGCGGACCTTCGGGAAGAGCGAGAGATCGAAATGTCTGAGGTCGTTCTCGCTGAAACGCAAGACTCGGACGCTGATCATCGGTCGAGAAGGAGCAAGGTGTTCGAGCTGGTTGCCGTCTGTAACCTCACACATTACGCATTCGTTAGCTCTTCTCTTTCTTCAAGCTTTCAGGTTAGACCTATGGTTCAGACTCACCAAAGTTGATCGAAGCGATAGAGGCGAGCTTGTGCAAATCTCGAACAGACTTGATCCTGTTGTTCGCCAAGTTGAGGGTTTCCATCTTGCTCCATTTCGCTTGGGATAGATCTAGAGTCTCTATGTCGTTGTTGGCGCAGCTGAGCTTAATGAGGCAGTCCATATTCATGATACCGGACAGATCAGTCACGGTGTTGTTATCCATCTTCAATTCTCTGAGGTGCTTCAAGCATCCCAGTTCTGGGCGAAAAGACAAATCAGCGGCTGGTAATAAATCGGGTTGTATCGGTCGGCCGGAGGACTTACGAGCTACGCTATCGAGCTGATTTCGCGAGATATCAAGGTACTGCAGGTTCCTCAAGTGGTTAACAGAAGTCAAGCTTGTGAGCTTGTTGCCGGCTACATGCAATGTTCGCACGGACGACGGTATACCGCTCAGATACGAAATGGCGTTGTCGTCAAGATTGGCCTCATCGAGCAAGGGTAAAAATTCCTTCAGTCTCGCGACACTATCTGCGCCCTTGCCTTTCAAGTCGATAGATTTCAGCTGCTCCCAATGCGGCTCGAAAGGCTGCACATCTGTGATCAACTCGACCAGCTTGTCGTGAGTGACGCCGAATGAGCAATCCGTCAGGAACGTCGCATCGCCAGGATTTCGGGGCGTGTGGGCTCTTGCGAATGATCGTCCGCCTCGGAATGATATTATAGGTACAGTTGATTCCGATGCCGACGAGTGAGCCGGAGAGGGTGGGGAAGAAGGTCGGTCATTATGTTGTTGAGACTGTCTCGACGGCTTTGAGGGTGTTTCATCTTCCAGACCTGGTTGGAACACCAAAAAGTCAGCTAAAAAAGCCTGATTGTGCATCCTTTCCAGGGACCGAGCTAGACTTACTCATCTCCTCCATGTCCTCAAGCAAGTCCTTGATCCTGTTCGTCCGCGCACTAGGCAAGAAGCCCCTGCTGTTCTCACCGGTGTCTTCCTTGAATAGATTGCCCTCCCCAGTGCTCGTGCTCCACTTCGTTGTTGTGATCTCGACCTCGAGACCCACAATTTTGCCTGCCTTCTTGCCGTCCGAGAAACTCACAGACCTCTTACCGCTACTTGCAGGAGTAACGCCTCGCCCAGATCCGGCAGGAGTGGCTTCGTCCGACCAGCCTGCACGCTTCTTGAATGCTGCAGGTGTAGGACCGTTCCTCAATGCTGAACGCATAGGTCGCGGCGCATGAGCCGAGGGCGTGGGGGTCATAACAGCAGGGGCGGAAGCGACGTGGTGGATCAGTGGTCGATGAGGAGAGGTGATATCGAGCGTAGCATGCGTATATGCTTGAGGCTGAGGCATCTCCGTAGGCTCATCCACGTCAGATTCGGAGCCGGTCTCGGATGCAGATTGCTCTTCATTAACATGCGTGGGTGCAGCGTCTTGTACGACAATGCTCTCGTTTTCCGAAGTGGTCGTTGAGCTGAAT
Organism: Kwoniella heveanensis BCC8398; assembly: GCA_000507405.3. Classification (NCBI taxonomy): domain Eukaryota; kingdom Fungi; phylum Basidiomycota; class Tremellomycetes; order Tremellales; family Cryptococcaceae; genus Kwoniella; species Kwoniella heveanensis. Next base: position 457,205 of record KV700126.1, read on the forward strand.
ATCGAAATTTCCCCTTCAAACTGGTGCTGTGGCTGTTGCTGTCGAGGAAGAGTACCGTTTCTCATGCCATCATCCGGAAGGCTTTCCATCCCGGCAAAGACATCGACGCTCTCTTCGCTTCCTCCTGCCCTACTTTCTCCAGCCTCATCAACCGGTCCCAGCTCTTCTCTGACCCATCTCATGCCTGCTCTGTCAAATCTCATCTTGCCAATTCGATCGGGCACGACCCCTTGCACATCGTCGGGCCGGATCATTCTCATGCCACTGCCAGGACCAGCAGCTGCTCGAGGGCCACGGTGTTTTACAAAGGACGTTGACATTGTCGTGGTGGTGGTGGCGTGAGTAGATGAAGACATGAACCGGTTGAGATCGTCAGCGTTGAACGGTGCCGGCTGACTTTGGGCCTGAAGCTCAGGCTGCGCACCGGAACTGCTTGTCCCTTCCGCTCGACTTGTCGGCCGTCTTTCTTCAAGTGCCCGTCGTGGTCCAGAATGGGAATGTGCGGACAATGGTCGTTCTTGCTCTTCTTCGCTGCCGCTGCCACTGTGTCCCTCGACGACCCTCTTGATCTCCTCGGAGGCGCTGAGCCTTCTCAACATACGCCTTGGACTAGGTCCAGTCTTCCCTTTACCTTTGGTTTTAGAGTATCTCTTCGCCCCTTCCTCCCACATCTGATTCTCATCAGACTCGGACAAGACTCGTCGACCTCCAATCGCAACAGGGCTGTTCTCCACTCCAGAAGCGGATTCGGAAACTTTTCTTTGCTTGATCCGGGCCATGATGTCTTCGGCTGCACGAAGGTATCCCGAGGAGGTGGTAGAAGGATTTGAACGATGTGTGCGTCGATCTACAGGCTCTTGACGCGTCTCGATTACCTCCTGAGGGGGCGTAGGTGGGAGTGCCGCATAATCGACCGTGGGTCCGCCGTCTGTGTATTGCATAGAGTAAGCTTATGAATGAGAGAAAGTCCTTTGAACGGCTCACCTAAATCGCGATCGTGTTCGTCGGTGTCTGCCGTTTGACTCCGGCTGACACTAGTAGTAGTCTCTTCCCCGGCATCCCTGCCTCGGATCTTATCCATCATGGCCCGTCCTTGAGCTCCCCAGTCCCTCAATCCGGCGTTACGTCTGGGCGGAGAAGGGGGAGAAAGCCTCAGTCGTTTGGACGATCTAGCATCGGACGACAGACTTGAGCCACTTGGGGTGGATCTCGATCCGGAAGTGGATGGCGATATCGACCCCTCGGCTGCCGGTTCCCAATCGCGCGAGCCTCTCGTAGTTAGATTGGTCGGCGGGGAAGGAGAAGGCTCGATAGCGATGCTATCTACGAGAGCGGACAGGTGTTCTCGCGTATACGTGTCGTAAGTGCTTCTGAAAAGGCGAAGTCCAGGATTCGATGACTGCTGGGAGACGCCTCGTGGTGCTTGCATTTGTAAAGGAGCCGGTGTAGGCTTGTGTCGGAAGTGGAGAGTGGAGTGCGAGGGCCCTTCGCCCCCTGCATCGAGGTCGGGATCGAAAATAGACCTCTCCGATCTGCCTGGATCTGGGGAGCTGGTTGAAGGGTGTCGAGGAGCGTTGAACGTGAAGGGATAATCACCCGAACCTCGTCGATTGAAAGGTGACATATCCGTTTCCACCTCTCCTGACCTCAACGTCATCTCCCCCAGTCTCGCTGATTTGGTATTCGCCCCATCTTCTTGTTTGGCGGCATTAGACTCATCGTCCTGTTCTTCTTCGTCGTGTAGAATGGTCGAGTCTCGAATGAGAGAGTCGGGCTCGTCAAACCCATCATGTTCTAGGACAGGCGTGGGTGCCAAGGATCCTGCAGCGGAGCTTATCGTGGTGAAAGAGTCGTTCGAGGAAGGTGTTACGGATTTACTCAGTCGGGAAGGGTTGGCAGGTGCGTATGGGTGAGATGTGCGGCGAGCATGGTTGATCGCAGCAGGCGTTGGGGTAGCGATAGGTGTGGAAGACATATGCTCTGGAGGAGAAGTGGACGCAATCTCTTGCGGTTGATCATGGGTTTGTACACGTAGAGGAGGGGAAGGCGGGTCAAACATCCTCTCGAGAGGTAAAGCGCCGAAAATGTCTTTCCCTCCTTTTGGTCCCATCGGATTTCTGGCGAGGTGTTGACCTCTGTTGTCCTCTACACCCTCTTTGACTACGCATGTGCCAGCTCCTCCGATATCTTCCTTTGGGCCCGGACCAGATCCTGAGGATGATCTGGATGAGGGTGGTGATGGTAGACCTGTGTCAATGCCGTGACTGAAGCTTGAAATATGGCCCCTCCCTTCATCAACGTGCCCAGATACGATCCTCATCTTGCCGTCACCGTTCGAAGCTGAGCTCGCGCTCCTTGAGGGTGGTAGCGGTCTCGCAGAAGCAGTACCGAGCATGCGCAGTGATCCTCGCTTGGCTCGGACCGATTCCGCATCGTAACGTGGTTGAGGGATAGGTGGTAAGTCGACCGGCTGAGCAGGTGGTGGTGAAGGTGATGATTCTGGCCATTCTTCAGCTAATTCGTAGGTAGCCCATCCGGGAGCAGGGAAAGCCATTCTGCGCTGTCCTTGGAATGCTTAATATGTAGCTGAACGCTACCAGATGGGAACGAATGATAAATTTGAGAGGAAGCAGAGAAACGGGCTAGATAAAAATGGACAAAACGCTAATGACGGCAAGACATGGAGTGATGTTTGTTGACTGATTTCATGTCTGGTCGAAAGATAGTCGCGCTGCTTGGTGGACAACCGTATTCAGGGTCAAGGAATGTGCTTTGTTGAGGTCATGTGACTTGGCAAAAAGGAGACAAACAAAACAATACGCTTACGTACGGCCCAGCTTCACCTATATGTGGTGTGTGGCACTTTAATCGAGTAAACCGGTTAAGGTCGAGTGGAGGTTGAGGCAAGCACAAGATTTTGATAGGAGACTGTACAATCGTCAAAATATGTGAACGTGAATATCGCTGAATTGACCAGATACTTAAGCTATCTGATCGTTTTTCGTTCACACTTGTATAACACTACAATCACTTTACGAAATGCCGCGAATCAGGAAGAGTGAGTCAGCTCTGAGGTCCAACACGCTTTCTCGGAGCAGCTGCTGATACTACTTATGTTGATTGTCCTGCAGAGACCTCGAATCGTCAGAACACCCGTGATAGGGCCAAGATCAACAAGAAGGCTGCTGAGACTAAAAGGAAGTCAAGAAAGGCCGGCAAGAAGGATGTAACGTGGAAGTCTAGTGAGTCGCACTGTCAGCTTCTGGAAAGACTTGTATGAAAAGCGGAAGCTGAAGAAGCGGTACATGTGTGACTAGACAAGAAGAAGGATCCGGGTATCCCCAACTCGTTCCCCTTCAAGGACCAGATCATCGCTGAACTTGCTGAGGAGCGACGTAAGGTGAGTGATTCAGCTTTATCGCGCCTAGCAAGGCGAACGAAAGCTGATTGCAGATCGACGTCTATGTAGGCTGAGGAGGAGAAGATCGCTCGACGAGAAGCTGCCAAAGCTGCCAAGTCCGCTCCTCCCGAAGAAGAACCCGAAGGGGACACGCCCGGTATCATGTCACTCGCCGGCACTTCTATCCTCGCTCGAAAGCCTCTAACAGGTACTGCTGAGCCTTTGGAGCTCGCTTCGGCCGTCGACGACGTTCCTGACTTGATTGATACCGCTATCCCGACCTTGCAGGATGCTCTGGATAGGGCAGACGTCGTGGTGGAGGTTGTCGATGCAAGGGATATCATGGGTGGAAGAAGTGGTCATGTGGAGGGACTTGTAAAGGAAGCTGAGGGCAAGATCGTCTTGCTCGTCAACAAGATCGGTGAGCTGTCTCATGTCCTCCACACCAAAGGATGGGATCGCTGACATAGCTCGTCGTTTTAGACCTCGTACCACGCGAAGCCCTCCAATCGTGGCTCTCAAAAATCGACATCCCTGCTTTCCTCTTCAAGTCGGCTTTCTCTACCCAACCCGCTGCTTCATCCTCCAAGGCTCCCGCTCCCTCTTTCTCCATCGACCCGTCTAGCGTGCTTGGACGAGCTGAGTTCTTCAAGGCTATCAAGACCTGGTCCGCCGAGAAGAACTCCGCTGCGAAGGGTAAAGGCTCAAAGAAGGCTGCTGCTGCTGCCGCCGGAGAGCCTGATACGCCGCTCGTATTGACGTTCATGGGTCTTCCATCTGTCGGAAAGACCTCAGTGCTCAATTCTATCCTTGGATCTGCTCAGCGAAAGCATGCCGTCGCTTCATCCGTCCCGCTGGCGAACTCTGCCAAACAGCCTGAGCCGACAACTAAGGCGCCCGTAGAAGTCGAGATCGAAGTAGAAGGCGAGAAGATTAGAATTATTGATACGCCCGGATGGGAGTACGCTGACGATGACGAGGAGGATGACGAGGAAGAGGAGCAAGTCGAGGAAGAGGATGAAGAGGACGAAGTCGACCCTGCCAAGTGGGATCAGCTCGAAGCTCGGTTGGCTGGTGATCTGCTGAGAAGAAACCTCGGTCGAGTGGACAAGGTCAAGGATGTATTCCCGCTTGGTGAGCTACGGGTTCAGGATTCTCTCCAGAATGTAGCTGACTTTGTTGAAATGTTGCAGTAAACTACATTGTCAAGCGGTCAAATCATCAGGACCTCATGCTTGCATACAATATCCCATTCATCCAAGCTGGGGACGTAGCGGCTTTCCTGACTAGTCTTGCTCGAGCCCAAGGTCGAATCAGAAAGGTAAGCTTTCCCTGTTAGCACACCCACAATCGTGCAGTTCCTGGCTGATCTAATCGCGTTCATCAAACAGCACGGCGAACCGGACCTTGAGGCGGCTGCTCGAATCTTGCTGAGAGATTGGGCGCACAATACTTTCCCGTACTACACCACTCCTCCCTCTAGCTCAACGACGGGCATGGAGGTCGAGCAATCTGGAGAGTACGACATGTTAATGGTGCTAGAGAAGTGCAAGGGCAAGAAGGAACTCAAGAAGGCGAACGTCAAGGGCTTAGTCAGGTTCAAGAGCGGTGAACTCGACACTCGAGATGTGAGTGAAAACCATCAGTTGTCAAGTTGTGAAAAGCGGGGCTGACGAGCTATTACAGGTTATCCTCGACGATGATTACACTGCCCTGGCTGGTCCATCGGATGATGAGGACGATGACGAGGATGAGGATGAGGATGAGGAAGACGATGAGGAAGACGATGAGGAAGACGAGTACAACGATGAAGGTCTACTGATCGGATCAGATGAGGGCGAGGAGCTGGACCTTGAAGACGGCCCTGAGCCCTCATCAGGCTCTGACGTGGAGGACGAGGAGGAAGAGGAAGAAGAGGAGGTTGAAGAGTCTGAACCCGAGCCTGAGCCTGTATCTGCTAAGAAGCGAAAGAGGGTATCACTTGCCGCGTCGGTCAAGGAGACGAAGAAGGCCAAGAGGGTATCATTCGCCAAGGGCGAAGTGGAGCCTTCGAAGCCCACCAAGAGCATCTTGAAGCGCAAGAGGGGATAAACCATTCGATTAATTGCAGTTCCAGGAGTGGCCCATTTTACATCATCTCCTTCTACAGCAACTCCAGCATGGTGCTTGCTCTCTCTTCTTCTGCCTTGTTGCCCGTGTCCCTTCCGCGCTTGAGTATTGATTGATTCGGTCATGGATGACTTGTATGCATATTCATTGCTTATATACTCTAAGAGTCCACCTTGAATCCACCCACGTGCCGAAAATCTATCAGATAGCTCGATTAAGCTGCAGCTGCGCAGCTGCAGCTGGGGAAAAGGGTCCGAGCGAGATCTGTGCGCGATCGTGCCTGAGATGATGTTCGATCGATGGCATCATCTCTATCCTCGAGAGTGAGTGGAAGTGGGCGTGGCGTTGCAACGGCAGCTGCAGCTGGAACACGATGTGCAATGTGATAATAACCCGGCCGATGGTGCCTCTTGCAACGCGATTCAGTGACAAGTAGTAACACGGGTTAGTGTTCGCCGAGGTCGAGTGGAATTGAGGGTGTAAGGGCTCGCCAAGCGTTCGTGCTTCTTGGTATAACGCATCGAATTCGTAATCTGCCGCCTATCGCCGATTGTCTAACGTGTACGTAGCGCCTAAGTGTCGGCTGTGACTGGGATTGATCTCTCGATTCGAAGTCGACCTATTCAATCATACAGATCAACGTCGATTCGATCACTTGCTTGTCTCCTCTTTTGAGCAATCTGCTTATCTGTCCACGTCATCGTACTCCTGTAGAGACCCGCCGAGATGTCTTCAGTCAACGATCAAGTTCCCTTCGAGTGAGTGATTCTCGCCTGAAGAACTATCACCTTACCACACCGAGGACAACTTGGTGATCCGGATGGCATGGTGCACGGGCTGACAATACACATCCTGGTGGACCCAAAGCCAGGCAAAAGTTGCACCTGGCGATGAGTTCCATGTGCTCCTTGTCGGTGCCGGATATGTGAGTAATACCCGATTCTAATGCGATGCGACCCATTAAACGAGAATGGTGAGCTGATCAGGTCACCACGTATGTTGTATGATGCCTCGATGGTCACAGGCTATGTTCGGTACGCCCGAAGGTGAGTTATGCGAGCGGTCCTCTGACCTCCGACATGATCACATAGACCGGCTGGACAGCCAGCGCGATCAAGACTCTCGGATATAGAGTGAAATCATGGTAGCCGAAACTACGGAGCTAATCATCTGCGATGCGCATGGTGCGTCACGTTGTACTTTACAGGCCCATGGAACCTTACCAGACGTATCGAAGCCAAACTCGGTCCTCGACTGAAAGTGGACGCTGTCATCGAGGTGAACCCCCCTCGAGCTGAAGAAGCGCTGAAGATCAAGAGGGAAAGCTTTGTCAAGGATGCGTACAAGGACACCGTCATTCTGCCCAGTGTTGGGGAGTTTAGGAAGAGGGTTGATGAAGGCAAAGCCAAGGAGCCTAGGTGAGTTCCTGAATTGAGAATTGAGCGTTGCCTCTTCCTCCTTCTCACCGATTGATCTTCAAAGGGGAGCATGCATGTGTATCATACATTAGAGACAGAAGGATGCAGCGTGGAACCACAAGAACTCTTGGCTTACACCTACCGTACCCTACCCACTCAGAGCAATTCTCGTCGCTACACCTCCAATCGTTAGAGGAGGTCTTCAGGAGCACAACAACCTCGAAGTGCAGCTCAACAAGCTCTTTCCCAACGCCGCTATCTTCCTCGAGAAGCCCGTTGCTACCGGTACTCCTTTCGAGCAGAGCGTGGGAGAGGCGATCAAAGTTGGACAGCTGCTGGAGAAGGAGCACAAGCCACCTGTTTCCGTAGGGTGAGTCCCCAATTCTCCTCCCCCTCAAACCTACATTCGCACGACTTATCGCTTCACGTCCAGGTCTGAGTGTGGCGTGGGCCAGGACAAGGGGGCTAACCAGCCATGTGTGAACGGCCTCGCCTCGCAGCTACGTCTTGAGATACCTCAAGGCGGTTCAGGAGATGAAGAAAATCATCAAGGAGAATAATCTCACTGTGTGAGTCATGACAAACAGCTGACCATGGTCGGTTAAGTCGAAGCTTATGCACTACACGTCAAACAGCATGGCTACCAACGCTCGATTTGTGGTTGCTTACGAGCTGGCGATCAAGACTGTGAGTGGTTTACCTCAATGTGACTGCACTTATGAAGCCATAATGCGATACTCATCACATTCTCATCCTCACCTTGCTGTAGGAATGGTGGAACAAGGACATCATGCAAGGCCCCGTCATTGAGCAGGCTACTCACATCTGTGAGTACTGCAACGCGGTGGCTTTCGTAACAATCAATTGCAAGGCATGCTGATGGACGGTCATAAAGGTGACTTGGCGCGATACTTCGGCGGAGATATTGACATCGACACTGTCTGGTAAGCGGCCCTGAGATCGAGCCACGCCATGTCCCCCTTCCTGATCGCTGATCTTGCGATCCTGAATATAGTGCCCACGCGCTGGAGGCTCACGAGAAGCCAGGTGTCCTCTCCAAGAAGAACTTTGACGAGTCCGTGATCCCCGATGACCTTCGAATTCCGCGAGCGACCTCGGCGAGCTGGTACGTGTCCCGCTTGACGGTCTCGACGACCTGATTTTGTCTTGAAGGAACTAATCGTAATCTCGGGCATATCCAGGAAGTACGAGAGTGGCGCTGTCGGAACTATGTTGCATGCTATCGCTCTGCATGGTGTAGACTATGCTATCGAGCTTGAGGTCTACGCGGACGGTGTAAGTCAGAACGTCGCCGTCAGGCATATAGACATTAAATCGCTGACATCAGCTTTGTGACGCTGTTGAAACAGTACCAACTCATGTGAGTACTTGTTTGGGAGATGTTTGGGAGACTTCATGCTATTCCATGCTGACGTCTTGACAGCCTCGCGGATCCCTTTGGTACGCCTGCTCTGCACGTCCGACGACCTGGTTCTGACCAGATCGAAGTCCACCCCACTCCCGGTACGTATAGCGCCTGACCATCGTTCTCATTCAAACCTTCTAAAAAGACCATTGCAAGTATCGCTGGGCTTATGCAGTCTTTCTTGCGATGTTCAGGAGATGATCCCTACCAGACCGAGATGAACCACTTCATCGACCACATCGAAGGTGGTCCGGAACCCGAACTGCTCTCGACTTACGAAGATGCAGCTCGAACCTATGAGCTCACTTGGGCTATACGAAACTCTTCAGAGGAATGGACTAGGCGAACTTTGGCGAAGAAGGGCAAGAGCGCGTAGCTGCGTGGGAATGCATGGGAAACAGGGTTCACCTGCTGGCGCAGATGACAAAAAGTGGCACACGATAGGCCAAATGAACATAGAACAAAATGAAGAATGGATTGACATGCCCTAATATCCGGTACATTATCCTTCTAAAGCCTGAGATCAGTCCGTATTAAGTGTACTCTATGCTATAAAGACACTTCCGCCCGAATCGACCCTCCTCGGTTCGGCTTGTGGGTCCCACTTCCATGTAGGAGCAGACTGAGGACCATTCGCGCTAGACAGGTTACTGCTCTCTTCAGGTTCTTCCCGCTGTATCCCCAACGCCACAGGTACACTCCTGTTCCTCTTTGTCCACTCGATCTGATGTCCCTTCTCTCGCAGCCCCTTCACCGTTTCTGAGTCCTCCTCAAACCCTTCGACGGTCACACCGCTATACACCCCCGGTAGCTCGAAAATACTATGATCAGGCAAGATCTGATTATGCAGTCTCCTCTCCCTTAGGGCTTCGAATGGCGTCATGTTGTAATCGAGGACGTTGCGAGCTACTTGAGTGTTGGCGGAGATTATGGTGCTGCCTCCTGCTGCGCCGCCAGATAAGATGGGTTGCCCGGTTGAGGTGAGCTCGATGATATATGGACAGCTGGAACTGAGAGGTCGCTTGCGGCCGAACACTGTATGATGGGAGTACCAATGAGATGAATGGACCGAGAGGGTATGTTGTCAACCGCAAGGCATACACATCAGCATCGCTGCGAAGATCTCGTCTCTTGGCGTTACAGAACATTGTGGTGCACTGCATTGATAAGCAGGATTACTCACCAAAGTTGGCAACCTGAGGCTCGTACCCAGTCCCATTCGGTCTACCTTCAACCGAGAAATCATCCATCGAGTCATTCAACACAAACCCATAGCCCGGCACGATGATCCTTGATCCCCAGCCTAGGCCGACCGTGGTGGTGATGGATACCACCAGACCGTCAGAGTCGGCAGCTGTTATATTTGACGTGCCGTGGTCTTCAACGATCTCGACCCTGGCCGATCAATCAATCAGTCAATTGAGTATGATCATAATGATAGATTCAGGTCATGGGGGAAGGATAGAATGAAGAGGAGATTATTCACTTGGCAGGTTTGTAATAGTCTGGCGGGTGGGTCGTCTTGTCGTCAATCAATCTTGCGCGCTCATCGATAGCCGATGGATTAAGCCATGAAGTTTGAGCTTCATCTAAGCCGGGTACGAAAGCTGGATCACCTAGAGCTGTTCTTTGGCCGTAGGCGAGCTGGAGATGTAAGCGACATGATCGAGAATGCAGTCAGCTAGAAGACGGATACTCGCCGGGCACTACCAAAGGGAGGGCAGTAGCAAACGATTTGGGCACATTCGAGGCAGCAGGAGCAGGAGTTGTACAGTACGTTTGGTGCACCCGCTGTTCCGAATCCGAATCCGATGAGGATGAGGATGAGGATAAGGTTAAGTTCAAGCTCACCCTCAAAGCCTCCGTCAATCGATGAAGATCCGCGACACTCCCTCTTCCTTCGGCCTCGAAGCGAGATAACATCCCCATAGCGGATAGCCATATGGCCCCTGAGGCTGGGGCCGGCGGCGCCCAAAGGGTGTATTGCCTATATTGGGTCGACAGCGGCTTGCGCCATTTCACTCGGTAGTCTGATCGAGTGTTGCAATTAACGAAGGAGCGAGACATGCATCACTATACACATTGCCAGGTCTCGTCAGGGAACTTACTTTTCAGATCATCCAGACTCATGAACCCTCCTCTCTCTTGTACCACATTCACTATGCTTTCCGCGATTTCGCCACCGTAGAAGGCCCCGGTTCCTTCTTCAGCTACCTTCCGGAGGGTGTTGGCGTACTCGGGTCTCCTCCAAGTCGAGCCCATAGGTATCGGTCTTCCATCATGGCCATACAGGGAGCCGTATGCAGGATCGAGGGACGTCCAGCTGTAATCCCCTATTAAGAACTGTATCGAGTTCACGCCCCCACGGACTTGTCAGTCGCCGGCCCTCAGCTAGACAGTCAGGTGCTCGCTCGAAGTTCGGATCTCTGTGGTAGGAAGATGCCGGGTGCGACTAAGCCACCTCAGGCCGCCTTTGCTGGGTTGTAGACAGAGCTTCGTTCTTTGTCGACAATAGGAAAGCAAGAGTCATAAGCCATAAGCTACGACGCACCTCGTATAAATCAGGTCTGACCTCAAACCCATTCTCCGCAAGCTTGATAGAGGGTTCAAACAGCTTTGCCCAAGGTAATCTGCCGTATCTGTGATGTAGCTCTTCCAAGCCCCGTAGTTCACCTGGAACGGCTACGGCGGCTCCGCCGACGGAAGTTGAGATATGTTCGTCTCTGTAGAATTCGGATGTTGCTGATGCCTAGATCATAAATGACGAGGGTTCAGCTCGCAGCCTCAACCTAATTGGACTCATCGTGCCGTGATCATCCCCTACAAGTGCGATCTGAAAGCAGGAAGCTGAGACACCTCGGGCCCAACAACATCAGAAGAAAAAGGTAAAACCAAATCAAACCGACTCACCGGCGCAGTATGCCTGAAATCCAATACATCATGATCCCCATCTTTCGTCCGTACGATCGCGAACCCTCCACCGCCAATATCAGAATGGTACGGCGCAAGCGTATTGATAGCCAGCACGGTCGCTATAATGGCGTCTGCTGCGTTACCGCCGGACGATAAGATCGAGGTCCCAATTTCTGAGGCGCGCAATTGTTCGCTTGTAACGGCGCCGGACAGCACACTACTTGGGGCGTTGGACATGACTGTGTCGGAGATGACATTGAGGTGTGAATGAGCCGGATGGATCATGAGGACGATGACGAGGACGAGACACGACTGAGAATAACACCTGTCCTGTTCATAGCTTGGCACTTGCACTTTGAGCAGTCTAATCTATCTTTCACTATCGTCGCTCATCATCTTCGGATCGGCTATCCCCGGCAGTAGCCGAGATTCATGTCCCGTTCCTCCAACACCGCACCGGCCGTTTACGTCTCTTCATCACTGAGGACTGAGGTTTCCAATGGAGAACTTTCGCTCGGTGCTGGAGTGATTCTCAGAAGTGCTCAAAGTTACAAAGGAACCATGACGAGGGCCAGGGGACTGCAGCGATGGACAAATCCAAAAGGAGCCTTCTCCTTCTTGTGAACCCGCTCGTACGCTCGTACGGTGTGCAAAATTGATGACATCACGATATGTTTTACCGCTAGCACTGCAGCTGTCGACTGTCGACTTTCAGCGAGAAAGATCAAGAGCGACGGACTCGAGTACTGTTGACAGGTGCATCAATCATCCGAAAGTTCAGCTTGACCCCAGAGCAGACCAATTCATCGATCTTCATACATCTCGTTCCGGTCGCGGCAGTAACCTACAAGAGTCGAATCAGAAGACTTGTGGTTTCACCCCGACTCTCCCTATCCATGCATCATGTCAGCGCTCATCGGCACCTTCATCTCGCACGTCGAACAATGCTTCTCGACCGGTTCCGCCGACAACCTTGTCACCTCTCTACCGCTTGATTTGTCTCATCCATTCTTCAACCCGCTGAGCCAAGCACTACTGAGCGTGAGCTAGCAATATCTCTTTCGTGTCCAGTGACGCGAATCATGGGGACGTTCCATAGCTGACGTTGCAGCGCGATGTCATTGTGACAGGTACCCGAGAGCGATGTCTCCCCAGCGAGTATTCGCGTTCAACTCATTTTCGTATCGGAGAATGTCAAGGAGAACTTCTCGTCCTTCCTGAGCGCTGTTCTGGCAAATATACGCTGGCAACAAGCTTCCTCAGAGAGCGAGCGATTGTATAGGGCTTACTCGAAGCTGCAGCATGTGTATGGGTAGGTACGAGCTCGTCTTGGTTCCTGATAAACTCACGTTACATTTCGGAACGCTCACGCTGATTTGACGGGTACTCTTCTATGTCATCGCTTCGTAGAGAGGCGAACAAGGTCTATGGCATGTCTAGTGATGACGGGTCATATATGCACGCTTTCCTCAATCCTCTTGTCGTAAACCTCGCCAAGTTGCTCGTCAAAGCGTCCAACAAAGTAGGTGACCTCGGTCTACCTGGCCTGGGCAGCATCAGTCTCCGTCTCATTGCTCAGAGCCTGGTGATCAGTACTCCAGCTGTGCTAATCACAAGAATTGCTGTATCAACCAGGCCGCACAGTCGTCAACATTACCCCTTCGTCATCCGCAATCAGCCAGATCGATACGAGATTCGACGCGTCAGACGATAGAACGTTCAATGCAAATTGCCAATTCGAACATGAGTGACTCGGAATGGAATGCCGCCGGAGGTCAGCAGCATGTGGTGGGAGATATCGTTTGGGCACTGGGAAATGTCTTATTCCGGATCTATGCAGAGGTGAGTCATCGTCAATGCAGCAGACGGCTTCGATCAGAATCATCAATCCGCCAATCTCTGGTTCTCTAATTTGTCTCTTGTTGATCATCCGATGCGTTCCAGCGAAAACTACATACTCAAGCGGCCGACCTGTCGAAGACCCTCTCGTCCCTCTCTCCGGCCGAAGACAAGCGTCTGTCGTCCCGAGGATATCTTGTCTCCGCTACCGAAATCAGCCAAAGCTACTATTGGCGCGGGAAGCTGGGAGTGGTATTGTTAGATATGCGGGGTGCGAAGTACTGGCTGGACAAGGCATGGAGATTCTGCCCTGGATCCGACGTGCATGGTCAAGAAGGTTGGAGTCAGCGAAGGTGCGTTAACGTGATATCAATTCTCCCAAGTTGTGATTCAGGTATGCAAGCCGATAGGAGCGAATAATGACTATCAAGCTGTATACTGCCAGATCCATCCTCATCCGCCTAATACCCGTCAACCTCCTTCTCGGTTTACTACCATCTCAGGCCATACTTCAGCAATACGACCTGCCGGAATACGTACCGCTCATACAAGCATACAAGACGGGAAATGTTCCGGCTTGGCGGAAAATCTTGGAACAACGAAGGGAGTGGTTTAGACGGAGAAGCGTATGGTTGATATTGTATGAAAGGGGAGAGATTTTGGTCTGGCGAAACCTGTTTCGACGAGCGTGAGTTAAGTCGCGATACATCAGCTCGAACATCAGCAATGCGATGGAAGGGGAACGGTACCCGTGGTGGCGATGACAGACGCTTTCACGCATCTATCACCGCTGTTGGGGGCTGACGACAATCCAACTTGTCCTGATTATCCCCCACGGCGCCTCACAGGCTACAAATATACTACAGCCTCGACCCCAGCGCGGCGAAGAACCGATGTCCAACATGGGTCTTCTTGTCAGCCACGCATCAGACTTTTAGTGGTTCAGGCGAAATCGAGGATGGGAATGTCGAATTGGAAGATATTATCTGCGTAATATCGTCGCTTGTGGACCAGGTGAGTCCATGCATTTTACTCTCATCTAGCTCCGTCCATCCACCTGTGCCAGATGTCCTGGCCAGGTTCCCCTCAGATCGTTCTCCGGCATCCGACTGCTTGCGGCTTGACAATCGGATCGAATGCAAGCAGACCCATTCAGCTGACCATTGCGATGTATGCCTTGACGCTTTATCGTTACTTTTTCTTCTTGTCCTCGCTTAAAATACCTCCAGAGCCTCATATTGGGCAATCTCGCCTACTCGCAACGTCAACTGGTGATGAAACCCTCTCCGGACGGTATGGGCGGCTTCCCACGCGTATCCCAAGTCAACCCTCGTACGGTGAACGCTATTGCTTAGAACTCCCGCAGAGCAACGTCCCGCAAACGACGACGTAAACGAAGAGAGGACGCCAACCTCGACCGTGATCCTGACGATAACGCTGGGGACTCTCTCCGCGCGCAGCACGTCATGGATACGATCCAGCACAACACACATGATAGATCGGCCATGCACTGGCGTGCAATCACTGCGTCTATTCATCCATAGACATATGGGCCAGTCTATATTTCCGAAGTATTAGCAACCGGTATATATATATATAGGTGTCCCGAGCCCAAGGCTTTGGATAAGAATGTGCTTAGCTTCTTAGTTGTGCGTTAGAGCATGATCCTCGGACTCGGTATAACGATGCATGTGTATGGTGTGTGATGCAGATTCCAACTTCTCCTGTATCCGGACTCGTACAAGAATGCAGAGTTGTGCGTGCGTGAGAGGAGAATGCTCTCCTACGTCTACGTGAAGATGCAAATGCTAGCTAGACAAACAAGTTCATAAACCCCCTCCCTCTCCTTCGTCCTCAATAGCCATCGTCATCGGCGTGGACTGCTGATCTGATCAACCTGTTGCAGATTACTTCTTCTCCTCCTCTGGCTCAGCCTCTGTCTGGGTCTCAGTATCGGCAGTTGTCTCGCTGTCATCCGGTTTCTTTTCCTCTTCCGATTTCGCTTTCCGTTTTGAGACGACGTCGTCCCCTTTACCTTTCGTTTTCCCGCTCGTCGCTGTAGTGGCAGTTTCATCGTGGGCAGAAGCTGAATCGCCATCAACTTGCGTTCCATCTCGTTCTGCACCTGTGCAAAGTAGAGTGTAGGATATATCGAACAAGGGAGGTGGGCGGAGGAAGACAAAGCCAAACCAACCTGTCAACATTGTATCCTGAGTAACAGCTCACCTCGACCCGACCCGATACCACCCGACGAACACCTCTGCATACCCCAGCCCCAAGCACTTCGTCGACACCAGCCAGGTGAACCGTGTCCTGATCCACCTCTACAACTACTTTTTCCCTAGGAGGCGCTCGACGAAGCCGATGGCTCCTCCGATAGCTGACGCTACCTTGCCAATCACCGAGCCCGGACCGTCCTCCTCTGAGCCAGATCCGGATCCAGACCCGGATCCGGGGGCTCGCGAGGTGTAGTCTGGCTCGATAGGCTCTTTCTTCCCAGTTGAACCAACCGAAGAAGAAGACGTAGACGTGGGACGGTAGGGTTTCTCAAAGTCTCGAAGCGGTGGGTACGTCGAGCCGGTGGTACGGTCATGATGGTGTCCATAGAGGGCTGAGGTCTCACCTTTTGATGCAGATGCAGACGGAGGGGGACCGAATGTGATTTCGGGTGTTCGGCCTTCTACGTCGTCGGCGTACGCTTGCAGGATCTTCTTTTGGAACGGTGACAGGGTTCTAAATTTGCACGGACTCATCAGCCAAACAGCCAACTGTGTGGTGTGCCGACATGCAAGTTCCACAGCCCAACACGTGCTTACATCCAGAAGGTTGCTGTAGGCTGAAGAGAGTGATTACAGCTCTTACTCACCTGGGAATCTGAATCTTCCACCCTACAATTAAATCACCCCTCTCATTCCTCGCCCGCCCATACACACTCTTCACTCCTCTCCCCCTCAGTACAGCTTCCTCTCCATTCTGAGTTCCACCCTTGACCTTTACGTCGACGTCGCCTTCCAGCGTGGGGATTCTGATCACACCTCCGAGCAAAGCGATATGGAGCGGGACCTTGGCGTCGTGGTATAGGTTGGTTCCTTGTCTTCTGAATACGGCTGACGGTTTCACCGAGACTCGAACGAGGAGGTCGCCCGGTGGTCCAGAGGCTGACAGAGGCATATCTCCTGAACCAGGAATTCTGATCATCATACCGTCCTCGACTCCCGCGGGGATATCGACATCTACTTCCTTCTTCTCCTTGACTCGCCCGACACCATCACATTCCCCACATCTTGATCCTCGCGGGATGGTCGATCCAGCTCCTCCGCACGCTTGACAAGTTGAGGCCATCAACATCCCCTGGACCTGGAACGTCTGTTGTCCAGTTCCTCGACAGGTCGAACATTGCGTCTTCTTCTCTCCTGGTTTCAAGCCTGAGCCAGTACACGGCTTACAGTCGACGACGGGCGTGATGACAATCTTTCGTTTCGAGCCATTACAAGCTTCCAGGAATGAAAGCGTCAACGAGGCTTCCAGATCGTCCCCTCGAACAGGTCTCGATCTGGGTCCGCCGGCACCTCCAAACGGCCCACCAGCACCTCCAGCACCGCCAGCTCCAAATGCACTTCCGAATAATTGCTCGAATAGATCGCCAGCGTTTCCTCCACCAAATCCACCGCCGAATCCCTGGAACCCGCCGAATCCGCCAGCTCCTCCTCGCGCGAAAGCGTCCGAGTCGAAGCCCTCTTGTGTGGAGGCTGAGCCATATCGGTCGTAAGCTTGTCGTTTGTTGTCGTCGGAGAGAATCTAGAAGTATGATATAGACAGGTTTCAGCTTGTTGAGCATTGCTGTTGTTGCTGTCAAGTTTTGACTGTCTGCGAGAGATAATGCTGACTCACATCGTACGCATTCTGAATCTCATGGAACCGTTCCTTTGCATCCTTCTCTTTGCTAGAATCCGGATGCCACTTCTTGGCTAATTGATAGTATGATTTCTTGATCTCCGAAGCGCTGGCGTCCTTCTTCACTCCGAGAACTTCGTAAGGATTTTTGGCTGATGCTCGGGGTATATGTGACGCATGGAACGACCGCTACGTCAAACCACCACCATCGGTTGATCAACCGCGAAGAATTAGCTACATCCCATTGATCGAAAGGTCCAAACGGAGAATTATTAGCCGTTGATAGAAAGTACCTACCCTCTGCTCGAGCTTTGGCTGAGTTGTAGGAGATCGAGGCCTGGCGGTACTGTATTGCTGAGCCGACAATCTGGGCGATGCAACCCGCCTCGGTTTGCTACTCGGAGGTGGAGGGAGTGTCGATGTTGAAGAGCTTGCCACTGCCTGCTGCGAGAACGGCAGCGAAGTGAACGCTCGGGTCGGTATTCTGGGCGGCATTCTTGCCACTTGTTTGTCGATGCTATGTGCAAGGGATGGTGAGACCTGGAACGAGAAGGATGATATCTACAGCGTGAACACCGAGCGAGGTGTTGGTGATGAAAGCAGTGATTTAACCGAAATCTCAGTGGTTAAACGTTTCTATGTCTGTCTCTGTCATGTCACAACAGTCCTCCTGGTCATGCTAGAAATATCCAGAAATCCCAGAGGGTCATGCCAAAATTCGGGAGGACCGGCGGTCATCGCCGCCTGCGGAAGTAGATTAGGCGTTACTCGGGGTGATGGTACTTACCATACGAACGCATACTGAATGTGGCGGAGTGATCCAGATCCAGGCTTGTGCTGTTTGTGCTGCTTTTGACCTCCACTCTACTGAACCACTCTATGTGACTGATGTAACTGCGACTGTCTAACCTTAGTTACCAGCGTATACTATCCATTCATTCGTTCATCCCACCTCGTCGACTTTGCCGTCATAATTCGAACGGGATCGAGTATGTGAAGAAAACTTCCTCTCTTGCCACACTCGGACTCGATACTCGATGCTGCTAGACGCGTAGTCGACCTCTACCGATGCTCATCAGCCTGCTATGACGTTCTTCGTGAGCTCGATCCGCTTTAATAAGTCTTGGCATCAGACATAAGCGAGCAACAACAAGCAGAGGTCTCAATAGCTGCATGGCTGTTGTTCACGATGTTTGACCCCACTGCCGAAGTCACCTCCGGGAGATCTACGCCTACGAAGCGTTACCATCCATCTACACCGACAGATGATCACCCTACGAAACGCTTACACAAAGGTACCTCGACCTCGGACGTCCTTTCGGCATCGACTAGCTCGTCTCTGCCGTCAGTCCACTATGCTTCAGCAGACGAAAGAGAAGATGAAGAAGAACAGTATGACCAAGTATCAGCGTCAAACTCAAGAAGAGACAGAGGCAAGGGAAAGATGGTCTACCTGCCTGAGCTGCCTGCAGATGTCTGGACGAAGATATTTGAGTTCTACTATGAGGACCTGACGAACGGTGAGACTTCAGTCGTTAGCCACCAGTCCAGATTATCCTCCGTGTAGCTTACCTCTTTTGTGCTCTTAATGTAGAATGGCAAGCTAGTGCTGCCATTCGAGGAGGCGCCACTCCCCTCCTGATCTGTCGCGATCTAACCTCGATCGCTCTTCCGGTCCTCTATCAGCATCCCTACATCGGCTACAACGCCATCGAACGCTTTGTTGCCGCTCTGAGCCGCACCAGTGGGAAAGCGCGGGGATGCATCAGACATCTCACCATCCGTGCTTCTCCTCTCGTACCCTCGAAGCAGTTCGCCGCTTTCCATGAGGCGAGATCCCTGACCAGAGAGGCTGAGAACACTAGAGCCGTTCATAACGTGGTTCCATACACTATTCACCCCTCGTTCGTCCATCTCATGTCGCTCTTACCCGAACTCACGTCATTCACCCTAAAGGACTCGCTCGTACTTCACCAGGCCGACGCGCAACTCCTGTTCGCCGGGCTGAGGTTCGTCTGTCCCCGAAAGATTCGACTTGAGATCAGGATGTGGGATCTGAATGATAGTCCTGTGGGCCAAGATATCATGGCAGCTACCAAAGGACATTCTTTCACCTCAACAGTTTCGGGAAGGATCATCGAGACGACCCCTCCGGATCCACCAAGCCATTTCAACTTTCTTGATCCCATGAGCGGCGTCATAGCTTCCTGGAGGGAAGCGCTGTACAAGGATAAAGAACTGGATCTACCCATCTGGTGGACTGAAACACCCACATTCAACCATCCGCCCCAACCACCACAACCGCCACCAAGTCCATTATTCGGGCCAGCAATAAATCAGTACATTATCAATTCCCTTAGCAGTGGGACTTTGTGGCCTTTTGATGCCCCTGATCATCTCACCAATACATCGACACACGCGTCAGTATTGCCAGAGTGGCGCCTCTTTACAGACTCTCCACCGGCACAGGCAGGGTCCAGCTTGAACCTGAATAATGACTGGTCGGATTCCCTGTCACAGCCTTGCGTCTGGGGTGGATTGACCGCTCACCCTGCGCTCGCCATTCCTAGTGCGAAGGACGCTTCGACTCATGTTGTTCCCGCGTCGGGCTCATCTGGTCATGCAGGCCCGTCGACTTCAGCGACTGGTCAGCATGTAACGCATTTGAGGGGCGCCCCTCCTGAAGCCGAACAACATCGCTACCACGAGTTGTCGCATATTGCTAACCAGAGTACATTGCCGCCAGGCCATACCTCAAGGTCCGACGCGGCTGGCAATCCGCTTAGACTTGGCGTTGCAAGGGATATCGATAGCAACTTGTCCAGCGATGATGATTTTGGCCTTCTGGATGACGATATCTCATTGATTGAGGACGATTTCAGCAATAACGCTATCGATGATAACGACGATGACGACGGCGATCGTACTAGTGAACTCAGCGAGACACTCGCAGCACCGGCCTCAGCCACAACGTCTGGGAACAACAGTGTGTCAGCGGACCAGATTCAACCGATCCCAAATCCTACAACTCGCTGGGCCCGAAGAGCCAACGCAATCCGTGCCTCTCGGGCTGCTTCTTCGTCCGCCTCGCGCTTTGCTGCTGAAGATGGACCAGTACCAGCGTCAAGCTCGATGCTCGTATATGGACCGCAAAACATATCAGCTGTCTCTTCCACCGTTACGTCTAGCTTACCTGCTTCCAACCGCTCACTCCGGAGGAACGTGATCGGCTCCAGGAACGCCCTTGTCCAACCTGTACCCCCGTCCGTCATCGGTGGAGTCAGAGTCACCACATCCCAAGGATTCCACTCACATGCTCTCGCTCGTTACATGGGAGGACTACTGCTTGTCCTGATCAGGGATCGCTGGACACCTCGACTGCAAGCTCTGTCTTTCGTTGCGCATGATCCTCTGGCGAGCATAATTGTACGCGCGCCAGAGCTGAACTTCTGGACCCAGATCCCGGTACCCCACATCCGCGTACATCTTCCTCGAGGGTGTAACTCTCTGGCAGTCTTCAAAGGGCCAAGGGAACTTGCGCGAGACCGCCTGCGAGCTTCAAGAGCAGAAGCCAATCATGGACAGGCCCAAGGGCAGGGTCAGCAACTTCTCCAGACGGCCTTCACGATGATGCTCAATGGTATGCACCCTACTCCCCTGGCAAATGCGGGCGATCAGCACCAGATCAACGAGGCGGAACTGGACCGAATCGGCGTTGTTGGCGGGGATGGATCTGGAGGAGGGCTGATCGATGAAGAAGTGAGGTTGTTCGAAATTGAAATTAATACCCTTGCGGAGATGAAAGACGATGTATGGATCAGGTGCGGGAACCAATTGCCGCCTCAGCTTTGTCGAATACTGGCCGGCGAGCACGATTGGCGAGACGTTAGCTTCAGTAAGTCCATTGCCTCAAGGTTCGGACCCTATATCTGAGCGGAATCGGAGTGAGCTGACAATCGTCATGACAATGTGTAGGTCACGCAAATGATACTTATTCCCCACCTCATTCGGAGTATGTGCCACCCGCATCGCCAGATACATCCGATTTCGACTCGCCAACATTCTCTTTCGTCTCGCTCAGCGATGATGGCAACCCGGGAGACGAGATGGAACCGTTGGACTTGGATCGTAGAGAGGAGGAGGAAGACGGCGAAGAAGCAGGAGACGACGGGGAGGGGTACGATGAGGAGAAAGCCAAGGCGCAAGCTAGGCTGATTGCAGACAGGAAGCGGGCCCAGTGAGCTCAGCCGTGTGATTATGTGGAAGGGGTCATACAAGAGCAATTTCCAGGTGGTCGCGCAAAAGAGAGATGGTAGGAATACCTGTAAAAAGGTCAGAAGTGGATCAAGAATCAGAATTATATCAAAAGGGTATGCGTATATCCGCGCTGTCATCTCCCCTGTCAAGGGCGAGAAGGGCCGTTATGCTGCCCTGCAGGTAGAGCGGAGAGCCAATTCTGAGCTTCTAGTGGGCGTTCGTGGATCTGTCGCTTTCTGGGAAGGGACAGATGAGAGTGCGCCGCCCGCTTGTAATTGTGATTCATTAATCCTTGTACGAATTAACGCGAGACCGAACCATGGTTGTGTCAAGAATTCTTATGTGTAGATGATGATACGATATCTCTGTCGCCAATTTGTAGACCCCCATGTAGCATTTGTATCGAATCATGCGAGCAATGAATGTCCTGCATATCTCATGTGCGAGGAGGCTCAAATAACCAGGTGTCAAGGCTATCCGTCCTGGTGAGCACACGCCATGCCACGTGCACGCTATGTAGATAGCTATAGCGCGTCGATCAGACAATAACAAACCGCCGGTTCAAGTTGCTGGAACATCGTCCCTCTCTTCGTCCTTGACTTCTCCGTTTTTCTCTTCCCTCTTGCTGTCCGACAATTGAAGATACAAGCGACGCGAACAAGGGCGTATCACCTCAGCACGAGTCAGAAATCCTCACCTATCTCGCAACAAGCTTCGAAGCTTGGCCCTAAGCGAAGCGTCTGGCTCTTGACAAGCAAACGAAAGATACGAAAACCAAACGACGTGGAACCTCAATCACGATACAATCAACCATTCAGCGATGTCTCAGCCTCAAGGATCAGGAATGACAGCGACCACCAACTCCTCCACGACGTCATCTTCGTCTTCGACTGCAGCGCTGGTCCCATCATCAACATCGTCAACCAAGCGACTATCCACCTTCGGAGGAGCCAACAACGGTAGCAATGGTGTATCCGTAAGCGGTGGTGGGACTGGGGTCGGAAGTCACGCTTCACCTGCCAAAGCTGGATCCGTAGGGGTGAAAGATGTGGTATCGCCCGGAGAACTGTGTGGATTCGTATGTGGTCTTTTTTCCTCTTGTCTGACTTCTGCCTTGGACCAACCGAAACTTGATGCCCGTCACACCCTTCATCCCTCTCTGTCAGAGAAGATCATCCGTTATATCGCCATCTGCTATAACACTCTCGTTCAGCCTTTACGCGAAGCTTGACGCTGCCTCTGGCTGAGCAGCGAGAGATAGCAAGGGCTTCACCACGAGTCCGAGTCGATCAAGTGGACGTGCAACGGATCATCCGATTCCCGACCTAGAGACGAGAGTACGAATGCTGATTCGCTTGCATCGGTTATTCATTCATCGCGCCTACGCCTGCTCTTTGCGTCCTTGTCCCTGCATTCGCGAATGTTATACAATCGGGTGTATCTCTTCTTCATGTCCGCTCACACAATTTGATGCCTTTTTATGATGAACACAATCACAGGTCGACACGCTCCTGGCGCAGCTCGAGTCTCGCTTCGACGATATGAGCGAGCAAGTCCTGTGAGTGGGCCTGTCCGTCGCCGACTCGGTCGTACATGCCTTCTTGAGATGTGCATGACCGACCAGGGGTTTCGAGTACAATCCCCAGCTGAGGTGAGCTGACCATCGTCATGCACCTTTGCAGTTCGCGCAGTGAGTGCCTTACTTTTCCCCCTTCCATCCTTCCAACAACTCTGCCGACCTATCCAATGACAATCGCCTTAGGGCATACTTCGCCGCTGCACAACTTTTAGCACCGTCTCATCCTCGCTCTTGGTTGGCTCGTACTGACTCTTGAATGATCGCGTTGCTGTTTGTATTTCCCCCACTTGCGGAATTGCGATGACCTCAGTGAACGAGATGTCGAACAGAATCGATAATCTCGAGAACACGATCCAGGATCTCATGAGCACCGACATCGATTCGCCGATCACCGCGTCTGGCCCATCGCCTGTGAAGGGATAAATCGCTCGGTCAGTCTCCTAGATATGTTGTAAACCTATTCTACAGTGAGTAAGTTTCACACACACTCCTCATCAGAAGCCATATCCTGCCGCCCGTGCGAATACTGGAACTGGAACTTGGCCTCATCCAGTAGAGATAAAGCACGGAGATCGGGTCCGAAGTGCTTCGTCCACTCTAAGTTGCCAGCGTCGCAGAGTCAAGCAAGGCTGACGAGAAGATTCTGGTGCTCTTGTTCATTCTTGATGTACGTATCGATAATATCTCACATAGATGTACATGTATGCATCTATGATGATCTTCGATTTCTACTCCACGGCGCCGCTTGTAAGCAGTGTATATATGTATATATATGTATATATATATATTTATATATATCTATATATATCCATACAATGCGCGCTTCGAGATGACCCGAATCGAAGTTGGCCTTTCATGAATTAGCTCCCTGGTCTGGGTATTTGAGTGGACTGTGTTCATGGTCGTCTCCATCAAGGTACGCGACGCGCTATGCCATGAGCTTGTAGATGAGATTGTTCATACCGGCTCTCACTCATATGGATATGCATGATGGCCTCGTCTACTCGACCTCTACCTCTGCCGCACTGTTCACCACACCATACTATACTCTCCGTCTCCTGCCGCTCTCGGCAAGCACGTCTTTCCCACCCCACGCGACGCCCTGATACGTCTGCTCATCCAGACCGGCAGAGGTCGTCCTTGTCAAGCTGGACGCTCCCACCAGCTTGCCCGCTTCTAACAGCCTGTCGGGGTGAATCGAGCTCGGCAGTCCTGATCCAAATTGTCCGATCTTCTTCCCCAGGCCGGCGGCCATTCCATTGGAGCTGCCGCTCGCGATTCCGCCCCCAAGAGCTTTCGCGTCATTCTGATCGCCCCTGACCAGGAACAGACTCAGGAGCGCATTGACAGCTGCCCGATGTTCTGCCATAGCCTTGGACGAGCCGTGTCCTTCGCTCAACTTGATTCCCGACGGCAAAAACAGCCCGACCAAGAATAAGGGTGATTGTGAGGCTACACCTGTAGAAGCGAGTAGTCGGCGCTCGATGTTGGCTTGGTTGGAAGCGACGGGTACGCCGGCTTGCGCAAGGTGGGACGAGACGACAGAAGTGAGGACGTGGAGAGGGTTCTTGAAGTTGAACAGGGTAGAAAGGTCGAGTGCTCGGGAGAGGAAGTGGGCGTGGACGAACGCTCGAGCGGCGTGGATGCCCTATCAGGAAAATGACATGAAACAAGTAAAACCATTTTGTCAGCTTGAAGATGCCTTCGCCACAGATTATGCAACAGATCCTTCCGTTTGGGAGCTGGTGTGCAGCAAATCGGGTGTTTACTGATGAATCGCTCGAGTGCCATGCACGCAACACACGCGAGATCCAGCGGATACGACAAAAGCCAGAGGAAGCGTGAAAAGCCTCGCGAACCGAACACTTCCGAGCGATGCACGCGAACAAAACCCCCTCGCAGCACATGTACCGAGACCAGCACCCCACAATCAGGTAAAGATAAGACCACCTGAACTCACCTGTTCTTGGTAGATCAGACCCACGAATGCCCGGACGGTCGACGCAATCACATCCTCAAAGCTCTCCCTCTTCCCCTTCTTTCCGTTATCCCCTACCACTGCCTCTGCTTCATCACCGCGAGAGCTCTTCTTCACAAACTTCTGGAATCGTCTTCCTACCGGTGTTTTCTCAGGGAACGAACTCGATCCAACACCGGGTTCCATTCGCTCTTTCCAGTTCTTCTCCATCAATACGGTCCTGCTCCATCTTATAGGCAGACCGGCACTGTTCGAACCTCGACCATGACCTGGTAAACCGGTGTTTCCTCCTCCTTGGACTGATACGCCCAGTTCTCGAGCGACGGAAGAGAGCGACTCGGGCCCCACGTATGCTGTGATGGCCGATTGCAGGGCATTGGTGGGCAACAGAGGGTACAGAGTCGACAAGTGTTCCGACGCAAACATTCCCAATAAGGAGTTTCCTAGGGTAGCCAAAAGCTCGTTTGATTCTTTGTTGTTGGCACTGCTGGTCGAGGCCGATGCGGTCTCGCTCTCCCCTTGTCCGGCAATCTCCAGCTCCTCAATCTCACCATTCTGCAGGTCTTGGCCATCGCCTTTAGCCTGCTCAGCGAAGAAGGAGGGATGCGTCAAACACGCCACTAGCGTAGGATGGAGACTAGCATTGGCAGGTAACGAGAGTCTTGAGAGCAGAGCTGAGAGCGCCGTGCTGGTAGGGATGAGCGATGGCTCAGGTTTTGAGGATGAGGATGATGAGACGGTGGTGGCTGATCTAATAGAAGCTGTAGTGTGAAGCGATCTCGCGGAACATATCGATGGAGGTGTTCGACGTTTTGAAGAGGCGATCGTCAATCGGCGAGTGAACGAAGGAGTGAGGGAGAGAGACGCCCGTGTACGAGTCGATGTGAGGAGGGTAGATGCGGCCGACATTTTGTTGCGTTGCACTGCTGCGAAATATCGCGATCGGTATATGTAGAGAGGTGATGTCTAGGCAGTGCGTGAGGATGTGATATCAAGCTAGCAGCGGATCGCCTCGTTTTCTTCCTTTTTGTTTCCGCGTTGGCACTGTCCGCCTGTCTGCGAGGGCGAATAGAGGGACCTTGGGTGTGACTGTTGAGCGGGCGAGGTTGTCAAGAAGTACCGAACCGTATCGATTGAGATTCTTGATGTTAGCTCGTTCTTTCGCTACTCGTCCGACCGAGATACAAGCGGTTCGAAAAAGTCAAACGAGCGTTAACGTAGCATGTCGGATTGAGATTGATTGAACTCAGAGCGGCGCATGACGTGGAATAACATACCAGTCCCCCAGGCCTGGTGCGGTATGATGATTGATAGATTGATATGCCTGAACCCGTTGACTATATTCCAGATATGAGAATACCCGTAGTTCAGGAGTTGCCACGTGGTTTCTGATCACGTCGTCGAGTATAGTTCGGAATAGCATCATATTCATCATCATCGCTATGCTGCTACTCTTCATCCCATTTCCCATTTCCCATTTCCCGGCCGACGTCTTCGCTTCACATCCCCGCGCCGCTGATAAATAACATAACTTATCAAGCCAACTGACGCATACAAAGTGCACAGCGGGCCAACCAACCTTTCATTTTAATCTCACTTCCAATTCCTTTTACACAAAATGTCATTCGTACGAGCCGCTCCCCGAATCCTCCGTTCCCTTCCCTCCTCCTCCTCCTCCCTCCTCCGGGTCACTCCCCTCCCCTCCTCCCTCGCCGCGAGGCAATTCTCCTCCACCCAAAAGACCCGGATGGTCGTCTCTCAGGTCAGATACGAGGCTCAGGCTAGGTCCGCCTGGGCCAAGGAGCCTATCGTCAAGTACGAGGAGCTGAAGCCTATCACTCAGCAGCCTACCGATGTGAGTCCGGCGGCGGGATTATGTGTCTTCGCTATTGGGTACAAAGTCTCCTGCAGGTGCATTCTATGGAGGTGCTTGCCATCGCTTTCCACAAGATTGTGTACGTTGAACAATCGTGAATAAGCGCTGACGGCCACTTGCCCTTGCCCAATAGGACATCCTCGTCATCGATGTAAGGGAGCCTGACGAAGTAGCCCTTGGCTCCATCCCATCCGCCGTCAACCTCCCCTTGTCTAGGTTCAAGGATGCTTTGGACAGGGGTACCAACCCTGGTGACTTCCAGCGGGTGAGTTATCACGTATCACGCGCTTGAGCTATTCTCTCGCCTTTTGGCTCCACTCGGTGGCATGGTAGACAGGGCGTTCAGCGTCAGCAGCAGTTGTTTTTTGTGCCTCGTGTGCCGCTCTATTGCATATATCGCATCGATCGCCAACGAATGGATGAAGCACGGTTGCTAACTCTGCATATTTTCATGTCCGCCCCGTCCTCTTTACTCGACTCGCACTCGCTCTTTTGTTATATCCTTGGTCTTTATTGCATTGTCGGCCATCCCGCTTCTCGTCCTCATCTGACACACCGAATCCATACAACACTTCGGCTTCGCATCGAATTCCGTTCCTCTTTGAATTGCCGCACTCACAGGAATTCGCCTTCCCCAAGCCCACATTCGACCAGAAGATCATCGTCTTCTGCCGATCAGGCAAACGGTCCGCCAACGCCGCCACCCAAGCTTCCGAGAAGGGCTACAACAACGTCCGAAATTACGTTGGGAGCTGGTTGGACTGGTCTAAGCGGGAAGGGGAGAACAAGGACGACTAGGCGCAAACGGTGTGAAGGACCTCAGCGAGCGTAACTGTCGGAGCGAGGAGTTTGGTCGGGGATATGAGGGTCTTTGAGGACATGGCGAGAGGACGAAGGAGGAGGGGTGAGGGAATGGGGGAATCGACGATCGCCGATCAGATTTGCTATTTGCCGTGATCTGGACTGTGAGACAAGGCTGCGAGGTCCGGCTCGGTTGACCACCGGTCTGCAGTCAGCTTGCGCGGCGGACCAAATGCCTTCCAATTGATTGAGTCGCGGTAAGCCCGGTACGGAGAATAGAACCCGCCATGACGATGTCTGAATATGAGAAGACGGACGAATGTCTTCATATTCGTGTCAGGCAAGTCATCTAATTGTATAAACAAGCAAGTGAACAATTGAACAGAACTTCAAAACAGTCGTCTTCTATGTAACAATTGCATATGCAAGGAAATCGTACCGTCACCCGCATTTGTCAATGTGAACATGACAAGACATGACGTGAACCATCATACATTATACGAGACGAGACAGCCAGGCAATGTGGTTTTCCACATTCACAAGCTAACTTTTAATTATGATATACCTGGGAGGACTACAATGAAGGGGTGCTTATGCATATAGAGTATTCCAGTACTACGCAATGCGTCTATATACAAAGCTTGCATTGCGCCTTGCCATTCGCAAGAGATTTGATCCCATTTGTGAATATATTATAAGGTGATATTCGTTCTGTCATAGAGCATCGTGTCGTATCGTATCGATTAGAGTAATCTATGCACATCTATATGTATGTATATCGTGTGGCGCTGTGTACTGTGTGGTCCCAAGGAAGGCGGATATATGTTGCTGGAAGAAGGATCAAACGCAAACGCACACGCACACGCATTTTTAACCCATACAGACCAGTCAAGATCATCCGCCGGGCCGATCCGCTTATCCCCTGGCGGTGACTGTGGTCGTATGAGTCTGGTACCTCCTGCCCCGCAGCCATCCGAGCGCGACAAGGGCGCACGAAGCGATGAAGATGAATGTGCCGATGATAACGAGCACAAAGGCGGCGCCGTAGTGGGCGTCGAGGTTGTCGTGATTGGATCGGCGGTGGGCGGAACCCCAGATGATGAGGACCAGGAACCATGAGATGACGGAGAGGAAGGTGGTGAATGCCTGTGCGTGCGGAGGTTGAGTACCGGGCAAGGATGGAGGCATTAGAGTCTCAGCATGTGCAGCTCATGTCATGTCGGTCGATGAAACGATCCACTCAGGAGCGAGTCACTCACAGTCAAAGCGAATCCGAAGATACCCAATCCTGCTCTAGCCAAAGACGCGAGCAGCGCTAGGAAAGCGAGCGATCCGAACCCGGCGGTGAGGGCTACGAATATCAACGCGCCCGTGGGACCTTCACCACCTGGGACCCAGGGTCTGAAGTCGTAGCTGTGACCGAAAGCGAGAGAGTACGGTGGCGCCCGGGTGGAGTGAGTGAGTGTGGGTACAAGGAAAAGGACAAGAAACAATCGGAGGCCATCAGCCTCTTGCAATACTGATACATGGGAAGGAAGAGGTGATGCGTTGAATTGTCTCGTTCCTCTATGTGACCCTTGTATGCCTGGTGGTTGGCCCTATGCGGTACGACCGATCGACTGAGACCTCGGAATAGGAATACGAACAGGGATGCGATCTACGGATGAGACTCTACTCACCCTACATGCTGAAGACACTGGACGGAACGATCAAAGGTGTATTTCGGACCAGCGCACCAACCAAAGTTGCCAAACTGCCGTGCGTGGACGAGATAGGAAAAGGTATGTGATGAGCACAACGCATCTTTGGTCTCACTTTTGGTGATCGAAGAGGTCACACGAGAGTCGAATCTGGTCACTCACTTTGACGTCGTTCTCCCTCGTGTGGATGTAATGAATGCCCTTGATGAAGGGGACAGAGAACGCTGAGAGCCAGAAGAAGAGGGTAGCAATCTGCGGGCGGGCGGACGGGCGGGTGTGTGTGCGCGGATGAGGCGGGCAAGGAAGGTCAGTTTAGCATTCCTTGAGCTTGACGAGAGACATGACCTCTTTCTTGCTTGTTACCCTGGTCTAGTGTGGGACAGCGGTTTGACAGCAAGGGACGGGCGATTCCGTCCAAATGTCACACAGAGTCATGCTCAAGCGAGCGCCACTGCAGTATTCGTACTCACCAAAACACCTAAAGTACCCAGCGCGAGGAACAAAGTGGGCCGACGAGCCGTGGTCGTGGTTCTGGTCCTAGTGGTGTTGGTCGCCATGGTGTCACGTTCGCACTCAGTATTTCTCAATTTCGACGGCGGCAGTACCGTATCTCGCTCCTCGTCTTCAGGCTTTCAGGTGCGGAGGCTGTTTTCGAGACAGAGACAGAGACAGAGACAGATGTGTCGTGAAGGTCAGCTTTGCCAGAGCGCGAGAAACACGAATGATACAAGAGCATTATTGACAAAAATCACATACCTAGAGCCTAGTGGTATCGCGATTGAGTGAACAAAAGTTAAAAGCTCGTCAAGAAAAACCTAAGCCAGCGGCTCGTTGCTGCTTATATACTCTGAGGAGTATGTCTCACGCAACACGACTTGGATTGACCTCGTCCTCATTTGTCGTGGTTCTTCAGTCAAACTGTCAAAAGTTTGACCTGATGACGTCTTATCATCATGTACATGTTCCCTATGGGCGTGTTTGGTCGCCAACGACGAGGCAGGAGATTGGACAAGGGTTTTGCGGTCATCCATCGAATTGCACCTCAAAGGAGTGTTTCGAAGACGTTGAGGGTGATGGTTCTGACGTCAGTGACGCTGCTCTCGAGGCGGAGCGATCGTCACGAGTATGTGTCTTTTGTATCTGGCACAGAAGGGGAGAGAGACGTAGCTAGGAACGAGGCATGATTGCCATCAATACCAAGTCTAGAACACACACACACACACACACACACACACACCGCGCACGGGCCTCGAATAAGAACGAGAATATGTCATATCGTGTGCCCAAGCGCACAAGCATAGCCCAGCCATTCAGGAGCTATTATCCACGCGAAATTATCCGCCCCTAGACGTTGTT